>NQII01004007.1:104217-228645 GCA_002778355.1 Clitarchus hookeri
TCCTCCGTCCGCCTGCACTCGCTCGCCTTCTTTATACGCCGAGGTACTCTCCCCGCCACAGTAATCACGAGGCACCGCCTCCTTATCCCCTCCCGCGACCATAGTTCTCAAGGTCGTGTTACTTCTGACCGCACAGTAGATACGTATGCGGAGACAAACAGTTGTGGCGGTTCCTTTGATGTGGGAGTAACCGTTCAACTTGCTGGCTGCGCGAGGCTCTGGGATAGGGCCTCGTGCCTGATTCGTCACTGTGTGCTGCGAAATATTTCCTAGTGGCAGAACTACCCCCTGACGAGTAGGATACCTGGCGCTGATTGGCGAACAGCGTCCCGACATATTGTTGGAGTGTACTGTATAAGTGATTGTTTTCCCTCTGTATAATTATATAAAGGCGCCCGCCTAACCTGACATGTTTGGGCACGAAAGCAAGGTGAGAAGATAGATAGGTGAATAGACAGGCTTGAAATCTCGTCTACAGCAAGGTCATTAGAGGCGGAGCAAGTTGCTCAGAGAACCATTAAAGGGGGAATGAGTGGTCCTTGGCGTGCAATAAGGAACAACCCCAGCATCATTCGCCAGGGGTTATTACGGTACAGCATGGGAAATCAAAATACATTGATTTACCACTGAAACACTTCGCAAGTCATATATGATAAATCATTGCTAGGGATGTACTTTCCTGTCCATTAGTAAAATTAAAACTACCATGACCCAATGCTAATTTTAATTTGTCGGTCAATGAATCTGTGATATTGTTATAACAAGCCGGTTACTACGCTGCCAGATATAAATCTTATAAACGTAAAACTAAGAGAAACTAATACATTAAATGTCTGGAAGCCCAACTTTCAGTACGGCGTTAAATATGCTGACATTTTTTAACACCGCTGACAAATAACTTGGAGCAGGCGAGTTAAACTTTTACGTTGTGGAAAATAATTGGCATGCAGGCTTTTCATCGCATTGAGCGCGTGTTTATGAAGCTACAAGGTACCTTATAATATAAGTGTTGTGAAATTTTAACACTATTTAGAAACGATATCTGGTTATTTTCCGCAGATAATCATGTATGGCAGTCTGAATACGGCCTACTTTTACTGCGTTTAAAAGCTTAAAAATAACGCCCGCAAATGAGAGAGGATTTGAAAGTTTTATCGCGGACTAGTCTCAAGTGTGATATCGTACATTTCCACAGCTCAGTTTTTTTTTTTTTTAGGTACTTCAAACACACAGATACGCGATGGATTTGCTAGGCACTCCAACGCTCTAAGTGCATATTGACGCTTGCTTCGCTGAACTAAGACTCCCCCCCCCCTTTACTTAGCCGACACCTGCGCCGTTTCACACCAAACCAAAGTCTGCCTGGTCTTGGCAAGTCCCGCCGACGCAAAAATTCTTAGATATCTCCAACCTAAAACATTGCTCCCACTCCCTCAAGGTAACGGAGAGCGCTGACGGTCAATCATTATCAGCACTTAATGTAGCTATCGTACATTTATCAGTTTAAATGTATCACAAAGAATACAGAAAGCCCAATTATCTTTCAGAGTGGTGATGTGTTTTCAATGCAACGCGATGAGCGCTCTTGATACTTTTATTCCACCAACTGAGAATAAAAACTGTTTTGTGTAGTGTAAAATTATTTTCATTGGATTAAGACGAGTTAGCATTCGTGCAATATGTTATATTTGGAGGTGTCCTCATTAAGTCCTCTTATGTTATGCTATTTATTCTACCAGCATCTCGTGCTTTATTCATGTGTAAAACATAGTCTTTCACCGTCCATATAACGGGATTGTTTGACATAGTGCATGGTGCTTTATTCATCTGTAAAACATAGTCTGGCTCAGATCAAACAACAAGACTGTGTGACATAGTGCAGCAGAGACTGAACAATGCTGCCAGAAGTTCATACCCCAACATCAACATGTAATAACATCTTGGTTATAAATTATTTTAAAGCAAAGATACAAAATACAACTGGTGTAAATAGCTGAAGATAAATTAGCAGAAACATTATTATATAAGAGGTTAGATAGAACCACAATTATAGAATCAGCGAACCTATTTTAAGTATTCAAAATTAAAATTATATATTAAAAATATGCCCAATGACTGAATCTGGTAATTTTCACAACCTCGTGAACTACATGTTTATCCCGTGCACTGAATTGTCAATGATATGAATTTACTAACAGGCTGATATATATTTACTTATCCATACAATTAAATATTCCCCTACAACAGCAAAGATTTTTCGACTTAAATTTTACACAGCTATTTATTTTAATTTATTTCAGTAGTGCATCGATTAGTGTTTATATTATATCCCATGCGGGAGACGATAGTTCTTGAGATCTAAATAGTGATATATTTACTCCTATTACTATGCGAAATACCACATTATAAGTCATAAGAAATAACGACAGTATTTAACATAGCATACTACAATTTTATTCAGAAAGTTATTGTCACTACTAACTGCACGGAATTCGCCAGCGAAATAACCGATGTCCACAAGACACTGTCCAAGGCAGTCTGTCCAGTTAATTTAACCATTGTGCGTTCAACGTTTATCAAATTTCTACATTTATTGCTTCATTTAGCCTTTAATTGAGTGTTTCATATTTAGGAGCAGTCCTAAGTGGTCGTGTTGTGTTGGGATGTAACAGTTTTCCTTAACGGAATTTCACAAGAACATGCTCCGCCTACGGAGATGGAATACGGCACTGACAGAAAAGAAATCTCGAAACTTGTATACTTGATGACCCTACATTTCTACATATTTCTTTCTCTTCAGTCTTAAAAATAAGGAAGTTAACAAAAAAATAAATCCACTGAATACACAGAGAGAGAGAGAGGGAGCTAAATAAAGACAGAAGAAGTCATCAGGTTCTATTGCTTTCCCATGTCCGCCTGACCAGTCATGTATTACTCATTTTCTAATATTCCTCACAAAATCTTAGTTCATGTTTCTTTTCAGATAATGCAGAATGTATCTGTTCGCCGAGCTGGAAAGCAATTCATTTTAAGTGAAGTCAACCAGTAGACATGCAAATGTAATGAACCGCGCACTTGGTGTAGTTAAAATCCTATGCAATTTGGCCGAGCAGATTAGGTTTTGTGGTATCATAATGATATATGTGAATGATCGTTACAGTGGGACTCAGTGATAAAATGAGTTTATGGTCATAGTATAAATTATATATTAAAAGCGATTATTATGAAATACTTGTATGCAAATAAATGTCTTGATCACCCGAGGAATATGGAAAATATGGACGATATAACTGCAGTATTGCTTTGTAAACTAGCAACCTCTAGTCTCAGATGGCTCGCAACCCTACAAGGCGAACAGGGTTAACTCCAAGGTTGGGCCAACCTCGAACTTTCGCAAGTGACAGTCGTGCTGGACAATGTCGCTGGTCAGTGGGTTTTCTCGGGGATCTCCGGTTTCAAATCCTCCTCTTGCACTCCAGCGCTGCTTCTTTCTTATCTCATTTCACCATCTTGAGAGCCGCCTAAATCTCTCAACTCAACTATAGTCTGAGAAATGTTTTGATTTTCTTAATATCCTAAAGCTAAAAATAATAAATTAAGATTTTTTTTGGAAATGCATTAGGAATTTTTGGTTGATAATTTTTACCTTGATAAATGCAGAAGGATACTGAACCATGCGGAATATTTTATTAAGTTTAATATCTCCAATAGTAAAAATATAAATTATTTTGCAGTTGAGAGTCCTTTGTTAAAAATATATTTATTTACACAAAAAAACGTGTTTTCAGCCACAAAGTGATTATGTATATTTCCAATTTCTCTCTATAAATATAGAACTTACATAAGCAATGTGTTTACAACAAAGCATCTTCTATGGCGAATTTTGCATCAGGTCAAAATACGACATTTCTGTATCACACTTTTTGCTGCTTAGCCTTTAGCACTTTCTAATTGGAGTGTTAATGGCTTCCTTATGCGTTATGAATTTTCAGTTTTACTCTAATTTAATCCCTTTAAACATTACTTTACTCAAACTGATTAATAGCTTCATACCAAACTAAAAGAAATTTTCAAAAATAACTGGAATCAAAGAAATGCCCAAGTCCAGGATGCTGGGCCCCTTCTCGAATACAATAAGTGTATTGCCATCGTAAGCAACGGCTTAATGTCACAGCTGGGCCTCTATATTTGTCTCGTAGAGGCGGATCCGTAATAAATTACATTGTGATGATTATAACTCAATTTTAACTTTTTATGTAGTTGGGCCAATATTGAAACCTTGGATTAAGTTATTTTAAAAGTACGAATTTACACGAATTCAGCTGAATTTTATCGGAAAGACATGGCCTGTAAAATGCACGAAAACCATTTCCTGAAAACGAAATTTTAATTTTGTTTTATGCACCATCGCTACATCTTCTGATGGTGAGATTCAATTCCTTCAGTGCATATAAAATATTGCTGCATACCGCTAACTCTTATGATGTTCACTAGTTTGTATTTCCATTCTTAGGCAAGAAGATTTTCCTATGATGTCCCTCTACACGTTGTTACATAATAATAATGAGCTACATGCAACCTATAAAGGAACTCTCCCTACGGAAATGCAGATGACTCAGTTACCACTCATTTCTAAATTCGTGCCAAGGAAAGTATTAAGCATGTACTCATGTTGTCCTTAGAATGAGCACACATGACAATCTACGACTGAGAGAAACTTTCTAATGTAAACCACCAAACTCCTTATACATCTGTATAGTCTGTATGAAAAGAGGATAAATAATTATAACGGAGATAAAGAAGAAGACATGTGCTGATGGTGAAGATACATGTGAAGATTTAGTTAAATACATATATACGCGAAGAAATAAATAGATATAATGGCGGTCACTGCAAAACTTTGTTCATGCTTTCTCAGTTTGGTAACAATTTGTTTCCTTAATCCTTTTTTAACGTATGTATGTTCTCTCGGTGTGCACATATCTTACATTAAAGTGTGCATAGGTTTCTTTAATGTGTATTTACGAATGTAAGATGTCCGTGACCAATATATTAAAAATACCGATCTATATTTTCTGCAGATACTTAGCAAAGAGCGTGTGAATACGTGTTTCTTACATTAACAGAGATAAGTAAAAGATTTTCGTCTTTTAAATTTTAAGATATATTAGTTAGTGTGCTTGGGATCATAACCATACTTAATTTTCTGGAGAATGGATTAACCTATGATATGAACTACGGGTATTCTGGGACTGATTAGGGTGTTCAGCTTTCTGAATCTTGAACAAACCAATGCGATCTGCTTTCAAGTACACACCATTTCGGTTGAAATTGTGCATATATATGCTAGTCGATAGTAACGAAGTAACGTTACTTCAGTTAGATAAGAAGTTAATAATATTCCTTTATTTTTATGGAATTCATAGCTCTGAAATGTTTGCTGTTCACTTTAAAAAATGCTTTATTGATGGTTGCAGTCAAACATATATAACGTTCACCAGCTCCAAACGTTATTTTGATTAAGTCATAGATTTGTTTACCCTTTACGTACAAGCATAAATTTTCCTGTATATACCGTATTGAGATTGTATTTGTATTGAAATAGGAAAATATAGTCCATTGACGGTAAATTTCATTTTTTCTGAAGTTCTCTTCAGTTCTGCTTCCAGGATATTCCTCCGCATCATGCAAACAAAGGTTAACCAAGTCTAGAAAATCAGGCTAAAGGGACAACGCACCGAATTCGTGCGCACTTAGTGTAGTAATATTTAGCAGAGGAAATATTTATTTCTAGACAATACCAACACACCTATTTTCGCCCTTTGTTTATATATATTAATTGTAAATTAAATATTATAATCTATTAAAAAAATAAAATGTTTAATTTAATTATGCATTTCTCTGTTAACACAAGTAAAAAAGCTTCTGATACATCACGTGTATAGGAAATAACCAAGGACCGCACGTATGGGGAGATTTTTAAAAAGATTGTTTCAAATAGCGTAAAGAAACCGCGAATATACTAAAGCAAACTATTTGCTTGCACGACCTACAGCTCGCGTGTGTAATTACTTATTTTTGACGCATGATATNAATATACTAAAGCAAACTATTTGCTTGCACGACCTACAGCTCGCGTGTGTAATTACTTATTTTTGACGCATGATATACAAAAAAAATTGTTAATCGACTATGCTAGTTCTTTGGTAAAATTATGGTGGAAGTGGAAACTTTTATCTATATTTGTTATGTGTAAGTCATATGAACCAATAAATAAACTTGTTTTGTGATGGTTGTACGGACCCTGTAAGAATTGTTTAAGTANATGTGTAAGTCATATGAACCAATAAATAAACTTGTTTTGTGATGGTTGTACGGACCCTGTAAGAATTGTTTAAGTAGTGACGCATTCTGCGTCCCTATATTTTATTCGTCAGAACACACGCTCTGGCGAAGCTCGCAGGCGGACGACCGCAATAAGGATTAAGGGTTTTGTGGACATGCCAGAAGAGTGACACCAGGAGCCTCGCAGCTGCAAAGGCATGCTACCAAAGGTTTCAGCACATGCAAATGTTCCTGCACGTGCAGACGACATCCGGAGACAACGGAAGGCACCAGAACGTGGACACAGCTGCATTGTGCAGCTGCATTTTGCAGCTGCCTAAGGGACACCGATATCCCACCACCAGCGGCGTCTGTCCCAGGCTTGTACCGCAATAANATCCCACCACCAGCGGCGTCTGTCCCAGGCTTGTACCGCAATAAACCATGAGAGTTTTTAGCGGGCGTGCTGGGGAGAATAACTACACAATATCCGGAGGCATAAGTGGGCCGAACCAAAGAGACCACCCAAGAGTTCCCGCACGTGCAGAACGGAACAATAAACTTCCTNCGGAGGCATAAGTGGGCCGAACCAAAGAGACCACCCAAGAGTTCCCGCACGTGCAGAACGGAACAATAAACTTCCTGGCCAGAATCGAGGGGCGATGCCAGGCCGGCTGCGGACCACAGGAGCAGCGGCCACGTGTTTTATGACCCAGGGGGACGACAAGCACCCTGGACCACGTTCAGAGACGGGGGAAGTTGAATATGGTGATGGACGCTACAAAACGACACGAAGGAGGGAGGAACAGATCAGTCAGTTGAGATACATCGAATCAGTCAGTCGGGGGACCTGAAGCGAGGCGTCCGGGTCGGAGCCGGACGAAGCCAGTGCGATGAACGAGTCAGTCAGTCAGTCAGTCGCGGATCGCGCAGTCAGTCAGTCAGTTGGAGTCAGTCAAGGATCGAGAATGCATCACGACGTCGACCTCAGTCGGAGGCCGTCAAACAGGATGTGCGGCGGGAAGAATCCGAGAAAAGTCAGTCAGACTTCGTCAAACGAGAAGGGTGTACCGGGAGCCGAGAGAAAACGAGTTCGCCAAATGCATCAAGACGTGGACCTCAGTCGGAGGCCGTCAAGCGGGACGTGCGGCGGGAAGAATCCGAGAAAAGTCAGTCAGACTTCGTCAAACGAGAAGGGTGTACCGGGAGCCGAGAGAAAACGAGTTCGCCAAATGCATCAAGACGTGGACCTCAGTCGGAGGCCGTCAAACGGGACGTGCGGCGGGAAGAATCCGAGAAAAGTCAGTCAGACTTCGTCAAACGAGAAGGGTGTACCGGGAGCCGAGAGAAAACGAGTTCGCCAAATGCATCAAGACGTGGACCTCAGTCGGAGGCCGTCAAGCGGGACGTGCGGCGGGAAGAATCCGAGAAAAGCCAGTCCGACTTCGTCAAACGAAGAGTGCTGAGTGGACCCGGGAGGAGGGGTTCCGAGAGCAGGCGTCGGGACACCCCACCAAGCACCGGAGTAGTTCCAAGCCGCCAGCCGAGGGAAGACAGCGCAGCAGTGTCAGATAAGTAGTTCTACACCAAGTGTGAAGAATCTTCCCCCCCCCCCCCCACGACGCCAGTCGCGGCGTCAAACCATACGTAGCCTACATAGAAAAAGGGGAGGGGAGTTTGTCTCGTGAGTTCATGTACCAGTTAACCTGTTCAAGCAACAATAAAACTCGATTATGTGAACTCACAAATAAAGTGTAATTTATTAGTAAATTGGACCTAGAGACAACAGTGTCGACGTATTCCTACGCCCTATCACTGAGGGCTAGCATCAAGTGCTGGCGCCTCACGCCGCAGAGCAGATTCAATACCTACTTCCAAACTTCAGCATTTGGCAGGTATCAGTAGTGCAATGGAGTTTGACACCTGTCCTGATTTCAGCTGCCAGATGTTTTTGCAAACATTAGTAACATTTGTAAAACCTGAACTTCCATTTCCTTGAGTATGTTTTTAAATCTTTGATTGGGTTTAGATCCGTAAAACGAAAAGTGGATTTTATAATTTACTCCGATGAAGATTTCCTTTCAAATGTTGAAGTTCAATAATCTAGACAACTCACGGAGAAATAGAGGTGTCATTACTAAAGTTTACTCACTGATAACTACTTTATTTTTTTGATGCCACTATAAATATTTTTTTTATAAGAATAATTTTTTAGGTTTAAAACCCATGACAGCTAATGCCGTACGTTAATGTACACCTGCTGGGAGCAATCAACGAGGTAGATGCTATTTACTCAGCATAGTATTCTATGTACAGTTTTAACCAAATAAATAAAATAATTTTGAAAATTATTAATTAATGAAGACAAAGTTTGTTGTTAGAATGTTTAAAAACATGATTTCTGTTTGTCTCTTTTGGTTAGAAAATAGTTTTGCAGTTCGTCGCGTTTGATTCGGCCAACATAATTCGTATGCAGAGCCACTTATTTGTTCGCAGCTAATCAACAAAATTTTGTTGATCCACATGAACTTTTTCTTTGTTACCATTGTGCATACCTTTGGGTTTTCCTCACATGATTGTAGTCCTCGTAATACTGAGTCTGAAATCTTCAAGTTAATTTTTTAACTTCATAGTAGCTAAAAATTGCTGAGGGAATAATATATTTTAAAACAAATATTTACCTTATTTTATTTGCGAAATTCTTTAAAGGATAATGCGACTGCTGGAATTATGTAAATTTATATGACTCTATATATCTTAATGTACGTGTGTGTGTGATCCCAAATAACTTCTTAAATGCAAAATACCATTACCTTAAACTCCACACAAGTTTAAATTCTTGGCAAGGACTTTCACTTTCATGGATTTTAACCATGTACGAAATTTGTTTAGAAAATTGCTTTCTCACTACTTTTCAGGGTGAAATGACATTTCGGAAACCATTCGGGAGATTCAATCGAATTTTGCATGCCTTCAGAACGTAGAAAGTGCTTCGAAATCGCTAATTAAAAACTGTTTACATCTGCTTACTGGAGATATTTGAAAAACGAAGATTTTAGTCACAATCCAAGAACAGCGTAAGAGATTCCCACGATATTTTGCATTGAAGTAGTGCTGTTGAAGATGCCTGGGATTTATAGATTAATGAAACCTCAAACATAAATATTCAAAATTTAGGCTATACAAGTGTACTATGACCCAATGTTCTGGTGGTATCTAATGTAGATATAGCTCTATGACACCTGCCATTTTGTTAGCTAGTGCCACTTAAATAATAAAGCATATATACCTTAGGCAAAAAAGCGGGGTTTCCACCTAATTCAGATCTTAAATAATGCAGGAGAAAGCACATAACTTTAATGGACAACAGTTACAGTTTTTCGTATTTTTTTACGTCCTGCAATTATTGACCTTTTGTAATATTGTCTATAATAATCGCACATTAAGGACGGTGAACAGTATTTTATCATTTCTTTTCGAGCTGTACCAAAGAAAGCGCTTCATTAAAACTGAGATCAATTTTATCTTAATGGAAGAATTAGAGCAAACATTCAGAAATCCAACAGACTTTTTCATCTGCTGCTGCATCAGACGGTCAGTGGAAGAGTAAATGTGCTGGGATAACAATTGTTTGGACTGGAATGACCTCCGGTTTTTTAAATACCTGCTCGATGTACACTTTCTGACCATTGTGTTTACCGTCCACCTAAGTTAACATTTAACTGCTATCAGTCATTCTACTGACATCTTTCGATCGACCACTGGAACTGACAATGTATAATAGTTAGAAAAATACTGCGTTATAGTATTTATTATATATATATACATATACATATACTGTTACACAGTTAAGAGAAACAATTTAATAAACACGTTAAGAAAAAATATGCAAGTTTCAATGTATTTAAAAACGTTTTGTATTATACTCGTTATTTTCTTTTAAATTTCAGTATGTGTAATACAGTCAGCCCAAACTGAATATAAATTGATCATTTTTATGTAGTAGGGAATATAAAAACCATGGTAGACTTTAGTCGTACGTGATTGCCGTAGATGCTCTGTTTCAAATGCCAGACTCACATAATAAAAGTTGCTACGTTAATATTAATACGAATTGTGTGTCATCAATTAATACTAAAACCTTCTGAAGGGTGCAGGAAAAAAAACATGAATGTCCATATTAAGTTTTAAATGACTTGCTAAATTACGACCTCCTTAGCAATTGTGTGAAAAGTAAACATGTTCAAAAACTATTAGTAATGTGTTTATCTATGACGGTTTCTTTTCCTTTAATACCTGTTGTTACTTTCGTTCTCCGTCAGAAAATTTCAGTGATGTAATTTTTTTCTTTCTTACGTTGAACTCGGAGAGTGCAGGCGTACTTTAGAGAGGAATATGACTGGTGCACCTGAACTGAACTTGTACCAACGCCGGTGCGTTTGTAACGAGATAAAATACACACCGTGGCTTCGATCTATCGATCATGAAACGTGCGCAATACCGGTCATGGACAGAGCGAAGGTTTGAAGAGAGAGACCGCCGTGAGCTCTTCATGACGTCATGTGTTTGAATATTTGGGCTGTTTCGATTCTATGGTGACACATGCACGATCATATCATATTCCAGTACCTCAGCTACGAAGCCAGTTATAAAACTCAAATCTTGTGAACTGCAACGAGAGAGGACAATTAAATATTTCTTAAATGCGCAAGAAATAAAATAATTTTTGTAGAATTTTAGTGTGGTTTACAATTGTTCTAAAATGTTACAGGTCTACGACTACATATTTTTGTTTACTCATTTCACCGCGGTATTCCACTTGGCGTGGAAATATTCATTTTCCCATGTTCCTCAAATAAGTCTGACACTTTGCAAACAATTGTCAACAGGTAAAATTGTGCACGTCTTTTAAAGATACCGCAGATACAAGGCACGCAAAAAACCATATCATAACAGATATGAAATTAAACTTTTTTTGTGAACAAACGATTAGGTATGATAATGTCACGTAGACACACATACAGCTACAGTGTTATTTTGCTTTAGTTTTTACCTATTGTGTATAGACTCAGCGAGGGAAGGGTTTCTGAAAGATTACGTTATTGTCGAGCTACACACGTTGTTAAAAACCTGCGCACGTTCTTATGCTCCTCAGCAATAGCCGTGTTTCGTAGAGTTCCGTTGCAACCAAAGAAAGGATAAATACAATAGCGTACGCCAGTTCTTGAAAAATATTTAATTAATCACATGCATCTTTATTTTACTTTAAAATATTTATATAACGTAACTGGTGTGCTGTTTTGAAAAACCTGTCCTCCGAAGGGCTTTTACGGTTTCATGTTATATTTTTTTTGTGAGTTCGGGTCTGGTCATGAATCACAGATATTCAGGATCTGAGTACCCTCCTTCTGAATGGCCCAGTCAAGTAAGATACACGGCCAATAACTAAACGAAATTTGGAGACTTTGCACATAGGTTATAGAAGTTTAGCTTGCACATAATTCTTTTCGCGAAGTTAGTGTCTTTTAATTGGGCATTCGTTATTTGACTCGCGGGTAGTGTATCCATTTACTGGGCATAATTATCTACTTAATGCAGCCATTACTTGGTTCGCGAGCGTAAAGGATTTTCCCGCTGAGTTAGGGAAGCAATTCTGTTGCAGCATAGAATATGTATCCATACAGAAGGCTAAGGCTTCCGAAGTATACTTAGTCTGTTGCTGATTGAATGCGTGTTTCTCTTCAGAGCATCGCTATTTTGAAACTGTCAACCATGTCGTGTTTGTCCTACAGCTTTCATATAACATCCCGTTAGTTAGATGCTGTGTTAGTGTCTCCTCCGTCGTGGACGAATTATCTCAAGACTGACCGCACTGCATAAACTACAAGGCACCAGCGACCGAGTGTATTTACTCAAAAAATTAAACAGTTCAGCAATAGAAGATCCTCACGACCTACTTTAGCAATCTGGCCGTCTGTGACTCAGTGTCGAAGTGTCTGTAAGACTTTCGGCACTATGAAGCTAAACCCCTCCTCCATTCCACCAATGAGCCATTGAGCGTCAAGTCGTCGCAACGTCAGGAATACTAAGGAGAGAGTTGTAAAAAAGGGCACAATTCTTCTCATTCGCTTCGCCTCTAATCGGGATAACAATTACGTGAGAATTGCTAGCTGAAAATCCCATAATATATTATAGTCTTGACGCTCCCCGCGTCCAGGCATTTTTTGCCGCCAGAACACATGCGCTAGCGAAGCCTGCCGACGGTCTACACCANGGCCTCTAATCGGGATAACAATTACGTGAGAATTGCTAGCTGAAAATCCCATAATATATTATAGTCTTGACGCTCCCCGCGTCCAGGCATTTTTTGCCGCCAGAACACATGCGCTAACGAAGCCTGCCGACGGTCTACACCAATAAATATTAAGGGCGGAGAACGTGTCCAAATAAAGGATCCCGCGCCTCACAGCTGCAAAGACGGGCCACCCAAGTTTTCTGCACGTGCAGGCGGCATCCGGAGGCAACGGAAGCCACCAGGGCACGAACACAGCTACACTGGGCAGCCGCCCCAAGATACGCCGAGGTCCCACGACCCCGGGCTTCACCGCAATAAAACCAAGAAAAGCTTTTAGCGGGTGTACGAGAAGAATAGCAGCATATCCGGGGACAAGGGATGGACCAGTGTGGGCACTGATCCAAAGGCCACCCGCCAAGTAAGCACGTGCAGAACGAGACAATGAAACGGCCATACCAGAACCGAAGGTCCATGATGGGCAGCCCGAGCCCCAGACACTTGTTTATTACTCCCCGGAACACGTGCAGACGAGGCAGTTTGAATATGGCGAGGGAGGCTACAAAACGAGAGCAGTCCGAGGAAACGAGTCAGTCAGCGGACGGGCGTCGACGAGCGCGGAGCGGGTCGCCAACGACGGGCAGCCTACGAGAGTCCGAAGACGCGGCGCGATTCCGGCAGAGCCAGCCGACATCGGACGCAGCGGCCTGCCAGTTTCCAGTTCACCAGATCTCAACTGCAGGATCAACTACCAGCACAACAGGACAGATAAGTACAGTCATCCAGCGTGTGTGAAGGACCCTGAGTAGTGTTCCGCGAGTGCTACGAATATCTAGAATCACCCAGCAAGTACGAAGCAGATTATCCCCCCCCCCCACGACGCGAACGATACGTAATCCACGTATAGGAACGGGAGGGAGTTGTCTCGAGAACTTGTGTGGCAATTAACTTGTTTTAAAGCAATAATAAAACTAGAGATTTTTCTTGAACTCTTAATCATTACAGTGTATTGATTTATTAGGAAATTGTACCTTTAGAGAACAGTGTGAATCACCTTCCTCCAAAACCACAGCTCGGGGTGATCTCAGTCTATTCGCGGTCTCTTCAAACTTTGTTAATCAAACCTTCGAAAAATCATCACGTGATGTGTATGCAGATTTCCTAATTATTTTATATATAACAGGCGTTTTATACGTATGTTAACATCAAAGAACACAACAGAAGCTAATTTTTTGGTGAAATAAAAATTTAATTGTTATTAAATTTATTAATAATAATATAACATTTACAATTAATATGAGTAAACGTACGAAGAAAATGGGTGTATTGGTATTGCCAAGTATAAATTGTTCATCTGTGAAATATTATTAATCTGAGTATGCACGAATACGGCGCATTGTTTCTTTGGTGTAATTTTCTAGAAATGGTTTATCTTCCTTTGCATAAGGTGCAAGAAAATACTAGAAGTACAACATAAGAAGGACTTTAGAAAAGTTAGAATTAACCATGAATTGGATTGTAAATATGATTCCCTACTGAAATCTTATCAGTTTAAATCTTTTCGACATACTGTTCAACACGTATACATTTCTTTTAGGTACTCAAGGGATGTCAAATTCACACCGTTAGTGTTTTTGAAACAATACGAATAAAATCAACGAAATCATTTATACAAAATCTAACAAGGGTGGGTTTTAAGGTCATGTCTTAATTTCTTTTAAGATATTCCTATAAAATATATTTTACAACTCATACACTGCTACAAATCACAAATATGCCAAAATTTACTTATTCTGTTGAGAATTTAAAAAATTACACAAACAGTTCATAGCGTGATTTCAAATATGTCTTGATGTGTCGCATGGCAACTTATTTCAACATGAATAATCTCATTTTGGTAGGTGAGTTAGATGTTCTTAATTGTACGTCCAAAAAAAAAAAAAGTACAATTGTGATTCTGACATGCCATTATGCAAACTAAAAACACGCGGTGTATAATTATTTATGAGAACAAATAATAAGTAATGTGCTCAAGTCACACAGTATTTCTTAAAAAATAACAAATGACCTTCGTGGCCAGTACCTTAAAAAAACATTAAAATTTAAGTGCATTATCCTTTGACTAAGAACTGCGTTGGCCGGTTTACAGAGTACGCAAAAGAACAGGCCTTTCTGTTAAGGCCGACATTTTGCAGGAAAATATAAAACTTAGATTCGAGAATATTTACCTGTACTCCAAATTGCTCCAGCAACCGAAATACCACCATGTGGCATGTGTACTGCAGGCCATCGAAAGCCTATACTATTTCCCTTGCAGCAATAACGAAGCCATTGTGCCACCGAGCGAAGAATTGGCAAACTCGGTGTTTATTCTCGACGATGTGGCATGTGAGAAACAGACTTGCATCCAGGAGTACTTTAGCATGGGACGGCATGCGAACGCAGTCTGTGTGTACTTCAGCCAAACTTATTCACACATGCCAATAGAGTAACTACGTGATAATAAGAATTGCTTCATGTTGTTTTGCTTGGAATATACGAACTTGTAGCATCTGTACGATGGCCACATCAATACATACATGATGTTCGCAGTGTTAAAGGATATGCGTTTTTTGTGCTGGAACGAGGAGTACGGCATATTGGTTATCGATAATGATTCGCCACAATATATAAGGAAAGGTACAGGTTTGACTTTGATTTGTTTATAATAAGATAGCGACCATAAGCCACAATACTTTATCAAAGTTCGGACATGGCCTACGCTCCAATGATAATTATGGAAATGAGCTAATGGAAGATCGCCCCACTGCTCTTCGCAAGGGAATGTCGCTTCTTGGGCAAAATATCGAAAGCGTGAGAAAATAAGTGGTGGAAGATTTGATAGCGATCGACAAGCGCATAGGGGGTGCAGATAAACGGATAATGGGCCTGATCAACGTGTCGAATGTGCAGAGATGGGATGAATTTAAGATTCTTAAAATAATGCTTATGTCTAAACTGGCTGCAAAAACTGATGTTGCGAGTCATAGCAAGAAAGTGCTGGATGTGTGCATCGACCGAGTGGAAAGGATCGGAAATTCACTTTCCTCAATTCGAGAGTGAATATGTATATATTACCTGTGTGGTTGTGTGTTTATTCCATTCTATGAATTATGGTAGACTGCACCGAACTGACGACCGAGCTATAGTGAACCATCGAAGCTGATCGCAAGAAATATCTACTCTCGCATAGTTACAGCCGATAACCAGCCATCTCGACGAACTTGGTCATCAACTCCAGGAGGAAGCTTTGCCCAGACCGGGTATCAAACACTAAATAAAGGAGGAAGGACTGACACCGACGCATAAACGGAAAATAGATCTGGAACTGCCAGAATCGAATGGGGACATTACAAATTATATTACGTATTTGCGAAAAAAATTATTTAATATTTAACGTGTTCATGCACTGATGTGCAGAAGGTCGTTCGATATGTGTATTTATCATGTAGGATAATCTTTAAACCACCGACGAGCAGAAACCTGACCTTACGTCGATTCAGCCAGAGAACGGAAGACACGATTTTGAATGTTGGCGTTTCGATTGAATGCCATAGCTCCCTCATACTTTTACGTGAAAGAATTTGGTGCAAATTAACGCCACCAACAGTTCTCATAAATGTTCGATTTGTTTCATTTCAAATGAAAATGGTGGCGCCCAGTTAACACCTTACGAACATCATTGGCTCAATGACGTACTGCCGTAAATTTTTTTGATGTCAATCAAAAGCAGCAAATCATGTCTAGCTACGTGCAACATTTAATTTGCCAGTCAATAAAGTTTTCAAGCGGACCAGCGGACTTAACACATCCCGCGTGAACATCAAATAATTAAAGTGGAGTGACCGCCAGCTTGCAGAGAGTCTTCCTGACGATGTTCATTGGTGTCTGAGCAGCATCCGAACACTGGATGAACTTCATCAGTGTATCGTCTGAATACGTCAACTGTGTTATTAGTTTTCCAGAACCTATTTATCAATGCCACATTCAATGCTGATGTGGCTTCAGCTAGCGCGACCTGTCCGTTGACATGGACAATTATTTCCAGACATCAATTAGTTACAATCGACCACTATGCTGTCCTTAATGGGTAGTAACGTCTTCTACGTGGTAATAATTATTGACCTGCACACTGGCATGGTAGACCGAAGACTCTTGACTATTTGCAGAAATTCGGGAATGGAATGTCTCATCTGTCTTACTCCAATTTTCGTGGCCTTTCAAACTGCAATGATTCACTTCGTCTTTTCGTCAGCAGGCCATATGCCATCACTTATTCGTGGATGTCAGTTTTAAAACTAATACAGTTGTGCTATTTACTGTTAATATGCTCAGTTTTCGCCAGTGAACTCTATCATTACTTAAGTTTATATGTTTCTTAAACGTTCGACACTAGAGTACTTTTCGACCATCTGGAGTTGCCTGCAATATACAACTCAAATTTCTGAAGTATGTGCTAAATTTTAGGGGCTACATTATTTTCAAAATATTTCCAGAAACACTCAATGTTCTAACATTTGTTCTTTTTTTTTTGCAATATGAGAAGAATATTTTGATGTTCATTTTGCACAAAAGTGTTACTAATAAAACCTTTTGACAACCCTTAAGTTTCAAGTAACATGTAAGGCGTTTTTGGTTCACTACCTAGTAATATTTTCTGGTTATTTAGATTTAAATGCTTTCAGTTTATTTAGATCCCGAAGAGAATGTAAATGTAGTAACCTCAAACATGTTTATTAAGTGTCGTATTTCGAGATTTCATTTCATAATGGGTGACAAAGGCCTGCTCAGGTCATGAGATCTTACATGCATGTAACCAAAACTAGACTTCATTTTCGTTTAGCGTAATTTTTGTGAGAAAAAATGACTTTCAGATAAAACTAGTAATTATAAAAAAATGGCTTAATTTTCCTTGCTTGCATTATTAGCGTATTTTATGTGTTTTATTTATTTTAATTCTTATGTATTAATTGGTTTAACACGTCTTTGAAATTCATGTCGTTCAGCAAGCGCGCTTTCAATGTGTTGGCGTATACGTTGAATTTGAATTAATTATATTACTATAATTGTCCAGATCTATAACTGAGTTGTCGCTTAATCAGGTATTTATATACACGGATAAAATAACACATTCAACTTAAACGCCTAGAGTTTTAAAAATACTACATCAAAAAATGTTATATAAACTTCACCCACCAAATGTGCACAGCCTGATATAATTCGGTAACCATAGGTTGGTAAATATATGGATAATCTGCACACGACTAAGGCCTCGTGAATGGTGCGTGCATGATTTATGTACGAGAGTGCTACAGTTGCACCATCTTGGAGCGTGTATAAACATAATTAATAATAGCACTTGTGACGTGACAAAGTCGTGCACGATACTTAACGGAGTACAAGAGGCTCTCATGCCACTGATATCTGTCGGGGAGAGCGGCAGTAGCGAACCTGGGTTGCTCGTCGCAGGCGACTCGCTATCTCCGCGCGGTGTTGCCAACTCGCCAGTCCGCCTGGTCAGAGCCCGGGTGTCCGCGGGGGGAATGTGTGGCAGGGGCGCATTCCCGCAGTCAACCAGCCAGTTCATTTACACCCAGTGCTAGTTCCAAAATATACTAACTGTGCCAGATGTTAGTATACAAACTATATTTTATGCATTGATTGTATTTTAAATTTTCAAATAGTCAGTAAAGACAATCAGGCATTTCATTAGTTTTTAATGTAATGTAGTAAGCATAACTGGCCAAGCCACTTTTATAATAATAGTTAGCAACGCGAAGTAACTGTAATTATTCATTCGTGTGTAACTACCAACGTGTTGGCAGATCTTCTGCTTTAGCTCGTTCTTATCGGAATCTTCGATAGTCCAAGCTTTATCATATAGTAACTGTACTTAAAATGTTTTTGGGGGCGTTTCTCTGCTCGAATGAATATGATTGAATCCACTATAATTTTCCATCACTTTAATCAAAATTTAATTTACGATCTGTTAATGTGTTAGAAAATTGCGTAGTATGGTTAATGAATTCCGTATAAATCTCTTTTTGTTTGGATTGAAATCCCCACAAAAAGAAAACTATTATAAAAATTTATTGCAATTGGTTATTTACAGGAAGATCACAGGTATGCACAACATTTTCAGCCCTAATTTCTGAGGAATGTTCCAACTATTAGTGAAAAATTAAATGATGACACAGTTTTATCAGAAAAAAAAAAAGCGAAACGAAAATACAATATCGGCAGTCACCGCCTGTAAATACAAACCAACAGACTTATCACAGAACTGAATATTTATGCAATGGAGTCCAATTGCTCTATATTATGGAGTACAATTCTCTACACTGTAATACAGTACAGTTTACAATGTAATCACAATGATATTAATGAAAACAATCTCCAATAAAATACACAGTACAAATATGCTGTTTACCCAATATTTACATAGCAATCCAAGATATATGTTTAGTTACCATACATTTACACTATACACGTTTTTTCTTTTGGCTATTGAAAACTGTTGTGTGTATAGTTAAAATAATATGTACACATACTGCAAACAAACACAGCTGTACATTGTCTTGACTTAAGTAATTCTTAACTCAACAAAATTAATAACATGACAGTCTCAAAAACATCTCAATGAAAGTTATTTTTCCTCTGTTTTATTCGCTGTTCTTGAGCTTCTCTTATGTAGTTGGGATCACGTGCCTTCAAACCTCGTGTAATGAGGGGATCTGATATTTCTGGAAGCATGCATTCCTCAAAAAATTGTTTCAGTTAAGGAAGCATGCAGTTCTTCCTCATTTCTGTATCCACCCAAATCCGTTCAACATGATAATCATTGTTTGCATAAACTGCGAAGTCACAGTATTTTTTGTTGCAGATATTTAGTTGCCCCTGTACCTGAAAAAAGTAATTGTGATTTCTTTTTAGTTGCAGAATTCCATCGTTTTCCTTTAAACATGTACTTTTCTTTTTGGCGATGAATTCTTACAGTTTGTAGTCCCCAGCTGAAAATAAACATTTAATTTCCAGCAATCCGTCTTCGCCCACTAATCCGTCGGGAGACGCCCCGAGAAACGGGTATTGTGGATGTGCAAAAAAACCGCATTCATCTACTTGTACATTTTTTATCTTGGAATACAGTTATTTTGCCACTTTTTAGTTCGTTCTTCCAAAATGCATGGCCTTTGAATTTATATCTCCGTGATACAAAATTGGCTTCAATAAGCCATGGCAGGAAGTGTGTGCTTTCCGTTTACACACAGGGCCGAAATTTGATGCTGTGAGCCTGTTTAAACGCGCATCCCTCCATCTGATGTTTTCATGTTGACCAACAGTATTTCTTTCCAGTTCACGGATCGTTTGAGGTGTTACTGTATCACTGTTCAAATCTTCTAAAATTAGTTTAATTTTCCTATCCAGTTCTTCAATACTAAGCGTGTTCCTCTGCAGCACTTGGACCATACTCCATATCAGGGCCAGCAGTGTCAACTCTTCTTCTTTTCTTTGAAGGTCCTTCTCCATACTGAAGACAACGAGCTGAAGGGCGTTTTTCTCTTCTTTCAAAAGCGCATTTGAAATGCTGTCCTGGACTTAGGCCAAATTTGTTCTTCCACGGACTAAAATGCCAGCTAAGACCGCAAGAGTGCGCCAACCCAGCACCCATGCAACGTGCAAAGTAAGAACCTCTTTTATCAAAGTTTACTCTTTTTCCACCTGTAAATTTAGCTACCATACTCATCTATCGTTCAGCCTGATTTGTAGTTTTATTCATGACGAGTCTGTCAGCTTTCATGATCATTGGATCGAGTGCCTTCTGAATAGCTTCAATTATCCCCGAATCTTTCATTAATGGCACGAAATTTTCTTCAGTTGTACCTTTCTTTTTACAGTACTTATCGTGACAGCCGAGTACATGATAAGGGCCATTTCTAATGTCCTGCTTCAATTGAACAACCGCTCCACTTTCAGTTGAATTCCCAGCACTTTCAATTGCTTTTCTGGCACCAGATTTCAGCCTTACTATCCGTGATTCAAGCAAACGTCGCGNTTCGCGGCAGCCGAGTACATGATAAGGGCCATTTCTAATGTCCTGCTTCAATTGAACAACCGCTCCACTTTCAGTGGAATTCCCAGCACTTTCAATTGCTTTTCTGGCACCAGATTTCAGCCTTACTATCCGTGATTCAAGCAAACGTCGCGCAAGAAGAGGAAATGACAAATTTTTTGAGATCTTGTGTAAATGGTTTCGATAGTTTTTAACAGTATGATTTGCACACTCAACTTTGACGACTTCTCTTCCCTACGGAACTCTCAGCTTGATATTTGAATAAACACTCGAGTCCCCATCACCAATATAGAATTTGTATTTCAACCCATGCTGTGCGATGCTCATGCAGAAGCCTTCTATGATTATGAGCTGTTCCATGCCAGTACTGGGTCCACTATAGTTCTTAAAACAAACATGTTCCTTGGCTGTTATATTATTAGTTCTTGCAAATTCACACAACGAACAAAATTTTCCTTTCACTCCCAGGTACAGCAGTTGGTTCATCTCAGCTCCAATGATACAAGGCTTCAGAAGAAAGAAGTATACTTATTGTAATTTATATATACACATATATTAAACATGTATAAATTAACAAAAATTGGATGAACTTATCTGAATTCTCGATATATTTCACAGTAAAATTTATGTAAGAAAATTAATAGAGATATAATTTTTAAAACAAAATTACCAAAGTGTTTGTTATATTTCAACTATGCATCTTCACATATAAAACTTTACTGTAGTTAATGGCTGTCAAATGTGTAGGAATCTGCCTTCCCATTTGACTTTACTTGTGATGAAACTGCCACTCTAACAGTGAATTTCTATTATGCATGCATACAAATGTGGCCGCCATATGTAGAAGCACAAAGCAGCTAAGATATTAATAAAAATATCTGGCCCAAAATAACTTTTCTATGGAAATAACACATTATGTGCTATATTAGTGTTACTGGAATCAGTATAATGCATATTTCACAGTTTACGGATTTTTGAATGATTTTAGAAACAAATATATAGTGCCTTTAAGTACAGCCAAGTAATATTGGAGCAGAAATAATTTAACAAAAAAAAAAAAAAAACGATTGACTTGTCGGTTGCGTATTGTGTAACGGAATTTTTATCCTCTATTTTCCGCAAATCATACTTTTGTGTGCCATAAAACATCAACAGCTAATAAAATTAATTAACATTAAAATAGTTTGCGTATTTTAAAATTTCAGATTTTTGGATGTTGTTAATTCTTACGGTTGTTTTAGATGAAATCTTTAGAAGAAATATTTTGATTTGAGAAAGAGAACGGACAAACTAAAATTAAACAAAACTAAATAAATAAAGTATAACAGTTTACCCAAAATCACCATTCCACTCGTTGAAATGTAACTGCGTCTGTAGCTCCTCTTGTTCCATCCACCATCTCCTATGACACTAATATATGGTATTCCATTTTCTACATTTCCTTTTACAATTGCAATTTCTTTTTCATTCTTTTCGTTCTTGGAGAGATGTTGTTGCCAAAACTGAATGTAAAGAAAGAAAAAAAGAGTTAATATTTGATATTATCGAATACACTAATTGAGGAATTAAGCAATGTACCAGTCAAATGACTCGTCTCCTTTCTGAAATACATTTTTTCTTCAACGGAATTGCGATTCTTGAGAAATTGCAATCTTGACTTATTTTCTCTGTATATTATGTTAAATTTCTTATTTACTTCCATGTGCACAAAGCCCATGTAATTTCATATGTTCAGAATCTATCGTTAAAATAACGTTACACTTAGTAGTTTGATACTCTGTCCGGCAATGTCTGACTCGTTCACTTTTGCCAGTTTAATGATAATGCGAAATTGATAAATATTGCAGGTTTAATCACGTCATTATTATTGGATTTCCTGAGAATTATTTACCTTTAGCGTTACCTATTAAACAAATATTGGCTTGTGGCGAGATTTTATTTCAGTATGACGTAAAATAGCACTAACGGCACGAAAACAGAAATGAAAACTAAGAATTCCATGTAACATCCGTTAGAAATAATTGAATCTACTTACTTGTCCCATAGAAGTTTCGCGTCTGTGAAATGTTTCTCGTGCCATCATGGGAACGTCGAGTACTGACATAAGTTCCTCAACTTGTGAGTATCCAATACCCACAGAAACAGAACCCCACACCACAGCATCATTTACTTCTTACGAGCTGTCAGATGTCACGTACCTACGTGAGCCACAGTTGTCAGAAAAGAAAACTAAAGTAAAGAATAATCCATTGTGTGTTTCTTTTTCCAGTTTATATGAGCACAGCGTGCAAAATCGAGGATGTTCTCCCAATTTTATTAGCTGCTTAGATAAATGTGCATCAACAATTCGAAGGCCGGTAGTAGCGCTTTCAGTTTTTTCTGTTTCCACAATTAAAGGAGGAAGATCAGTAGCATCGACACCAGAAGTTAATACATTTTCTTCTAAATTTCTGGTGGAAAAACAAAAAAAAAATTGTATTAATAGAACATCTGATTACACCACTGTATTTTAGAAGTAGTATTATTTTGCAGTATATAATTTATTTATCAAAATGTGTTCTGTTATGGCGTTTAACCATGTAAATTGCATTGCATTCTAGCAACCAAATGCAGCTAAACTATCAGTGAATTCATTAGCTAGGGTTGAAAACCAGTATGACCAAATCTTTGAAAAGCGAATAATTTACTTATATTTTTATTTACCGGAGAGTAACTAAAATGGCCAGAACGTAGGAATGCTGGTATTTAAACAAGTTGTTCCATTTTGCATGGCGGAATGGGGTCGCCTCCTCGTTTTTCTGTTTTAACGTTTTAAATATCTGATCGTACATGCGCCTCACGACTCCTCGATTTAAAAAACTGGATTTATGTTATATTCTATAAGTAGCGGTTTCAACAAACACGGGGGGACCGTCAAAAAAAATTTCAAATAAGAAAGAAATGTGCGAATAGTTTTAGCATGTAGTTTTGTAGCAAATCCGTAAGTATTTGAACTATTAGCCACACGGACCACTATGCGTAGCCCTTTCGCGTGTCACGCCAAACAGAAATCTTTTTGTGCTGGCGGTCGGACGCAAAACGATTAATGTTGTATACAAAGAAATTTTCTAAACTACTATAATATAATATTGTTATATTAGTGATGTATGAATGTGGATAAAGCGATAGTAGTTTACTAATTTATTGTAATTTAATATTGTAATTGTCTTTTCCCAATTTATTTATTAGAGTATCCCTGTAAAAACTAAACTGTACCCGGGCGAAGCTGGGCCGGGTCCCTTCTACGCAATACAACACAATTTACTTTGGGCTCTTTGAAGGATCCCTTTTACGTGTGTTACGGCGGTTAGCAGCATGAGAGATAATTGCTGATAAACGGTGAGACTGTATACAGCACTGTGCTGACCGCGAAAAATAAGACGTGATGAGTGAATGCCAGTGGACGTGGGCGGTAAGCTAATACAGTAGCGCAAAGTGACATTCTGGGAATCGAAATCGAGACTTGACCGGTGAGTTATTACATCTGTAAGCTATTCCAACAATCTTGCAACTTATGAGTGACTATCTGTAGCAGAAAACAACATAGCTCCGGCTGTAACCACTTGTTATACACGAGGCTATACTCGTTTACAACGGGACTAAATTATGGATAATATATAAAATACATACATTGCCCGTGTATGAAAACATAGCTTACCTTTCTGCCACAATTTTTGCTCTTCGTACCTTAGCCATGCGTATCAGCATGGACTTCCTTCGTGCCAGAAATAACGCATTGGTATTTTTCTTCCTGGGCATTTCTATTCCTGGAGCTCAATACTTCGCACAGCAAGAAGAATATAAGCACTGGACAGAGCGACAATATCGAACATGTTCTGGCAGGCGGAAAACTAGCAACACTGTGCCCAAAGGCGCGCTTTCACGTGCAAGATCGGCGTATTTGAGCCATCTCGGAGCCGGGAACAATAGTTAAAAATTCATCACGCAATTGAGGTCTTTTGGTAGTAAAGTTAATTCTATGGCATCACGGACTTTATTAATTGTCATAAATTAACGTAAACTACTGTAAGAGCAAAACTTTTGTATGTCTTATAGCCTGTAATGCAGAACAGTTTTAAAATTTTACTAATTTTTAAAACAATGAAAAAAGTATGTTGTTTAAAAAAAATGGAATTTTGCCCTCGTATAAATATTTATGTTATAAACCTGAAGAATAAGACGTCTGCGAACATTGCACTTTAAAAACTGTGAAAGATAAAGGTACTTAATTTTAACCTTTGATTCTATATCTTAGTCGCATGGCCGGGTCCGGCCTTAATAATCAGTGGTGACTAAAGGTGGATGGGAATACCCTAAAGATGTAAAGGGAAACCCGTAGCAATTACTGAGGGAAGTTGAGAGAAGCCGGGTAGTGAGGGTGACAGAGGTAAGTTATACGCAGCCCTCAAATTCCCGTCATTTAAGCTGTACGGAATACATAGACTGTAAATGGCCTATAGAAGTTATAGGCTGTTCACGGTAAAGTGAAATAAATCACTCGCCATGACTACACATATGCTAACGCACACACTGACATGTAGGCTCACAGTTCAAATGGCAGCAAATTATGAATTATAGTCTATCAGCGGTTGTTTTACTCTTTTTGAATCAAACCTTTAAAAATCACCCCAGGTACGGTGTGTTTTTTATTTCCTAAATATGCCTGGAAATCACAAGCCTTTATACTTGTGTTTGGCATAAAAGTATCTCATTTTTGCCTTAATAACAATTTTACGCATATTTTATCTGTGAATTATTATATTTAATTTATAGTTAATATAAATAAAAATGGAGAGAAAATAGGTGTGTTGGTAATGCGTAGTAAGAAATAACTCTTATGCAAATTATTAATACACGAATGTGCACGAATGCGGTGCGTTGTTCCTTTGGCGTAATTTTCTAGAAGTGGTTAAGCTTTGTTTGCATGAGGCCCAGGAACGTCCTGGAAGTAGAACATAGCAGGGCTTCACAAAAGTCGGAAGTAACCGTGAATTTACTATAGTCCCAAATATCGTCGTTATATTGCGAGTTTAATGATTAAAACTATGTCAGATTAAGTTTGTGATTTCTTTTTCTTTATAAATATATTACTAGGTTACTAGCATATTTAGATTCCTTACCATTTCGCATTCACTTGACTCTCCTGTTTATAGTGTCTTTATACACATGGCAATGTAAATCTTACATCTGGTAGACTGTTACAAACATGAGAAAAGTATGTCTTAATCAGGTCAATTTAAAGTGCTCAGTTAATCATTAATGGTCCATAGCTATTTAAAAGAAACGTTTGTCCTGGGCAATCCCTACAGGCGACCACGAGAGAGAACTGTTTGAGTGTCACATAGGCTCTAAAATGGATAACAACCTATTTCTGTATCGCCCACCGGCTTGTGGTAGCTTCACTAGACACCGCACATCTATTATAAGCATTTATAGATGCCCAACACAAACGAAGCGGTCATGACAGCGACATTTACACATTTTTGTGTTAATATCTCAACAGTGTTGTCTTTAATTGCGGTGATATTAGGAGAAAACAACGTGGGATACTACGGACTGCCGAAATATTTACTTTACCGTCGAATCACTCTTTTATTTGAGAACAGTTGATAATTGTGCAGAGTTTGGAAGGCTGATTGTGAGTTCTATAATCCATCTCTCACTTAGCTACAACACATGTCTCCTACTACTTGCACGATGGCCTGCCAAGCCATTGGTCATCGCTCGCCAGTGGCAGTGATACGAGTGTCTTTGAATGCACAGCGGGAAGTTGAAGAAATCCTGNAGCCATTGGTCATCGCTCGCCAGTGGCAGTGATACGAGTGTCTTTGAATGCACAGCGGGAAGTTGAAGAAATCCTGCTGCCTCATGTGTTACGTTCCCCTGGCTCAATACCAAGTAGCCGGTTAACAGCAGTGTGACGCTTCCCGTAATTAGCTCTGGCTTCTAGTGAATTTTTTCCTCATTTATCAGCACTGATTTGTTGTAGGGCCAGANACGCTTCCCGTAATTAGCTCTGGCTTCTAGTGAATTTTTTCCTCATTTATCAGCACTGATTTGTTGTAGGGCCAGACTGCATACCAGCTTCTTTATGTATTTTTCTGGTGGAGTGGATCATTATTACCAACAACTATGGGAACATCTGTCAAACAGTAACATACAACTTTTTTTTGATTCCATGTTCAATAGCATCGCGGCGCATGTATGTGTAGCATGATGTGTTCCGACGATGTTCTAAAAGTGCCTGTCATCTGTGCCGCAGCAGGGCGAAAATTTGTCTTAATTCAGCGGTATTGTAATCAATTATTTATTTCGCCTGTGCCATCGCACTAACGTAATTTCGTTTGACTAAAAAAATTACATTTTTCTTGGGCAAATTTTTAATGAGCAAGTAAAGTAAATTGTTTTGCGTGTATAATACCTGACACGAACTTTACCATACATTGGTTATTGGTGGTAATTGTTAAGACACATACACTTCTATAATTAATTTCATATCTCAGTAAATGATTTGCTTATGAGAAATCTAGCCATACTTTTAACAAGACAAGCGTCATTATGGAATACAAGAAAGAAATATTTTCCGGGCAAAATTATTTAAACGAAAAATTTATTTACCATGAATCTAATGTCCTAAAAAGTATCGCAAATTACAGTTAACAGTAAAACTTAATAACCACGGTCGTTCAAAAAGTGTGATATATTGCAAGTTATCTACTATAAAATTTTAGTCATTCCAAACCAAATATTATTCCATAATTTTTATATAATGTGGAATATAAAATCCACTGTACGCTTTAGTCGTGCACAATTGTCCTATATTCTNTATTCCATAATTTTTATATAATGTGGAATATAAAATCCACTGTACGCTTTAGTCGTGCACAATTGTCCTATATTCTCTGTTTTAAATTGCCAGATGCACATAATAAAATTTTCTACGTTTTTGTAAAAATTAGTTGCGTGAAATAAATTAATACTGAAACTATTTGTTAACATTAGATTTACAATATTTTAGTAGCATACAATTGAATAAGTTTTTAAGACATATGGCCTATTATCAGGAATGCAAAAAATGAATAAATAAATATATAAGGATACTACAATTTTCTAAATTCTTATGATTTGCTTTGATTTGCTAACACCATTTAAAACCATAAACTTAAAGATAAATATCAAATGTGAAAAAAAATTCTTTAAATTATTTAATATAATGTGATTTGTCAAAACTTATATATATATTTTTTTCAGTTTTAAATCATTTGCAAAATTACTTCCTTCTTGGCAATTATATGAAAATTTGACATTTTCTTATATTATAATTAACGTATGACGAATTCTTTCCCCTTAAGAGCTGTTATTACTTACTTACACCCTCAGAAAAAATAGAGTGATATAATTAATTTCTTTCTTTCGTTGAACTCGGAGAGTGCAGGCGTACTTCAGAGAGGAATATCACTGGTGCAACTGTACTGAACTTGTACCGACGCCGGTGCTTTTGTAACGAGATAAATCATGTAGCGTGGCTTCGATCTATCGATCATGAAGCGCGCGCATTATCAGTCATGGACAGAGTCAAGGTTCAAGAGAGCGACCATCGAGATATCTTCGTGATGACGTGAGTTCGAAAAATTGGGCAGCTACGATTCCGTAGTGACGCATGCGCACGGGCGTATAATTTCCCAATGCTTCAGTTACTACGGCAGTCGTCGAGATCAAAACTTGCGAACTTTAACGACTGAAAAAAAAAATAGCTTGCTGAAATGCGCAAGAATTTACACATTTCCCGCAGTCTATTATTAAAACTTATATATTAAGCGTCGTTTAAAATTATCCCAAAATGTCACAGGGTTATGGTTACACATTTTAGTTTATCCCTTTCACCATGGTATTCCACTTGGCGTGGAAATATTAACTTTCCAATTTTTCCTCAAATACGTCTGGCNGTTTATCCCTTTCACCATGGTATTCCACTTGGCGTGGAAATATTAACTTTCCAATTTTTCCTCAAATACGTCTGGCAACACTGCAAACAAGCGCCAACGTGTAATTGTGCACGTCCTCTGCGGATACCGCAGTTACGAGGATCGCAAAAATAATCTCATTACCGATGTGAAATTAAACTTTTTTATGGGTAAACGATCGAGTAGGATAATATCACGTGTATACACATAGATTTAAATTTATTACTATGGTTTTTTTTCTGTCTTGTGTGAAAACGCAGCGCGGAAATGTTTTGAAAGATTGCATTTTTTCGTGAGCAACATACGTTATTTAAAAAAAAAACTGTGTATGTTCTTATGCTCCAAAAATAGAGCATATATATGTATTATAGAATTTTGTCGCGATCAGAGAAAGAATACCTACTATTACGTACTTCAGCTCTGCCAAGTTCATTAATTAATAATTCATGCATTTATACGTACCTGTACAATAGTTGTATGACATAATACAAATGATATTTTGAAAAACCTGTCCATCGAAGTGTTCTTACAGATTCAGGTTATTTGTTTCTGAATGCGTGTCTGCCCAAAAATCATAGATATTCTGTGTCCGAGGAACGTCGTTCTGATTGGCTCATTCATGCAACACACGTGGGCAATAACCAACAGAAATATGAAGGTTTAGTACGTAAGATATAGAAGTCTAGCTTGCATATCATATTTTTGGCGAAATCATTGTATCTTTCGATTTGGCATTAAACTTAGTCATCTGACTCGAGGGCAGTGTATAGACTGTGGGGGTGTAGTGGTTAGACTACTCGCCTCCTACCTAGGCGAACCTGTTTCGCATGTGACAATCGTGCCAGGTGATGTCGCTGGTCATGGGTTTTCTCGGGGATTTCCTATTTTCCCCTCCCTTACATTCCGGCGCTGCACCATTCTCCCATCATTTCACCGTCATCGACACTCAAGACCTCGTTGTAAAGAGCCTCCCAAATTTATCAACTCATCACTTCACTCACTCGATGACATAGCAGTCGTTTACAAATTATAAGTAACTCCTTAATTAATTAATTATTTAGCCCGCGAGCGTGCAGGTAGTTCCCGCTAAGTTGAGGTGGCCGCCAGGGTAGGCCGCCGAACGGTGTGCAGAGCTCCAGCAGAAACATTTTATTATAAAACCGTCTAACGTTTCTGGGTGAGGTCTGCTTACGAATAGCCTTTAAGAAACGTTACGCGTCGGTATACGCTTTTCAGTTCCTACATTTTTTTCTAATACATGTCTTTGCGAAAGTGAAAGTGGCGCAAACGGGTATATTCACACTCATATTTAAGTATACACATTGCGGTACAAAACATTAAAAAAGAAATAGGGACGTGCATCAAACCTTTATTTTTATTATTACGCTATAAAATTGTAGGGTCTCCGCTAAAAGTCTCATAAGGGTGCGTTTTCGACGGCAAGAATGCACGCCAGTTCAGTGTTTTGCGCATAGAGGCGCTGAGAGAGTTGATGCGCATGTCTCGGTCGCCCACAGCGCTCCCACGCTTTTAGACCTCTGAAGTGCACAATTCCTTCAACCAGGAGGCCACCTTAAGTGAGTTATTCGGATGCAGCATAGAATGCGTATCCATACAGAAGCACAAAGGCGTGCCTGTGATCCTGAAGAAAGCTTAGACAGAAAGCTGATTGAATGCGTGTTGTTCTTGACTGTTTAGCGAGTGTGAATTTTTTCAACCCCGCCGTGTACTTTTTTCTGCTTTTATACAGAGGACATCGTAGGAATATGAGATATGGTAGATTTGTGAGACACCAGAGTAGTAATCTGTGCATAGTACTGACATCTGTTGTTTCACGAAGGAACTAAACATGGCGTATAGCAAGACTTGATTCTTGGATCTTTGCTACTCCTTGTTTATACAGACGTTTAATCCTGCTTCTTTAATCAGCACTACTCTTATTCTGTGTGCAGAAAGCCAACGGAGGAAATTCGACAATTAGTCAATACCATATTCAGTGACTTAGAAGCAGTTTAAGGTTTCCTTAGAAAAAGTAAGATAAAATNATTCGACAATTAGTCAATACCATATTCAGTGACTTAGAAGCAGTTTAAGGTTTCCTTAGAAAAAGTAAGATAAAAAAAATAAACAAAAATGTTTTTATTTCGAGCAGTTTTTAAAAAATTACGAAAACGTTTCATATCGTGATTTCAAATATTTCTTGAAGTATCTTGTGTTATCTTGTTTCAACGTAACTTATCTCATTTTGGTAANTCATATCGTGATTTCAAATATTTCTTGAAGTATCTTGTGTTATCTTGTTTCAACGTAACTTATCTCATTTTGGTAAGTGAGTTAATTGTCATTGTTTGTACGTTCCAAAAACGCCAAAATTTTAATTCTGACAAGGCACTATGTAAAAAATATGCGGTCTAAAAATTGTATGTGAGCAAATAGTACTTATAAACAATGTCTACAAGTTGACCATTACCCTTNAAAAATATGCGGTCTAAAAATTGTATGTGAGCAAATAGTACTTATAAACAATGTCTACAAGTTGACCATTACCCTTAGTATAATATTGAATGTAATTGCATTATTCTTTGACAAAGAACTACGTCGGCGGGTAGACACATGGCAGAAAAGAGATGCGAATAATTGATTGGTATAATGAATTATGTTTTTGCCATAATTGCAGTTTTTAGTAATGCCACAATTTGCCACACTGTTAATTTGTAAATATCTAAGGAGATTACCAGCTTATTCGACAAACACCAGGTATTTGTTATATATATATATATATATATATATATATATATATAATTCTATATTCTACGTTACTACTGTAGGCATGAATTCAAGTTGAGGGTGATATTTCGTGCATCTACCACAACGATAAGCAACGCCACATTACTGCATTAGAAACAGGACTGCAACCCGGTAAAAAAAATGAAATTCCCCACGTATTTATAAAAAATATTTTTCCATTATCTTAGTGTATTCTGTTCACTGGCGAAGTGGATCCAATATGTTGTGAAATATTCTTTTAGAGTGCAGTGTACCGAAACTAATTTTTTAACTTTAATTTCTTAAACGCCTCCTGGTGTAAAAGCGGGTATGAGAATAAACCCAAAATTTAGTAAGAAATATGTCATCCATAACTAGTCGGGGAAAGGAGAGGGTCGTATCTGAAGAATGAAACTGAGTCCAGTAAATATATTCACTATAGCACGAGTCCATAAATTGTCACAGTGCTTTTGCCCTTGACGTAGGATATTTTCATGTGTTGCAATCGATCGTGTTCTGCACTTTCCTTCCATGTGGCGACTGACAACACGCAGTTAATATCTGTAATTTTAGCAAAAAAAAAAAAAAAAAAGAGATAGCGAAAGTTTTTCAGACTACGGGCGCAATCGAATCCGCAGAGATAAGACTGGAGTGCCGTGATCATCTATATTCGGAGGATTGTTTCAATGTGAACACCTGTTCCACGGCACTTATCTCAAGGCGGTGCGGTATGCTCCCGAGATAAAGCAGTGGACAGGCTAATGTAAACATGTAGGTGCGAAGAACAAAAAAACGTATAGAGCTGATTTTAATCAGATGATAAGGTGGACGTGAATCTCGTGTGTTCAACTGGTGTTCAAGGATGGGACCCTGATTTAAGTTATCCCATAAAATGAACCAATATTCTTTCTCTTAATCTTTAAAGATCCTCTCATAACCAACTTTGTCCTTTTAAGCACTGATTAGAGCCTATTACATTTCGTATTACGATATTTTTACCATAGTAGACCACACACAAAGATAAGGTTAGTTTGACGTGTGTTTTTGGATCTCTGCTCATCCGACGCGTGAAACGAGACTCAGAACAAACAGGAAACACTCAGCACTCTGCTGACNTTTCGTATTACGATATTTTTACCATAGTAGACCACACACAAAGATAAGGTTAGTTTGACGTGTGTTTTTGGATCTCCGCTCATCCGACGCATGTAAAGAGACTCAGAACCAACAGGAAACACTCAGCGCTCTGCTGGCTTTATTCCATGTGACTGGGTCAAACACGAGCCTGAGTCCTGCGTGTAGCGGCAGCCAATGAACATCTGACCTCTGCTCGAGTACGTATAGTACTGTGAAGTCTAGCTTCGTTGTCGTATTATAACGCTAAATGGTGGCATGTATAGCGATGACGACTGTTTTTTATGCAACTGCACGCGATATATTATTTGGAAAGTATCTACCGTGCCCAACTAACACGAAATTATTTTTTTTCTGCAGACCTCGTTTCATGTTTAGATTGTCCATAAAATACGAAGATGTGGAATAAATTTTATCTTTGACATTGCGAAAATTCGAATTGCATTTATTCTTAATTCTTAAGGCTAAAAATTTAAAGCAATGTCTAATGTTTTCTGTTCCAAAATATTTTTAGCAAACTTTCTTACTGTTTAAAATTCTATTGTTATAAATTCATGCGCGGTAGTCTATATACTAGTCTGTTTCCCAGTCTACTATTTTCATACATTAAATTACTTCTGAAAATTATATTACTGATCTATACCATGCACGATTTCTTAATATCGCCAGGAACACTCCCAGTTAAAATTTGCAAGAATTATTTTTAATTATTTTTCTAATGTTTTAGAACACTGTGTTACAACACTGACGTGTGGAATTTATTAGAATTACTTTTTCACAAACGAAGCAATTAAAAATTCATAACATTTTGAAATGAGCATCTTTAATTTCATGATTTCGAGTCATTCATTCAACTGGCACTAAAGCATATTGGTTATAGGTCAAAAACTATTGAGACGGTTTCCTGAAAATATTGATAAAATACAAATTGAGAACGTCTTACTCAGGCGCAAGGTGTGTCTGGCACGAATTTACTTCAAACAATTAAAGTAATATGACATCAGATTCATGCCCATTTATAGAAAATCTGGGCCAAAATATTTCCAAACCGTTACAAAAAATTGACGTGAGGGTTTGTTTTAGCCACTTAACTGGAAGATATTTTCTACAATTTACGAAGTGGCGCACAACAGTTAACAGATGATTCCCCTGGTACTCAGGCTACTTGTCATGCTTACTTCCCACCAGGTACATTATCTGTCATCTTTTAATTTATGTGGTATTCAGCTGTATGCTTGTGTGTTTTTTTGGACGAGTGAGTACACCTAAATACTTTATTTGTAATTGGATTCAAACAGTTTTTTCTTTAATATCGTGGCGCCAATATTAATAGAGATTCAAGGATTCAAAACGACTGCTGCAAACGTGTGACATGTATATTATAGTTGATAGACGCCTCTAGACGAAATTGCATCTCGAGTTTCATGCATATATGAAAGTACCGAAGTAAGTCCTCACAATTCACAACGACGTTAAACCCGTCAGAGCAACCAATTAGCGCAGTATCTTTACTTACCGACTAGCCCTTAACATGTTAGCATTGTTATGTGCTTTATAGAATGCGATAATGAAAATTGTAACATTACTGCCATCAGCTATCGAATATGTTTTATGAAGTATTTAGATTTATTGGCACATTGATCATCATTTCAAAAGAAGTCTGAGCAAAAGTTTTTGAAGGGCGTCGTTTTGCAGACTAAACCGTGTTGTAGAAAGTTCACAATTGTTCGATGAAAACGGTTAATTAATTTACTAATCAGTTTTCAATGTTGAATTTGATCCACTGAGAACATTTGGTCTTGCAGAAACATGACTGACTCGCATTTGTAGTTTGATGCCGGTAGAATGCAATGAGGACATGGGGGTGGTTTTTCCTATGTGAATTTCTTCCTTATATAATGCTAACTCTGGTAAATTCCCTTAATAATAAACCTTCGCAGCTTCTCGTTCATTGTATATAGTCCCTTTGAGATACTGTGAAAAATAAAATTATATCTGCACTGTTTCAGGAGGAATTCAACAGACGAACTTCTTGACGTGATTCCTCATGTAAAATCAGTTGGGGAAATTATGGGACACTTTCTACATAAACTGACAAACAAGGAAGTTATACTTCGAAAAATAAGATTTTTAACTGTATTTGTTTGAAATATCATAAATTAAGTGAAATGAAATCACAATTATACAGCCATTGTTTTAAGTTATTTGTATCTTGAAACAAGGAGAAAATTCTCATTAAACCCCCTTCCCCCCTACACCATCATTCCTCTTTCTCTCTCTGTCTCTCTCCATCATCAACAAATTAAAATAACAATGGTTGCTACCCTCTTATAGCAGACAACTATTACCAGTCAGTAATTATGTGCGCTTGATGCTGGTTCATTGAACAATATGACCTAATGAACAAAAATGGTTCTCTTTTAGCATTTGCCAAGGCCACGCCGGTTTCGTGTAAAATGCATGCATAACTTCGACTGCAGCGATACAGTGCCTAGCGCGTAGGCACATTAGTCTATAGTTAGCTGCATTGCCCGCTGCACAAACAATGTTGGAGGTATTTTTGCAAATGTTGTAAAAAAAAGGAGCATAGGTTAATAAGCTTAGTGCACTGGAGCTGCCTGTGTGTTTCTGGCGACAGTCGGTGTGCGATTCCAGTAGGAAAAACTGGTATTGCCTACGCGTGCGGAGCTGTGTCGCTGTGACGGAAATATCTGTGTGCGTTTTACACGAGAACGATGGGACCCGAGCAGTTTCAGTAAGAGGAAAAACTTTGTTTATTATTACAATGACATACTGCTCAAAATACCATCATCAAACGTTCATAATCCTTGACGTTAAAAACATTGTATCCAAAAAGAGCTTGGCCACCCTTGTTATTTTTATTATGGGGGGAGGTATTAATGAGAGTTTTCTTTTAAGTTGAAGATCCCGATAACATAAAACAATGTTCAGGGAGTTGTAATTTCATTTCAATTATTTGCTGATACTTTGCACAGAGAGTGTTTAAAAAAATCTCGGTTTTCAAAAGTATATCCCTTAATACTAAATTCCAGTAGAAAATATCCTTTATATTTCCATTTTATTTTGCATAATGAATCAGTTTGCAATATGTATATTTTTTTAATTTCGCTTAATTCTGTATACAAGCTAGTTACCATTAGAATACTTTGAATACAAACGCTTACATACGATAAAATAAAGGGTTTTCCCCGATAAGGACACATTCATTAATACTAAAAGTATTGCGGAGAGACATTTTATTCTACCGATAATCCATTTTCTCTATTTCAAAAGTTTATTTTATTCAAAATACGTTATTTCTCTAACAATCTCAAGGTATATTAACGAGTGAAGTTTACGTCGAATGCTCACTAGAAGGAATTCTCCATTGCAACATCTCTCGATCATTAGAAGAGATAGAGAAATACAAGAATGCAAGTAATTACTGCCATTACTGTCGTCCAACTAAAAGTGAATTGATAAGCCCTCTTTTCGGCAAACGTAAAATTGTATCGTGGATTTGACGGCAAATTAAATCATACACTTTATGAGTATTTGTATAAAAACCTCTGGTTCACTTGGAAACTTTTGAAAATGAAAAAGGAAATTGCAATTTACTATCATTATCAATGTGGTTAAACTTTAAAGTAAAGTATTATCAGATAAAACATTAATACTGGTAGCGCCTAGTGTATAGCCAGTTCTTCTTGAACAAATGCTTCACAGGTTATCTAAGTAACAGGCTCATAATTTGCAGCCACTCTACGTGCTATATATAAAGTTTTTATGTAAAATGCAAAGATACCCCCATTACAATTTTATTATTTGCCACTGAACTTAGAATATAGAATACTTGGGCCAACCACGTGTATATTACATATATGTAATAATAAGCTTAACGTTTAATCGACAAGGTTTTATGAAACGGTACTTGTGGTTCATGAAAATATGCATGGCCTTAATAGAGAAACAATTCGGGTACTCTCTTGATGCGGTTTCGGAAACACCATGGGAAACCGAAAGTGAAACTACCAAAACCCTCGTTTGTAAACTACGTAGCAAACGTAGGAGCCCAACGATGAAACGCAAGAAAATTTTTATTAATTACAAACATTTCACGACGCAAGACGTTACCAACAATGCAAAATGGAAATATGAAACAAGCATAACATTTTTTGTTTTCTAAAGTACATTCGAAAGATCATATTTTCCCTTTTTTACAACTTATTATTCAAATATATATATATNTTTTTTGTTTTCTAAAGTACATTCGAAAGATCATATTTTCCCTTTTTTACAACTTATTATTCAAATATATATATATTTTTCACATTTTGAAATTTGGTAAGTTAATGGCATATCGTTTTTAAAAGCCATACTAGCAAATTNATATATATATATTTTTCACATTTTGAAATTTGGTAAGTTAATGGCATATCGTTTTTAAAAGCCATACTAGCAAATTTATAGGAAAACGTTTTTATTATCTTAACCAGACAGTCAATTTAAAGTCTTATAATACGTTAAAATAATATTTATATAGGACTCAACAGATGATTTCAATTCACTCTTGAAACAAATAAACTTCTTAATTAAATCGAAAACTGAAAATCGTAGACTTCTATATGATAGTGAAATGATTTTTCTATCCATCAATGCTAATATGGAAGGCTTGAAACACAAGGAAAAACGCAAAAGTCGAATGTTAACTATCTTTTGCGCTGCTATATTGTATCCAGTAAAGTATATAAAATGTGCGTTTCGAAAATGCNAAGTCGAATGTTAACTATCTTTTGCGCTGCTATATTGTATCCAGTAAAGTATATAAAATGTGCGTTTCGAAAATGTCAACAATTCATATTCCAGCCGACCAAATTGTGTATTTCGTAACCACTCAACAGAAAACTGTATATCGTCTTTTATACATTCCACGTACTTTTAACACGAGAGTTGAATAAATGAGCGTTTTCTTTTAAGATGTCTTACGACAGATCAGAACGTGACTTTATAATGACATATGGTTAAGAGCTATATCATTAAATGTGTCATGTTATTTTTAATTACAAAACACTGGATGAAACATTTATAGAAACACCTTAAAAGTGATAAAGTTGTACCATACGCGAATTTGAATTTTTTGATGTGTTTTAGAGTTATAAATAATTTAAGAGAAATGTCTTAACTATTATAATTAATTTCCTTTAAAATGAATAATTTTATTGATAAAAATACATATCTCGAGTTTCTTTTCTTCACTGCAAAAATGTACAGCCAAAATATTATAAAAATATTCATGAAACACTATTTATGCTATTTATTCTGAAAAGTCGACGTTTTGGAAATCATACCTTTCGAAATGAGCGATTTTTTAAGGTGTATGTCAAGCATGTTTCTTGCATCTTGGGAAACGAAACTACCATGCTCATTAGAGCAGTGTTGGCACACCCACTTGTTTGCGATTCGATAACGCGTTCTTGAATCAGTTTCTCTTTGAATGGTGTTAAAAACTACCATATTCAGCAACAAAGCAAATCAAAGACACTCGACATTTGTTGAATGGGTATGTCTCTGGAAATTTGAAACAGAGTAACTCAAATACTTTTCTACATTAACACTTACCAGAATATTGACCCTGTACCTGGCAATTCTGTGCGTGTTAAAATTCTTCGAAAACATGGCTTTTCAAACCCATCATTTATGAATGAAATAATGAAAATGTTTATCAATTAGATAAATAAAGATAAATTTACATATAAATCGAGATGAATATTACGATTATAAGTTATTTCTGAACATTTCGTGAAGTATTTTTGCATATACTTCTTTCTATTGAAGACACAAGGAAAATATTGAAGGTGTTAAGTACTTTTTTCGTTCCGAAAACCTGTAATGTAACCAGTGAGTTAAAGTAATCTAATAACGAAATTCAGCTTTACATTATGTAAACTATAGGACTACGGACCAGCAGAGAAAGTTTTTCACTTGCTTTGTGTGGATACGTTCGGGATAAATTAAGAGGAAAGGAAAAAATATGCAGTGCAAGATAATTTATTATCAGTGACATACAACATCCTTAGTTACACAGCTCGTATAACAGGTCAAACATATAAAAGGTGCAGTAATGATAAATAAGCACTTTTAAGTATCATTACGCAGAAATTATGAATCTTTAGTACTCACATTACTAGATAGTAAAGACAGTGCTACGGTAGTAAACGCTTATTCAGTAATTTTCATTTTTTTTTTACCCAGAGAAAGCCTAGGTATTAAACTATTTGATCTTGCTGATTCGACGTGCTTGGAATGCTCTTCTACACTCAGCAGAGGGAAATGTGGAAATGTAACACGCACTTTGTGTTGAGGTCATTACGTAAAATGAGCACATTTTTTAATATTGAATAAATTTGTACGATTTTATATTCAATTCCCTAGATATACTTTACGTTCTGTTTAATGAAATACTTTTATTTTTGAAGGTCTCAAAATCACTTTTATTACGTCAGGTAAGAACATGTGATGGTTATCAGGCACTCTGAAAAAATTGAACGTAAGAAATAAAAGTAGTTGAAATGGTTACGAATATTCGTGTGCCTAAAAAAATCGCTAAAACTGCAAAACATTTGACACTAACAAAAAAGTCTCTTTGAAAAAAAAAATCAAATTTCTTAAAACAGATTAAGAAACTTACCAATATCACAAATAATCAATTGTTGTGGAAACGTAAGATTTATGTTAGAAATTGCATCCGATAGTAGCCTCAAGGTCCCATGCACATCTTGTGTGTCCACATTTCACAACTATTTCAATGAATCCAAATTTATCCTCTGTAAAGAAAGAAAGACTTTCATTACTGAAAATGCAGTTTGTATTCTTTATAACGAAGGGCCAACATCATCATTGCCGGAGATTCTTTCAATCATTCCTTGCTCATAGTCACAGCTACTATCAGATTTTGTATATTTCCTCTGGTTACGCTAACTTTGAGATAACCTTCTTACATCGACTGCGGCCTCAGCAGTGCTTACTTGTACGGCAGCGAATTTCCAACCCTTTCAAATATTCCGTAAAGGGATTTCAGTAAATTCTTTGATGTTAACTCGTCCTCTATTCGAAGATTTTATTCGGGGTTCGGAAATAGGCAGAACGTCATCCGGTAATATAATTTTGCGCTATGATGCTGATAGCTCGTGTTGGTCACCGGCAGTCTCTAAGTCTGCTGATCATGATCTGCTGTTGATACCAGATGTTCATTGGCCGGTGTGCCAGCGCTTGTAGATGTATGTGTACAACTGGCTTGTCCTGCTGTCGAGAAATCAGCGTTCATGCCTGCCTGAAGACTGTACGGGTAATTTGCTTCATATTCCTTGACAGCTATCTCGTGTGTGGAGCTCTTCAAGTAAGCACTTCCAGTTTGTTCATATATGACATATGGCTTGAACTCTTAATTGTAGTCGTTGTCAATGACACTAGTAAAGGCAACCTTCATTAACACGTCTGAGAATTTCTTCCTAAGCAATATAATCGTAGGCAGCGCATAGTGGTAGGTGAACAATAAAAAACAAAACCATGTTATTAATGCCTATCGTGCGGCTTTAGTTAAAATGTATTAAACGCATCTGGTTTTCATTTCCAACAAAGTTCAGTGTCTTGTTTGAAATTATGTCTAATCAGTTCCTTTCATATTACGTGTGCGAGCAAAGAAGCGGTTTCTCCAATTCAACGTCCAACATGTTGAATTTACTCTAACTTATTTGCAAATAAAACAATGCAAAATAGCATGCAATGGCCCCCTTGTTGTGTGAATAATAATGCGTTCATATGCGTACTCAAAAATTTTTCCCAACATAAACGTCTTACCACTCAATTTCCAGGTTGTTTGGATTTTTTTTTTCTGTGGTAGTCATAAATTTTTGTTCCAACATGCATGCGAATCTGTTGTTTACATTTGGATACATGAACGGTATATATACATTTTATTAATTTAAATGCTCTTGTAGACAGGGATGTAAATATTGGCACTAAATCTGTTTTCCCGGCTTTTAACAGATAGACATTTCATTCGTGACAGATTCATTTGCCCTTTCATTTGCTCTGTACATCAGTAAACACTGAAGAGACAAAAAAAATGGTACAACCGCCTAATATTGTGTAGGGCCCCCGCAAGATCGCAGAAGTGCAGCAAGACGACGTGGCATGGACTCGACTAATGTCTAAGGGATGCAGGAGACAATTAACACCATGAATCCTGCTGGGCAGTCCTAAAATTCATAGGACTGCGAGGCGGTGAAGTTCTCTTCTGAACAGCACGTTGCAAGGCATCCCATATATGCTCAATAATGTTCATGTCCGGTGATTTAGGTGGCCTATTGAAGTGTCTAAAGTAAGAAGAGTGTTTCTGGAGCCACTCGGTAGCAACTCTTGACGTGTGGGGTGTCGCATTTTCCTGCTGGAATTGTCCACGTCCTTTGGAATGCACAATGGATATGAATGGGTGCAAGTGATCGGACAGGATGCTTACGTATCTGTCACCTGTGAGAGTCGTATCTAGACGTATCAGAGCTTGAACTGTCCCCTGTTGATATGTAGGGTCCGTGGATTCATGAGGATGTANTATTCGTGTGCCTAAAAAAATCGCTAAAACTGCAAAACATTTGACACTAACAAAAAAGTCTCTTTGAAAAAAAAAATCAAATTTCTTAAAACAGATTAAGAAACTTACCAATATCACAAATAATCAATTGTTGTGGAAACGTAAGATTTATGTTAGAAATTGCATCCGATAGTAGCCTCAAGGTCCCATGCACATCTTGTGTGTCCATATTTTACAACTTTTTTAATGAATCCGAATTTCTCCTCGGTATCGTTGGAAAGACTTNTGCACATCTTGTGTGTCCATATTTTACAACTTTTTTAATGAATCCGAATTTCTCCTCGGTATCGTTGGAAAGACTTTCATTAATTAAAATACAGTTTGTATTCTTTATAACGAAGGGCTGTCATCATCCTCGTCGGAGTTACTTTCAATCATTCCTTGCTCATAGTCACAGCTACTATCAGATTTTGTATATTTCCTCTGGTTACGCTAACTTTGAGATCACCTTCTTACATCGACTGCGGCCTCGGCAGTGCTTACTTGTACGGCAGCGAATTTCCAACCCTTTCAAATATTCCGGAAAGGGATTTCAGGAAATTCTTTGATGTTAACTCGTCCTCTATTCGAAGATTTTATTCGGGGTTCGGAAATAGGCAGAACGGCATCCGGTAATATAATTTTGCGCTTTGATGCTGATAGCTCGTGTTGGTCACCGGCAGTCTCTAAGACTGCTGATCATGATCTACTGTTGATCCCAGATGTTCATTGGCCGTGGTAGTGCTTGTAGATGTATGTGCACAACTGGCTTGTTCTGTCGAGAAATCAGCGTTCATGCCTGCCTGAAGACTGTACGGGTAATTTCCTTCATATTCCTTGACAGCTATCTCGTGTGTTGAGCTCTTCAAGTAAGCACTTCCAGTTTGTTCATATATGACATATGGCTTGAACTCTTAATTGTAGTCGTTGTCAATGACACTAGTAAAGGCAACCTTCATTAACACGTCTGAGAATTTCTTCCTAAGCAATATAATCGTAGGCAGCGCATAGTGGTAGGTGAACAATAAAAAACAAAACAATGTTATTAATGCCTATCGTGCGGCTTTAGTTAAAATGTATTAAACGCATCTGGTTTTCATTGCCAACAAAGTTCAGTGTCTTGTTTGAAATTATGTCTAATCAGTTCCTTTCATATTACGTGTGCGAGCAAAGAAGCGGTTTCTCCAATTCAACGTCCAACATGTTGAATTTACTCTAACTTATTTGCAAATAAAACAATGCAAAATAGCATGCAATGGCCCCCTTGTTGTATGAATAATAATGCGTTCATATGCGTACTCAAAAATTTTTCCCAGCATAAACGTCTTACCACTCAATTTCCAGGTTGTTTGGATTTTTTTTTTCTGTGGTAGTGATAAATTTTTGTTCCAACATGCATGCGAATCTGTTGTTTACATTTGGATACATGAACGGTATATAAACATTTTATTAATTTAAATGCTCTTGTAGACAGGGATGTAAATATTGGCACTAAATCTGTTTTCCCGGCTTTTAACAGATAGACATTTCATTCGTGACAGATTCATTTGCCCTTTCATTTGCTCTGTACATCAGTAAACACTGAAGAGACAAAAAAAAAAGGCACAACCGCCTAATATTGTGTAGGGCCCCCGCAAGATCGCAGAAGTGCAGCAAGACGACGTGGCATGGACTCGACTAATGTCTAAGGGATGCAGGAGACAATTAACACCATGAATCCTGCTGGGCAGTCCTAAAATTCATAGGACTGCGAGGCGGTGAAGTTCTCTTCTGAACAGCACGTTGCAAGGCATCCCATATATGCTCAATAATGTTCATGTCCGGTGATTTAGGTGGCCTATTGAAGTGTCTAAAGTAAGAAGAGTGTTTCTGGAGCCACTCGGTAGCAACTCTTGACGTGTGGGGTGTCGCCTTTTCCTGCTGGAATTGTCCACGTCCTTTGGAATACACAATGGATATGAATGGGTGCAAGTGATCGGACAGGATGCTTACGTATCTGTCACCTGTCAGAGTCGTATCTAGACGTATCAGAGCTTGAACTGTCCCCTGTTGATATGTAGGGTCCGTGGATTCATGAGGATGTATCCATACTCGTACACGTCCATCCACCCGATACAATTGGAATTGAGACTCGTCAGACCTGCCAACGTGTTTCCAGTCATCAACAGTCCAATGGCGGTGTTGGCGTGCCCAGGCGAGGCGTAAAGATTTGTGTCGTGCAGTCAACAACGGTACACGAGTGGACCTTCGGCTCCGAAAGCCCATATGTATGATGGTCTGTTGAATAGTTCGCGCGCTGCCACTTGTTGATACCCCAGCATTGAAATCTGGGCCAATTTGAGAAAGGGTTAAATGTCTGTCACAATTAATGATTCTCGTCAGTTGTCGTTTGTCCCGTTCATTCACGATCTTTTTCCGGCCGCAGCGATGTCGAAGATTTGATGTTTTACCGGATTAACGATATTCGCGGTACACGCATGAAATGATCGTACGCGAAAATCCAAATTGTATCGCATTCAAAATCACTTAAATCTTGATAAACTGCGATTGTAGCAGCAGTAACCTATCAAGCAACTTTGCCAGACGCTTGTTGTCTTATATAGGCGCTGCCGACCGCATCGCGTTACTCTGATTGGTTCCATGCCTCTGTTATTCGCATACGCACACCTATACCAGATAATTTACCTCTCCAGTTTATTGTAGTGCATGTTACTTGTTTATACTAAATAAGCCATTCATGTAATATGCCCCGCGGTGCTTTAATACAAAGAGTAGCACAGGGAAGCATTAAAATAATAGTTGAATCATAATGAGAGACTTAACTACTAACAAAATTCTGCAAAAGATCAAGAAATTATTTTAATGGACAAAAGAAGAACTCTTATGAGTTCCTAGGCATTTAAAATAGCGAAGGAGCTAATATATCAGAAGAGGGACACATAACCACATTTCCCTTTACTGCTGCTAGCTAGAATATATTGCAATATTTTTTTAATAGTTGTTAACAAAAATTAGGTTTTTATTAATGTAACTTTTTTTTAAAATTAGAATAGAGCATTTCCTCAAACCGCTCCGATTAAAGAAAGTGGAATCAATACATTTAATAATAAATTCAAACAATCCCTTTATTTACTAATGCTTGTAAAAAGGGTATATCTTCCGTTGTTGTGTTTGTGTACCACTAAATTTAAAAAAAATTATAACCAAAGCACAACATTTAAATTTGAATGTGTAATACTCTATTACACACAATATTCTACAAAAATATTGAAAAGTGGTAAACATTTAAAAATAATTGATGATATTACAATTTACAGAATGATAACTCAATATGCTCATAATTCGTGTACATAGTATAAATATAATTGTTATTCAACATTCAAACAGGGTTATTCACATTTTGAAAACTGACATTCTTGCTAAGTTGAAGCCACAGTGCAAAACCTTTTCTGGCATACAAAACTTAATATTGTTACAAAAAATATGTCAAATGCATTTTCAGGTATTTTATTGTAATATAATAACGTTAATATGAATCATACTGCCTAGAGCCTTTATATTTACACATTAACATTAAAATTCTTAGATTGTAACATTTACCTAACACATGCAAAATTATATGGGTTACATTGTGACATTTACAAAAGTGACATATCGTTGAAATCATGTAACTTGTCATTTTAACACACTCGTTGCCATAGAAATTCGCGCAGCATGGAAGGATCTTTGCATCTTTAAGGACTTATAATTTTAATTGTACAGAAATTACAAAGAAGTAATTACACTTACATTGCGTCGAGACGATGATCCACTACTTGCATCAACAAGAAGGGCACGTTAAGTACCCTGTCCTACCACGCTCAAGAATGAATACATGCTTCGAGGAGATCCAGCAATAAATTAAAAAGACGATGTATGCTACTCTGCAAAAGATATTGCCTCAGTTTCGGCAAATTATACTCCACAAAAGTAATTCAAAATGCTAGCAGTCCNATACTCCACAAAAGTAATTCAAAATGCTAGCAGTCCCATTACAACTGGTAGCCCTAATTTGTTACGACTAAGAAATCAGGTGAACGGGCATGTTACGGAAGTGTACCTGGTTTACTACCACAGATAAATAACGAACANTTACGACTAAGAAATCAGGTGAACGGGCATGTTACGGAAGTGTACCTGGTTTACTACCACAGATAAATAACGAACATATTTTATACCTCCTCAGGCCATCATGCCTAAAGAACGAGACTTGCGAAACTGTAAAGAGAGGCAGAGATTGTAATACCGAACATCTATTCAAAAAGAAATGTAATGATATTGAACTGAGAACACTACAAAGCCAGTCCGCCAAACCCCACGTTGCAATTTGCTGTCACCAATGCAAACTAAGAAGAAGTGTTGAGATGTTAATAGCAGAACCTCTCAAGATAGACTTGCTTTATAACAAATTTACCAACGCTAGGAATACATAAATGCTTATGTTTGTTATTACAAGTACCCTCTTGAATCAATCACATGTTATCCNTTTACCAACGCTAGGAATACATAAATGCTTATGTTTGTTATTACAAGTACCCTCTTGAATCAATCACATGTTATCCTACGGTAGGCAAGTATATCTCTGGCTCTTATCTAATGTCTCTGATGGTAAAAGGTTCCTCTATACTCTGAGTTATCCTCAATGTTTCAGAACATATCCGCCATTTGTACATGTACATTTCCCCCATTACAATCCGACATCATCATTGCCCAAAATTCTAAGCGTTAGTGTATCATCAATTTATGTGGATATTTGGCAAATTTCGTAGTTACCAAAATATATTTACTTTGCTCACAAGTTTTATAGCAATGTGTGTATTGTCAGCCATAATTAATTGGAACAAACACTTTGATATTATCAACCTACTTACACAACAATATATAAAACCATATGACTAATATGCCCATGTGGGTTTTACTATGGTTGTTGTGCATTAAAATAAAGCTAATTAATTCAAATACATTCAAAGAATTTTTATGGACACGTGTTGTTTTAAATGTTTGAACAAACTTACATTCTTATAATATGAGTTTTTCTACATGAGTGCAAGTCATTAGACTTATACATATACATAAATATATATATACAACACAAGAATTTCATCTGTCAGCTGCTTACATAAAAACAGTCGTTGCTCGTATTTTCGAGTTTATTTCTGTGTCAGTTGCGAAGGATCGTTTGAGGTGTAATATTATTTGTCTTTTAATGACTAAAAGAAAGCTTATTAATCCCCGAATAAATGACTGATATTTACATTAATAATGTCTAAGGAAATAGATCACAGTTTTTACGAGATACAATTAAATAGAGAAAATCGTTCCTACTTGATAAATAATGTTATCCTATTATACAACTAATTCAAGCAAATATTGATAAAATGCTATGAAAAAATGTATTTCAGACGGTTTAAAGTAGTAAAACCCAATTTTTCTTTAATTAAGAGGAAATGTTAAAGAATAATAGGTTCGCTGCTATTAAATTTTTGTCTACAAATTTTTCATAGCGATATAAATTTTCTTCACAGAAAAAATATATACCTCTAGGAATTTCTTAATTACAGCATATAAATATTTCTGTATAAATAAAATACTTGTCAAGAATTATTGAAAATGTTATTCCTCAAATTGTAGTTATTAGAACTAAATAAACCAACCAAATGCTACGTTAAAAAAAAGCATATTCCTTAGATCGTCGACATAGTGTTTCAAACTTCAAAACACTATTACTGACTATCAGAAATAATAATGTTTAATATTGGAACGACAATGAGAGATTATGTTTGCTANTGTGTCAGTTGCGAAGGATCGTTTGAGGTGTAATATTATTTGTCTTTTAATGACTAAAAGAAAGCTTATTAATCCACGAATAAATGACTGATATTTACATTAATAATGTCTAAGGAAATAGATCACAGTTTTTACGAGATACAATTAAATAGAGAAAATCGTTCCTACTTGATAAATTATGTTATCCTATTATACAACTAATTCAAGCAAATATTGATAAAATGCTATGAAAAAATGTATTTCAGACGGTTTAAAGTAGTAAAAACCAATTTTTCTTTAATTAAGAGGAAATGTTAAAGAATCATAGGTTCGCTGCTATTAAATTTTTGTCTACAAATTTTTTATAGCGATATAAATTTTCTTCACAGAAAAAATATATACCTCTAGGAATTTCTTAATTACAGCATATAAATATTTCTGTATAAATAAAATACTTGTCAAGAATTATTGAAAATGTTATTCCTCAAATTGTAGTTATTAGAACTAAATAAACCAACCAAATGCTACGTTACAAAAAAGCATATTCCTTAGATCGTCGACATAGTGTTTCAACCTTCAAAACACTATTACTGACTATCAGAAATAATAATGTTTAATATTGGAACGACAATGAGAGATTATGTTTGCTATTAACGCACAGATGAAAAAAAAAATTGTTGGTGGCTAACATACTTTGCTGTGGTCCATATAACAACATAAATCAATTTGTAGTAACTAACTATTAGGTTCAACTAACGAAGTGTTAATAAGAGTGCCCGGTCCTGACTTAGTCACATGTTTAAGATGCAATAATTTATTTGTTGGAAAGCACAACACTGATATACATACATATACAACGGATTCTCCTATTCGCTGGCTGCTCATGCGATCTAGTAATCGTCCCTTAATCTGATGTATGATTTTTAAACATTTAATGATGATAATGTCAGTGACGCAAGAAAATGAGTTTGAATATTATATTACTCACTGTTAGCAGTATTTCGAATTTCAATATTATAATAGGTTCATTTTTATGAGTGTTTATAACATTTCATTTGTCAAACAGCATTTTATGAAACACAACCCACGGTATTTATTCATTACTAGGACCTTACATATTTAAGAACGGTGGAGTACAAATTATTTTTAATCCAGCTAATATACTCTGAATAAAATTTCATTTCCTTGTATATTAAGTATATTGTTATAAGAAAATAAAAGTCGAATTATTTGCTATTATGGCAAACTTTTTTTTCTTGCTATGCATTCTGAATTTTAATATTTATAGTACATAAATACATAATGGAAAGCATTATCTATTTCCAGTTTAATTGCTATGTCCAAGCAGTCTATCACATTTATTGTAATATCTGAAATCAAATTTATTTCTCACTGAGGCTTTTAATCAATGTCTATTCTATTGGGACTAGTATTCTAAGAAAATAATCATATTTCGTCATGTCACTTACATTAAAAATTCCCAAATGTATAAAAATGTTTTCAGCAGCAACAACTGAACACGGTTCGATATGCAGTACACCGAATGAGAATTGTCGCCGTGAATGTATCAGCAGAAAGTGTTTCGCATGTATAAACAAATAACTTATTTCAATATAGTTCTAATATATAAATGAAAAGTGTATATTTTCCATTGTAAACTTTATGTTAAAAACGATAGTACTCAGAGGAAATGAAATTCTTACATAGTTTAAATATTAGGTCTAACAAAGTAATTTCAACGCTACCAAATTGTTTACATCTAGGCTTGTGAATTTTTCTAAACATTTTATGCTAAACGCAATTAGTAAACAACGTAAGCACATTTGTTTATATATATGCGTCTCGAAACTAACACTCACATTGTATGATGTCTAGAAGTCTTGCCTGCCACACACATATAACAACTGTGCTTATTTCAGTTAATATCGTGAACAGTCTGGCACTGGCCAAAAATGAATGTTGTGTAACTTTTAATTGTTAGATGAAGTCACAGAGAGAGAGAGTCTCTTTTCTTTTATTAGCTTTGTTGAATTTCATTAAGGGTTGTATGAAATACACGGTTTTGTATATGTGTTCAATCTTCCGCAAATGAGCACCGGCGCAACGATGTAGTGACTTTATGGAAATCATATCAGTCGGAAAACCATATATCTTTACAAGGACAAGTTTTTCCGAAAGTATGATGTAAAACATAATATGCAGTCGCAAACACTTCAAAATAAAACCAGCGGCTGAAGTAAATCTGTCTATCAAAAGCTTTAAATGCTTCAGCAAACTTGTTACAGTAAAAATTTAACCACATAGGTATATTAATTCAGTATTTTGCCTCTGATGTTTCCAATAACGGACAAAAAAATCCCATTCGCAAAAAAATCACATGCTAAAATAATATCCATATCGTTCTAACTGACGTAATAATAGATTCACTTAAAACTTATATCTTATATCCACACGCTTACCATTTTTGACGACATTATACTGATATATGATGGTACGTTTTCTGAGTGAATCGGTCCAACCACCACATAAACACTAACAAGTGTTATTTCTTCCTGTGTCTGTACAAAATTTATTTTCATCAAGAAAGTGTCGTACCAGACCTTCATATGACCACATGAAATATCCTGCAAGACTTTTTTTCGTAAGAAAGTTGTGCCGTGATATATTTTCGAATTCGTAAACAAAAAATTGTCAAACCAAAACATAAGGAGCATGTAAAAAATGCACGTAGGCCTTTGTGTTTAAAACGCACTGGGTTATTATTTTGAAACTCGACACACAAGAAAGTTTGCCTATTGTTAAAAGCCAAATTTTTTGGAAAGCAGAATGTTTGTTCTGCTGATCTTCAAATAAATATAACGTGAAGTCTTGATTAACAAATAATGAATATGAAAAAAAGAAAAAATATCTTAAACATAAAACTGAAACATTTACGAGCAAGCTAGCATTCTCTCAGAAAAGTCAGAAAGCTATCTATCTGTCACACACACTCACACACACAATCTCTCTCTCTCTCTCTCTATCTCTCTATTCATATATATCTCTCTCTGAGTATTTTTGTATTTTTCCTCTCCTTTTATTTCTGCCTCTATCTCTCACCCATAACAAACTGCATCTAAATTACATGAATAAATATTAAATACTTTAAGTATACATGTAACGTAGGGCTTCTGTGCTCTTCAAAATAAACATGAGTAGCTCTCGGTCGGTACACTGTTATAGTGAAAACTTTCAAACACTTATGTGCATTAATAGTGTTTTTTTCTTCTTAACAATGACAATTTTTTCGAAAATATTTTTATCCCTACTGTAAACATTAGGTTAATACTCTTTTAACCATCCGCCCACTGGCTGATTTAGGACTCCGCTTTACACAGATTCACAAAAGCCAATCTGACCTCATAAGTAGCCAAATACAAATGTACCCGAGACGACTCAACTATCTTAGGACATCCTATACGTTTCTGGATCATGTGACTTCAACAGGCACAGCTCAAATAAAATAACTTTCTGTTTCATTCATGTGCAAGCATTCATTAGCGAGAATAAATATAATTTATATTACTTCCGTGTTCAGAAATGGACTTGCCAAGCAGTCTAATAACTCACGGTTCTTAATTTAAAAATGTTTATGGTAGTTTTTGGACGNGGTTCTTAATTTAAAAATGTTTATGGTAGTTTTTGGACGAGAAATGATAATTAAACATTCAATTGATAACGGAAAACTACATAATTGGATCTATTCTAATTGAACAACTTCTTTGATAAATGTTCCGTTGATTGCGCCTTAGATTCTTCATGAAGAGTCGAACTGCAGCATAACAACGATATAGGTCGCTATGGCTCCCAGCATGGAGGATAAGAAGGAGTAGTCGAGGGTTATAAAGCCAGTAGCGGTGAAGCTCACCTCTCTGCCGCGGACTTGGCTCACCAACATCTTCAGCTGCTCCTTATCATCCGCACTCAGGTCTTTGGTCAGAAGAAACTCGTTGGCAATTCGCACAGTGTCTAGAGACTCGGCCCTAGCATCGCTACATGACTGTATGGTTAACCAAATTTTCGTTATAATTATCACTGTCCACGAAATACACTGAACAATGTAGCCATAGTATGTAAACCGGTTATCTGTTAGGATGTTCAATTGAGTTGCTAAATAGATGGCAAAAAAAATATTCGTTACGATTTGGACGAATGTGGAGAACATGTCTAGAAGAAATACCCAACCATACATAGAGTTAACTAAAGATACCACATCAGTGAGTCTATGGTGAATTACCGCCAGGTTGGGTATTTCAAAAACAATATCACGTACAACTGTTTTCAATTCATGTAGACCTTCCGATTGTACGTTATTTGACTCTGTTCTGACATAGCTGACATTCCTCACTTCTGGGCTCTTGTTATTTATTTTATTGTTTACTTCCCTCGTTACTGTAATACCGTCATACATGTGTTCAAACATATCGTTCAAACATTTGAACATTATTTTGATCAGTTTAATTATACTGGCCCATTGNCATACATGTGTTCAAACATATCGTTCAAACATTTGAACATTATTTTGATCAGTTTAATTATACTGGCCCATTGCACAATAAATGTGTAGTTTACTGCAAATAATGCTACCTTTCCTGCAATGATCAAAAAAGAAAATTCTTGTTGAATAATAAGATAAATATCTATGGCTGTGAGAGCTACGAATACAAGAAATACAACTATAAATTGGGCATACATTATTTTCAGTGGTTTCAACTGACATTCTTTAACACCTTTTAGAAGGAAACTTTCGACGTTTTCTACCTTTTTAATTAGTTTTTCAACTTTCTTATAGTTAAACATTACGTTTACAATGATAAATGAAACAGTTGTCAAAGTATTAAGAAAGTAATGAGAAAAAGCCATAATTGTTTCTTTCGATATGTGTGGTTGAAAGTTATATTTATTTCTTGTAAAAGAATCCGCGAAGCTAGAANAGCCATAATTGTTTCTTTCGATATGTGTGGTTGAAAGTTATATTTATTTCTTGTAAAAGAATCCGCGAAGCTAGAAATGATAATTATTGCAAGGAAACAACCATAAATTGCTAAAAGTTTTGAATACTTAAAGTTGCCTGTTTTAACGTTATGAGATAAGATGATTTTGAAAGGTGCAAGGCCTGTATATTTAGAAAAGTAAAAAACATTACTCAGGACTTTAGAGATCCTTCTGTGCTCCCGAATATGTTGCATTTCGTTGTAAGTCACTTGATACTGCATTTAAAAACTGAAAATAAAAAGAGTACATNAGCCATAATTGTTTCTTTCGATATGTGTGGTTGAAAGTTATATTTATTTCTTGTAAAAGAATCCGCGAAGCTAGACATGATAATTACTGCAAGGAAACAACCATAAATTGCTAAAAGTTTTGAATACTTCAAGTTGCCTGTTTTGCCGTTATGAGATAAGATGATTTTGAAAGGTGCAAGGCCTGTATATTTAGAAAAGTAAAAAACATTACTCAGGACTTTAGAGATCCTTCCGTGCTCCCGAATATGTTGCATTTCGTTGTAAGTCACTTGATACTGCATTTAAAAACTGAAAATAAAAAGAGTACATTTTGTTAGATATCTTCTAAATAGGGTATAAAACGTACTTTAAAGGTAATATTATTGCCATTTTCGCAATTGTGCTAATAGATTTTTATGATGATAACATCAGCTCTGTATACCTTAAGCCATAATTGGTAATTTAAAATACCCAATTAATAATTGAATTAAATACATATAAAATATTTAGTTATAATTAGAAAATGTAAGTAAAGTATTTGCTTTAATTTATAATTTATGTAGCTAACTTTTCACTTATCTAAAAAAACACATATACAAAGGGTAGTAATTCTGTTAATATAAGAGCTTGTAAAACATATTAATTAAATAAATGAATATGTAATCATGTAACCATTGTTATAAAATTTTTTTCATAAAAACATTTTTTACCTCAATATTTTTAACATTTTGCAACTGTTACAAAACATATTGATTACTGAATTATGCATAATTACCTCATTTACTGTAGAGAAATAGAGCTTTTATGTCATATTGATAAATACATTTAAGAAGAATTATTGGTGGCTATGACATGATAAAGTGAAATAATCCATTGACTGTAATTAAGAAATTGGTTACACAATTTTTTTTTTAATTGTAAAACTGCAGACAAGAAAGAAGAAAAATATTATTTGTGGTAAATCGTTTTCCACCAAATAATTGTATTCCCTTATATCCACAATGCGCAAAATGCGCATACAAGTGTTTCCGTTGCCTGTCTTGAGGCTCATCTCCGTATATCTTATGTCACTCTACTTTCGACTAATCTCGCGCTACAAATGCACATGGTCTAGAGCACAAAAACTTCGTGGGCTGTCGTCACTTCGTGAATTGCTGGTGGGAACTAACGTTTACTTAGATTAAAAAGCAAAAATTTATTCAATGGTAGCATTAATTATTGATGGCGTAAGTTGAATGAAATATGTATGTTGGAGCAAGAGGGAATGGGGTGTAGGTTACTGACGCCGAACAGCCACCATGTTGTGACGTCACCCGGCCACTGTTTTGTATCCAAGTGACCTTCACCTTGACCTCGCGTCCATTCTCTCGACCCCAAAGGCCGTAACCTTAATTCCAAAAAAATGCAAATATATTAAAAAAATTATAAATACATTTAAAAAATAAAATAAAAATATCTAAAATTTTTTTATTACTTGCACGTAGGATGTCCGTTGTTCGATGAAAGTTGGAGTGATTAAGCTCCCCACTAGAGCGCACTGGTAACTCGTGTTTCGGATCGACACCACACACAATATTTTATCGACAAAAATTCTATCGACCTATACAGAATGGTGATCGTGTCCATGCATACAAAGTATGTCAATTGACATATTATTTTTCTTTTATTTCTAACACAAATACTTTTCTTTATTTTTAAAAATTGTTATAACGGCAGTTATTTGAATTATTTAATGCCTCAAAAAAAAAAAAACCACATATTTTAAATAAAATAATTTTATTCTCTAATCTATAACATGAGAAAATGCAATTGAAGTAATGCATACACAGGTGCATTAATTGAAATCTTCAGAATTCATTGATTGATGTTCGCATTGGTGAACCAGGAATTACAACCTGCTGGTGATCTACACCACTTGACATACGCACATCCATTATGCCGTTTTAGCACCTTCTTGACCAAACGCACATGTGGAAACATTGCTGGCTGGATCCCCTCTGTGTAGAAACCATTTTGGATGGGAACATTATTCAAATACTCGAGAAAGTAGGTCCTCGCACAATAGCCTCGTATACATCACACACGAANGTGCTCCCGAATATGTTGCATTTCGTTGTAAGTCACTTGATACTGCATTTAAAAACTGAAAATAAAAAGAGTACATTTTGTTAGATATCTTCTAAATAGGGTATAAAACGTACTTTAAAGGTAATATTATTGCCATTTTCGCAATTGTGCTAATAGATTTTTATGATGATAACATCAGCTCTGTATACCTTAAGCCATAATTGGTAATTTAAAATACCCAATTAATAATTGAATTAAATACATATAAAATATTTAGTTATAATTAGAAAATGTAAGTAAAGTATTTGCTTTAATTTATAATTTATGTAGCTAACTTTTTACTTATCTAAAAAAACACATATACAAAGGGTAGTAATTCTGTTAATATAAGAGCTTGTAAAACATATTAATTAAATAAATGAATATGTAATCATGTAACCATTGTTATAAAATTTTTTTCATAAAAACATTTTTTACCTCAATATTTTTAACATTTTGCAACTGTTACAAAACATATTGATTACTGAATTATGCATAATTACCTCATTTACTGTAGAGAAATAGAGCTTTTATGTCATATTGATAAATACATTTAAGAAGAATTATTGGTGGCTATGACATGATAAAGTGAAATAATCCATTGACTGTAATTAAGAAATTGGTTACACAATTTTTTTTTTAATTGCNGGCTATGACATGATAAAGTGAAATAATCCATTGACTGTAATTAAGAAATTGGTTACACAATTTTTTTTTTAATTGCAAAACTGCAGACAAGAAAGAAGAAAAATATTATTTGTGGTAAATCGTTTTCCACCAAATAATTGTATTCCCTTATAACCACAATGCGTAAAATGCGCATACAAGTGTTTCCGTTGCCTGTCTTGAGGCTCATCTCCGTATATCTTATGTCACTCTACTTTCGACTAATCTCGCGCTACAAATGCACATGGTCTAGAGCACAAAAACTTCGTGGGCTGTCGTCACTTCGTGAATTGCTGGTGGGAACTAACGTTTACTTAGATTAAAAAGCAAAAATTTATTCAATGGTAGCATTAATTATTGATGGCGTAAGTTGAATGAAATATGTATGTTGGAGCAAGAGGGAATGGGGTGTAGGTTACTGACGCCGAACAGCCACCATGTTGTGACGTCACCCGGCCACTGTTTTGTATCCAAGTGACCTTCACCTTGACCTCGCGTCCATTCTCTCGACCCCAAAGGCCGTAACCTTAATTCCAAAAAAATGCAAATATATTAAAAAAATTATAAATACATTTAAAAAATAAAATAAAAATATCTAAAAATTTTTTATTACTTGCACGTAGGATGTCCGTTGTTCGATGAAAGTTGGAGTGATTAAGCTCCCCACTAGAGCGCTCTGGTAACTCGTGTTTCGGATCGACACCACACACAATATTTTATCGACAAAAATTCTATCGACCTATACAGAATGGTGATCGTGTCCATGCATACAAAGTATGTCAATTTACATATTATTTTTCTTTTATTTCTAACACAAATACTTTTTTTTATTTTTAAAAATTGTTATAACGGCAGTTATTTGAATTATTTAATGCCTCAAAAAAAAAAAAAACAACATATTTTTAATAAAATAATTTTATTCTCTAATCTATAACATGAGAAAATGCAATTGAAGTAATGCATACACAGGTGCATTAATTGAAATCTTCAGAATTCATTGATTGATGTTCGCATTGGTGAACCAGGAATTACAACTTGCTGGTGATCTACACCACTTGACATACGCACATCCATTATGCCGTTTTAGCACCTTCTTGACCAAACGCACATGTGGAAACATTGCTGGCTGGATCCCCTCTGTGTAGAAACCTTTTTGGATGGGAACATTATTCAAATACTCGAGAAAGTAGGTCCTCGCACAATAGCCTCGTATACATCACACACGAANTTTTGGATGGGAACATTATTCAAATACTCGAGAAAGTAGGTCCTCGCACAATAGCCTCGTATACATCACACACGAAGGAATTCGGGGCTTCAATTTACTCTGAACCCTTTCTCGAAGATGCCTTTCAGCATGGAGATACGCACCAGGTCACCAGCCTTGACTTATTGCCTGTCAGGATTCCTCCTCTTCAGATTAGTGTACATGGTTTCGAAGCAAGGAGTTCTCTTTTGACTTCAGGCGTCATGCATGTGGTCGAGTGCACTGTGAGTATATATTTGCGTACAAGATGAAGTATATCTAATATAGATGCCAGTCGCAGCGAAATGCCTCCAGATCTTGCCCTGCTGTATCCTGTTTAACCCCTCGGCTATAGAAGCTTTGAGATTGCTGTAAATTGAATAATGATTTGAGTTATGTTTCTTTCTTCAGAGCCTTGAACTTTGCATTGTAGTGCTACTAGCCCTTGTCAGTTTGTACATAAGTCGGGATGTGTTCCTCGCTCAATACACCCGACATGGCCGCGGTGACATCTCGTGCATTCTTCGACTTGGTTGGCCAGGCTCAGTTGAATTAGCTATAGGCATCGATGACAGCAAAACGTATTTGTAGACCTTGTTGACTCAAGTNGTTGGCCAGGCTCAGTTGAATTAGCTATAGGCATCGATGACAGCAAAACGTATTTGTAGACCTTGTTGACTCAAGTATATAGTATCATCACGACGAAGTTGGCTTGAAACAGGTCGTTCATCTCACATATCACGACCTTGGAACCATGGTAATTCCACCTGACCGCCTCATGCAGTTCATTAGCGATTCCCAAACGAATCATTGTTTGTAGACCCCCTCCCCCCCTTTTTGTTCTTAGACGATGGATTTAATCTCGTTGGAGTGCGAGTAGTTGCCAGCAGCCTGCGAAGTGATCNCCCCCCTTTTTGTTCTTAGACGATGGATTTAATCTCGTTGGAGTGCGAGTAGTTGCCAGCAGCCTGCGAAGTGATCATTACTCGTAGCCTATCGACGAGTTCGTTCGAGTCGTCCCAAAACACATAAACGATGTTCTTGTCACCATCTATCTATCCTCTTCAGACATCCGCCACTTTTTAGTGATAGATCACTGAAGAGGTCAGCAAGACGGTCGACTTTTTCGTGATCTTCGTCCTTTTAAGCACCGGTCTTGGGATCGTGAGTTAGAGCAACATCGTGTATTCCAGCAGGTTGGTTTATGTAAACACCCTGAACTCCCTGCGAAATAGAAGTTCTTAAATACCGGTTGTTCACGCATCTTGTAGTCACACACTTGGATNAACACCCTGAACTCCCTGCGAAATAGAAGTTCTTAAATACCGGTTGTTCACGCATCTTGTAGTCACACACTTGGAAGATCAAACCTGGTAGAACATCTTTATCATCAGCACCGAGGGACCTCTTATCATTATGACTGTATGTAACATTAAGTCGTATCATTATTATGAGATATATGCATTCATAGATACCTGCATTACAGAGCATTGGGAGGAGGGTTCTCTTCCGCACATTTTTCTTGTGTGCCAAATCCACATCTGTCCAATTGTCCCAATCTGTATGCACATCATCATCATGCTGCTGCTTCTTCATAGGTTGAACAGAATCGTCGACTTCGGTCTTCACGACTTAAAGTGCTCCATTGCTCCCGCTGAGTACGACGAGGTTGCCACTAAATGGCTTAAAGTTTTCTTATTTATAAGGTCGCCAGAAAGTATNTTGCTCCCGCTGAGTACGACGAGGTTGCCACTAAATGGCTTAAAGTTTTCTTATTTATAAGGTCGCCAGAAAGTATGGCTCTCTTTACAAGCAAATACTTCCAGCGAACCAACTGTATCGCTCGATTAAGCTCGCTAGCGATGTCCATTACCTCAATGAATAAAAATTGCTACTGTTGTAGTCTTTTATAGGTATAGTCGTAAGTCTCCAACAAACAGTTTTCGATCCTTTCAGGGCATTTATTGCTGACATGTAATATTTCCCTGCTCTGTATTTGAATATCCATTCTCATATCAAAGTTATAAATAGAAGTAGTGAATTTATGCTTTATGGAATATTTCAGCCCTTTCGGATGCTCTTTATTTTGTGCCGATGCCACATTCAATATGTTGGTAATTTGCCTTTGAACACTCGTAACATATTTATCCATTGCCATAAAATCACCGTCGATCTCAGATTTCACTCACTCGATTTTCGCCCCGAGCTCCGAAAAGTAAGAGCGAAAGAATGTGTTTTGTTTGGACTACACAATGTGAAATTCCGAAATCATCCCATTACCAGTTTCGAGGACGAAATTTTTAGTAGCAGCATTTTTGGATCGTTCGTGTTCACCAAAATTCCGAATTATGCTTCTATGAGCATTACAAGTTCAATAGTTCATTGGAATGAGGTATCCTCCACCATCCTCTTGGTCAAGATGCAGGTTCAGGCTACTCCGTCCTAACTATGATGTGCTATAAATTATTATCCATGGTCGAGGATGAACTGATAGAAATCCCAAGAGGTACCCGGCATTGTATAGCAGCCGGTCCTCAATGATCACCTTAAAATCCCTACTTGTCTATTCAGCAGAATTAACACAGACACTTGAAATCTGATGTCATGTCCATATATACATTATCGTCGTACACATGTATAATATTAGTATCGTTCTTGCAGACCAGCACCATCATGTTTACATAGTCGTGAAGCAGTTGTTTGGATATGCGCTAATAAGTCTGGCCGAGGTACACACAGTCTAAACACGCATGTTGTCCCCTGCTAAATCACTTCTGAACGCACTTCTGATTATCACATTCTTTGTCATCAAAGACGAGCAGACTCAACAGCGTGCATGTCTGGTCGCAATTGAATGGTCACATGACGATACCACTAACNTGTCATCAAAGACGAGCAGACTCAACAGCGTGCATGTCTGGTCGCAATTGAATGGTCACATGACGATACCACTAACGGTACCAATCAACAGCTTGCCATGACAAAAGTGATGTGAGAGATTGTCAACTTCCTTGCTAACTTAAATAGAAATGCAGAACCCCTGCTTGACGATCTCAATGTATAAAGGGAGCCAATATATATGGTCTTATTTCAGTTCACCACAATGCCTAAAAGATGTGAAATCATAACTGGAAGCAGAATCTTTTCTACTCTGATCAACAATATACCATTCAATCTGCACATTCTCTGGATACCAGTTCTGCTGACAGGGAATGAAGATTGCCAAAAAACCGGCACACGGTGACCAAGACATTAATGCACTGGACGAGGTGTGCTAGGAACACGACATCAGGCAGACAAGATACTAGCGAAAAGAACAGAAGGAGTATGTTGCGCAATGATTAACATATTTGGAGAAAAAATAGATGTGTCGCATTTTCAACATGACGAAAGCCAAGTTAAAGATGGGCATCGATGAAAAGAGCAAGCAGAAGGTACAAACGTAACGAGAAGTGGTGAAGAAAGGAAAAAAGCATGCAAAACCAAGAAAAAGTCTACCTGCTGAGTGCGGTACTCTTTCCGCCACTTGACCTGGAGGGGGAACGGTGCATCGGCCAGGTCGATTATCAAATTTACAGTGCAATACCGGACACCGATGAAAAAACTGCAAGGTTTACCTCGTGAAACGTGGCAATATCTCCCATGAAGTGTTGCTGCCAGTAGGGGCAAATGAAATAGACTGCATTGCGTGGTACATTGAAGTTTCGCTGTCCCCCGACACATAGTTCTAACAACGTGGGAATCCCAATGCTCTGAAGAGTGGCAGCAAATGCAGCGAAAATACATACTTTATTAAAAAAGCTGGCAAAACACACGAAAAATCGCAGCCTGTTAACATCTTGCTAATCAATTTAATAAGAATAAACTGAAATTTGTCCAGTGGCACATACCTCAATGGTAGGCCTAACATTATGCAGCACAAATATTCGACTATGATCCCTTCAGTTTTAAAATAGTCGTGGTGCGGCAAAGATACTATTTTTAATCTGGTCGTCCCGAAGAGTGTGCACGAGTGGTGGCAAAAGTCGTCGATAAGCATGCAGATCTGTTGAGAAAAAAATTTACCCTACATCTTCATTTGAGAAGACGGGAATAATATATACGATGATCAGAAGCAATGAATCAAACTTACATGCAAAACTTGCAATCTGCATGCTGCATGTCACCAAGGTGTTAATGAGTAATGTCCGCATAATGACCACTATAAAAACAACCTGTCCCTCATGAGAAACGAGCTGTCTATGGCCAAGATGGCAGGTTGGGGAATCGAATATTATTACAGTATTCCTATATACTGTGGAGGCAAGTTCTATGTGTGCATCCCACTCTCCATGTTATTGGGATTTGCCGAAAACTTCAGAAGAATTATCATCAATTCTAAGCAGGAACTGTTTCTGCTTCTAGCCAATATGCATGCAGACACCATCTTGGGTACGGATGAAAAGAAGGAGGCTGAAGAACTGAAGCTGCATTCTATCGAATGGATGTTGCCTCATATGCATTCTAGCACTGCTGAACACAAACAAATGTTGAAGAATGTGGAAGATGACAAAATCATCGATGTGACTTTCACTTCGTAGAGTTTCAAAACCTACCCCAGACTGCCCGATAGCCAGCACATCAACTGGATGGTGATGTCTAGCTTTTATTCTGAGAAACCAAGGTACATTGTCATCGCGCTACATACCGGATGTCAGCACAATGTGAAAATAAGATAACAAATTTAAAATGTGGAAATATTTTTGAATAACGAAATCTATATTAACATTAAAATGGACTTTGAAATCGGCGCTACCTGCTAGAATATAACAAATGTATGCTAAATTCCAAAATACGTATTATGGAAATGCTCAGTCCCTGATAATGTGACATATTATTTAAAAAATATAGTACCGCTCGTGCATTTCGATGTGAGTAAAAAGTATGAGTATATTACCTACAATACAATATACTGTAGGATTGAATTACGAACTAATGAAAATATTCCTTCCCACACGTACGCTTTCTACCTGATACTTTACGACCATATCGTAAAATACAATTTCCGAGACAAAAATGTCAAAATATGTCTTGAGCACAGCTGAAAATATATAAATAAAAATGTTCACACACGATAACGAATTTTTTAGCATTCGGGCATCGTAAGCTTGAAGGTTTTAATGGTATCTAGAGCCAAAATGGCTTTGTGCTCAAAGAGCTTGCAGTGATCGAAGTACTACCACAGACTGGAATGGGGTGAAGGCAATATTCTATACTATCAGTTGAGATATGTGCTCAGCGATCTGTAGCTGCGATATCTGAAAGACCCGATTTATTTAGCAGGATCTGGGCAGAACAAATGGCTGAGTGATATGTGTAAATTTATACTTAATATTATAGATGTGCAGGCTGAGTATGGATGTACTTAACTTGGCAAATTCTTAAAAAATTACGGCGAGTCACATTGTCACATCTGTGACATAACAGAACCTGACTGGTCTGCACACTGCAGAAGATGCCGATTCTGCAGAATTGGTGGTCCTCATTTTTGGACCGGGAATTGACTGCCTAAGACTAGACACGAAGTTACCCATATCGCCTCAAAATTAAAGACAATTAATTGCTAATATAGTGGCACACGTATTCGATATCCATATTATACATAAAATGGAAGAATCGACAATGTTTTTTAAATCGTCGGCAATAGGTCTGAACGTCACCATGACTCCATTCTGTCCTACAAACAATGAAGTACACAGCAAGCCAAACTACGGTAGCATGGAGTAAAGTTTCATCGCAGAAGATGGATATCTGCATACCAATACCGAGACCTGCTATAGAGGAGCACAGAATTGGCGATTCGCACAATTTCTAACCTCCTACGAACAGTCTAAGATTAAAGTTGACTGTCCAGGACATTTAGCCTGGATCATGTTTAACACGATACTGTAGATGCAGCTGCCCCTGCACCGTCGACAAAATTGTTTCTCTGGCATAGACAATTGCTTCCATCTACGCACCAGACAGTGTTGTGGAGTTACCCCAAGCAGTACACGAACCGTCGGTTCACTCCTAGAAACATGGTTCCGATGCCGGTATCCAGACGACCAGACACCTCAGAGTGCACCGCCAACGCCAGGCACTCGTGTCATTACCCACCACAGATGGTTCTGCCTCCATTTCCAGAGACCAACCTGCACCCACTCGTCATTGTCGCCTCCCAGCGATGTGTCTTCCTGAGAATGCTTTTGCTGGTTTCGCCACCGGCAGACCTGGTGTCGATGTGCCGGATGTTGATACTACCTTTATCGAGTCTTCGACCGAAGGAGAGCCAGGTCTACACTGTAATGATAGTGTAATGTGTGGTGAATGGGAGATAAGTATTTCTGCTGCTTGTGTCGAAGATCTTCGAAGCAACACGATGATTTCTGTGGCCCTTCGTATAGTACTGCTCCTAACCGACATACGTGAATTGCTCAACATTTTACGGTATAACCTAAAATTTTAATAAAATAACAACTGATTTAAAAAAATTAAGTTTTGGCCTACTTTTGTGGAAGATTAAACTAAAAAAGCATTATCGATATTGTGCTTATTATGTACATTTTATTATCTGTATAATTAATTTTGTTTAAAATAATTTTTGCTCGTATTTATTTTTGCATCTACATAATTATTAATGTGATATTTCAAAAACACAATATTGCAAATATTGCTTTGAGTGTAAAGAATTAGTCAAATGTAAGAGAATGAAAACACTACATAGCTCATACATGTATTGGTGTAATACAGTTATTAGTGTTTCGGTATCAACTGTATAAAAACGGCTCCAGACACGCAAAGCCTGTCTGCTACATTTTTTTTTAGGTAAAACAGATAACACTCAATGTGAAAAAACACGAGGACGAAAGATATTTTCTCATTAAAAAATATGTTTTCTAGAGTAGAACTGTGCTAATGATATAATATTGTAAAAGTTCCTTCCAAGGCTAACAGTATTGTACCTTGTTCATTAATTAAAGATTATTATTTAGTTGCGGGACCACTTCCACATGAGGCTTTTTTGGCGGATTGTTACAAAATTGACTTCGGCAAAAGGGAGTTAAACATGAGAAAATAAATTTTTTTAGGAAAGTGTTATTTTCAAACTGTGGCTAGTTTGCGTGAAGCCTGCTGGAGATAAGAACTAGATAGCTGTGTGTGGGCCTAGTGCGGAGTGTAGATGCTGTTACAAGACACGGGAGCAAAGTTCAACTCAAGCCTGCCAACTTGTGAACAGCGAGCATTGTACCAAACATAACCCTTCTGTCTCCGCTGCAGCTGCATTTCGCGTTTTACAGATTCTGTACTCACAAGGTGGCTACAGATTACGTTACTCGTCAATGCCCCGCGACCTGAAGGGAATATCTTTACTTACCAGTGTGTTCTAGTGAGCTATACTAAAATTAAATGTATGGTAGAGGTGGTGTTGAGTGTAAGGGCGAGTTGGAAGAAAGTCGACTATATAGTCAATGCACATTTGCGAGGGTGCTGATGGGATCAAAGGATTACGAGTAGTCGATGGATGCTTGCTGACTAATTGACCAAAGAGAAACCTTAAAGGTTTGCCGAATAAACAGCCAATAAAATATGTCCAGGGTCCATCTTGTCTTTTTGTCGGGAGTTAAGTCGCTCCACCCACCATCGAATCCCAGACTTCTGAATGTAAATATTAAAATACGGTTTTTAATAATTTTTACAATTTTTATAACTGTCTTAATTTTTTTTTATTTAATAACTTTTTTTAAATATTTAGATTTTTGGGTTCAAGGTCATTCAAGGTCACAGGCATTGGGACAAGGTCACAGGCGTGAGGTCAAGGTCACTTGAATTCAATATGGAGTCTGGGTTATGTCACAACATGGGAGGAACAGGTAGGCGCCTGCCAACAGCTCCTCTTTTCCCTTATGCCCGTTCATAAATTACCATTCTACTTGTGTATGTCTAGAATATGTAGTTGTAGTTTACTGTTTGGTTGAGCAACTTTACATACAAAACATTGGCCTGCATGTAAATATTTAGGAAGGCAAGAAAGGTTAATGTGTGCGGTGTATGTTTACATGATATGCTGTCACAATCTTAATTTTTAACCACTAGCAAAATACGCACAAGTTTTTTGTTCTGTTGCCTTGTGCATTTAATAATTTACTTAATAAATGAAATAACATCTAGCGAGTTTTCTGGCATATGCGTTAATAGAGGAGTCTACGTAACACTGCGTTAGAGATAAGGAAATATAAAATACAAGACAAGGTCACGATATGTATAGGAAACTATTACTGTAGCGAATTCAGTATAGACATAACTAAAACAAGGAAATAACTTTTAGGAATACTGGGTCAAGTCGTTACATAAACCATTTTATTTCGCCATTTCAGACACCTCGCAGGCAGTAGTTCTTCCTTTCGGAAACAGAATGTAGCTCCATCGAAAATGAACACCTCTTCTCTTCACACTAAATGCACTAAGATGTGATGTTCAGTGTGTAAGAACAAATGACTGTTTTCTGCAGCTAAGAGCAAAATTAAAGCTGTTCTTTATTTTAATACGAAGTAAAAAAGTAATCACCTATATTTTTAAGTTCTTTGTAACTGACGTCCCTAAAGAGTGCCGAAATTTATGTGTGGCTGTATGTTTTATTTATCGTGTTTGTGATCGGAATCTGTTTCCAAAATAACTGGAGGGCAGTGACGTCAGTTGTTGAGACAAGGAAGAGCTAACAGTTTCAGTTTACAAAACTTCCTCGGGGAATTAAGAGGGCGAATTTCGTTGTTCCTTTTCGGGTTCTAAGCGTGTTAGGTTCAAACCAAAGAAAATTATTTAATATAATTTAAATATTTGTTGCATTGAACTTTTAGGATAAAAATATATTATTCTTGGTGAAATTGAAATTTTTATGTAAATTTAAGAATTCCTTTAATAGTTGAAATTAATTAAAGCGAGTGAAAAAATATGTTGTTAATGCCTAGTGAGAAANTTGTTAATGCCTAGTAAGAAATAGTTCTGGTGCAAAATTATAATAAACTGAGTGAGCAAGAATGCAGGGCGTGGTCCTTTTGGGGCTTTTTTTTTAGACTTGGTGAAAAAACTCTTGTTTCCATAAGGTTGGAGCAATAGCCTCAAAGTAGAAATTTAGCAGGGCTTCAGAAAAGTTGGAATTAGCTGTGACTGGAGNATAGTTCTGGTGCAAAATTATAATAAACTGAGTGAGCAAGAATGCAGGGCGTGGTCCTTTTGGGGCTTTTTTTTTTTTAGACTTGGTGAAAAAACTCTTGTTTGCATAAGGATGGAGCAATAGCCTCAAAGTAGAAATTTAGCAGGGCTTCAGAAAAGTTGGAATTAGCTGTGACTGGAGTCTCTCTCTCTCTCACTCTCTATCTATCTATCTCTCTCTATATGTGTATATATATATATATAACTTAAGACATCAAAAGGGGCAATTTTGGAATTTTGACAGAAGCCATATTATGTGTCTGCACGATGACAAGTGAAAATATCCTGAAGTACCAGACATGTGGGAGTTCCGGCACAACAGTGACGGGATGTTAGAATCAGGGAGTCCACGAAAACACACACTTATAGTCGTGGAGCTACCGGTCTTACAAGACAAACTACGCGATGTAAGGACCGCCGTAATGTGCGCCCACCCTTATACTACCTCATAATATGGCCACCTACAACTATGACACAGTTACCAACACTCAGCAACAACAATCATCATCGCGCACATTACATGTATGTTACCATCTGCCATGTTGAGTCCATCGTCTTATGTGGTGGCTGCACTAATACCAGAGCAGAGATGGTGACATTTTAGTAGTGTTGAAAATGGCAGGCATAGAGTGATGGTGAGTTGACATCGCATCATGATGAGCGATGATTACTTATTAGGCATTAACACAGATGTCCTTCGTTTGCGTGTATTGTGATATCAAGGGAAATGCTGACATTCTGAACCCTTATGTGTTTCCCTACATGAGACAACCACCTTATATAGTCTTTCGACAACGCGATGCTCGTCCACACACGACACATGTGTCGAGGGAATGCCTGCATCACGTTGAGTTAATCTAGTGGCCAGCAAGTTCCCCGGTCTGTTCCCGATAGAAAACATGCGTGAAAATATCGAACGTAAATACTTAACATGTAGCGACCTGCACGATATCTTGGTAAAGTTACAACATATGTGGGCTTATTTGTCTCAGATGGGAATACAGCAGTTGTACAACTCCCTTCCGAACCAAGTCATCTGATGTATCTAGGTTCGAGACAGAGCTACATTTAACTGACATAGAAAAAAAAAGCATACCTGAACTTCAAACTCCGTTGTTCGCGTAACGTGATATTGTATTCATTGTAATAAACTCGCATAAATTCCCAACAGATGTATTTTACTTTATTTGCTGCCCTTTTTTCTAAGTTCCATAATTTTTTCCCGTGGGTGTAAAATATTTGTAACAAATTTCCCCCACTAATGTTTCACCCTGCTTAAGTGAAACATACCTAATTTCATAAAAAACCTAATAAATAACTTTTTAAAATAGTAACAAATATCCTACGTCTTCCCTTTTTTTATCAATAATATATAGATAAATGGTGCAGAAGACACTAAAAAAGTATTCAATTGTTCTCGTAATGTGTCACATTAAGCCTGTTTGGCTTTCTTCTAATATTGTACTACATCAAGCCAATTCACATTTGGACTAGAAATGCAAAAAAACATCAGTCAAGTGGATAACATGAATTGCCCTTTTGTGCCCATTGCTCTGGTATGTCATAAGTTATCTAATAAGAAGTGTATACTGAAACTCATTAAACTAATATAATAATGTAAACCATGATTTTTTATAAATATATTAGTATATGTTTACTTATCACTACAGTTGTTGCTGTATATTTTAATTGATGTGGTATATTATAAAGGCAACCAAGAACATTTTATGTTAACAATGCTCAAAATGTACGTATTTCAATATTCTGTCACCGTTTAGAATTCCGAAAGTCATAGCAATCCTTTCCAGAATTAAATTTTTTACAAAAATATTATGTAGTTATTTGGCGATAGCTGATATCCGTATGTTAACCCACACCCCTGAAATACTTAAACCCGGAAATATGTGTAGTTTTTTAGGTTACGTACCTTCTTCCATAAGAGCTCGAAGACAACTGTTTGCGCTTGTGGATTGCTAGTCTATCGAGCGATGTGCCAAGCGTAACCAATTACTTAGCGGCGATATCGATTGTCGAGCATCACAAAATGTGCATTTNCTATCGAGCGATGTGCCAAGCGTAACCAATTACTTAGCGGCGATATCGATTGTCGAGCATCACAAAATGTGCATTTTTTATAGCGTGAGTTCTGAAAGAGAATATTGAACCATTAATAAATAAGGAAAGCGGGAATATCTTATTGAATATATAGATTTATCAGCGAGAGGCACAACAAATTAAGACCATTTCCCCATCGATCCCCGTGTATTCAGAATTGGAACTTCCAACACAAGCAATGCCATAGAAATTTGTTGAACATTATTTGTGCTTTAAAGTGCAAGTGTAGATAAGCATACTTTTGTTGACATGTCAGTGATGGGTACATACAAACAAAGTAGTGGCACAGCTGTGTTAAGGTCAGAAATATATAACAATGCAATTATTTTGAAACAGGAAGTCACAATAAAAGAAACGCACATTTCGCATGGTTGTAGTAATATAGAAAAGCTGTATTGATTAAGGATGACGCAATTATCTACATTTCTTCATGTTAGGTTTTTCCCTCCGATTTGTTAGGTATAGTTATCAGATAGCATTTTCATTAATACTGGGTTAAATATCATTACGTATTACTAACTAACGCATTTTATATGTTTTTTTTTATTCCTCATTTTAAACTATAGAAAATGTCTTTAATTTCATGATAGTGTATACAAATAATGTGAATCTAGATCTTATAACATTATGATCACGAAAATATATTTAATGTGACAGTTTTATAATCTGGCGAGTCTATTATCAGAATGCCTATTAAATAAATAATTTATAAGTCAATGTTCTTTAATACAATCATGTTTTTATCGTTTAAAAGAAGGCAGACAAAAATGATGTAATTAGTAAGTCATTATTAACTGAGGCAATAGTATTACTTACCGTTCTGTAGGTAAACATTCTGCCGGAAATTAGGTGAGAAATTATTTAGATGCTCTCATGAGCACACATAACATAAGGTGCTCAGCTTTACTGGCTTCCTGATCACACATCTGTCTTGTCATTTTCATTAAATATACTTAATAAATATAACAGGACTTAGAATAATTGTTAAGTTACAAGGTAGTGGTATTTTTTTTAACAGGAATGGGCGACATAATTATGAATAAAATTGTGATAAAATTCCCGTCATTTATGTCTATTGCCTATACAAAAACGGGAATATGTGTGTATGGGGTATAGTATGTGAATAGCTTTATTAAATAAAAGCTTATAGAAAAGAAAACTCGTATGTATTCAAGCTAACAAATATATTATTTTTAACGCCGCAGTATAAAAAGGAGTTTCGACTTCGGCCACAGAGGGCATGACTTAAGTGTTTCGTTTTTAATCACGAAACTTTCTACTGGCAACTATTTATACATTTACTAAAAATTTTTCAATTCTGTACATATACGTATGAAAACTAATTAAAATGTTATTATTGTCAATTATTGAGATTTTAATAATAAATTCAAATATTCGCAAGAAATGTGCAAGAAATAATTTAAACGTAATGCAGCGACGTGATATTTGGGGAACTAAAAATAACACAGCAGATTTTCATTCAGCAACAATGATGCATATGCAAAATAATTAAATACTTAAAAAGTATGTTTTACTAATGTCTGAAAATCATTATGTTATAACAGACAATATCACACAACATCTTTTATCCCTGTAACGTAGTTTAACACTTTTTCTGCGATATCACATTCGTCTGACACTAATAAAAAAAGTCGTGTGTGCTCGGCTCATCGTAGTCACTGATTGTTCATGCGATTGAGTATTCTTCCAATTACTCGATGTAATCCATCAATAAAGAAAAATATATGCAGACATGGTACACTCATTCAAACCGCTGGGTTTAAGAATCGCAAAGTTCACAGTTACAATTATGTTTATTTAGTTAATATGACAATTAGTTTTGTTAATATAACTAATGTCTCTCGACACTTCATATTCCAAATCTCTATTTTGGAAAAATCTCTTAAAGTTGTGGTGGTATGCACTATATTACGCATACACATGATGGATGGAATGGAAACTTGCCATATTTCTTCTCATTGTTGTTATTGATTGGTCAGTATTGCATTCATTTTGTTTTTTCAATTTATGGAAAATGTTTTAACGTATTCGACGGTTTAACATTGTAACTCGTAATTTGATAAGTGAAATATTATTGGAACTCCGGCCTGAGAGAGAAAGAGACAGAAAAAAAGTGCAGCGCGCTCAGCTAGCACGACTTCTGCTAATAGGAGAACATCACGCAACACGAGGTGTGATCTCTGCAGCAGCTAAACAAACCTCTTGATATGTAATATTCTCCTGGTAAACGCAGTCGAGAAGCGGTGCAGTGGTCGCAGCAAGCTTTTTTTATTTAAAACATTTTTTTTTCGTAGGTTGCATGCAGTTAGATCGTTACTTGTATGTTTTTTCTGTAGAGTTGCTTAAAAATTCATCCTCACTCGTTCGCGTTACATTTACTTACGTGTTCCGTGTTCGATTCCATTTATAGNAGAGTTGCTTAAAAATTCATCCTCACTCGTTCGCGTTACATTTACTTACGTGTTCCGTGTTCGATTCCATTTATAGCTATATATTTGAAAACTTACAATTTTATTGTGTAAGAATACCCCTCAAACTATTACAATCATACTTGAATGACAGAAAGAAACATTACTCAGAATGACGTCAGATTAAAAAGGGGTACCTGAGGAAAGTATATTAGGTTCTCTTTCATTCATATTGTGCATACATGTTCTAAGTAACAAAAGGGATATAATTAATCAATTCTCTACTCTGATGAAAAAACAGTTTTATAATGGGGGGACAGCGAAAATATATTTAACATCCATAGATAGTGTTAATTCTGTTTTCACTAAAATGTCTTTCATTATTTCGTTATTTATTATTATAAAGTTAAATCTTTTAATGCATTAATAATAACAGCTTTATCTTATCGTGTCGGCGATAGTATGACGTCTATTACTTAGATATTTGGATAAAGTAGATGGAAATATGCTTCTTCTGTAATATCGTATCTTTTCTCTTAGAAACTGTTGAAATTTTCATCGACTATTATTTTTATATATTAATTTTCATTATGTTTGGATTATTTACAGTTGCTGTGAATGTATCTAGAGAGTTCCGAATTCCTATATCTATATTTAACATAAATTTTTTTGAAATGTATTATGCTTTGTATTAAAAACATACATATTTAAGCAAGAATATTCAAGTTTGTATAATTTTTAAGTCGTATATATCACGACCCTTATAAAAATAAATGAGCTCTATTGTTCTCCGTAATGTAAATATACATTTTAAAAACATCCTACAGGAAGAAAACTCAAAGCGTAAAAATTGTTACAGCGTAGGATTATAGTAAAAACTTACTTAAATAACATTTAGGTGATCATCAATAACATGTTTAATGAAGCAACTGTAGTAATATATGTTTTCTTTCCAAACAATTTTTTAAGATGCCTATAGAAAATTTTGTAACTCAATAGAGCCTACAATGCCGGAATTTAGTAATAAACCGGCAAAAATACCCCACCTACAATCGCACAAAATCGCTGTCAGCTCTATGAGTTAAAGATGATAATCATCTTTGCTAAAAATCGCTAGTTGACGAAGGCTAAAACAATCTCATATCTGTCCTGCAATCTAAAAATTATCTCTTAGCTGAAAATCGAGTGCATGAGGCAACGCAAAAAATAAAAGTGTATAAAAAGTGTGCGGTACGAGTGAAAACATTTTTAGAACCCACTACTTATACATATATATATATATATACATATATATGATATACTGATTATTCATTACATTTAAGTCAGATAACAAGATGATAGCCCATATATAATACTCAAAGAAATTACTTTACGAATACCTAGCAGCAATGTAAACGGTCACATTTTAATTTTTAGAGAATATTTAAGGAGAAATTTAAAGGTTGAGGGAAAACGGAATAAAAAAGTTAGCTAAAACTAAATAATTAACATGTACCAAAACTACCAGTCAGAAAATGAGGTAAATAGTTTTACAGTAATATATATATATATAAGTTCTTGTGGTGATTCAGCCTTCATTTGGTCTCTACTCATGGTTTGGAAGTCTGACCATACTACTGACTAATATATATAGACTTCCAAAACATAAGACCAAACCAAGAGACCAAATGAAGGATGAATCACCACAAGAACTTATTAAAGAACATTTGTACACCCTTATTCAAGAAAAATCGAAATCAGAACACACAAAATTACTTATTCAACAACGTAACAATAGTTGCGATCAATTAACTGTTTCAGCTAATCAAACAGTTTGTATATAAAAGCTTAGAATATTTTGAGAATTTCGTCGTAGCTCTGCAGCGCTAATTTTCAAAATTAAAAAATTACATAGTTTTTGTCCGCATAAATTTCTGTCACATACGTTCATCATATTCATTTCAGGATTTCCAGATTTATATCGAGATCACAATAAAAAGTCACGTGCATACACAGAAACAAAAACGTATTGACTTTTGTGAACGGAAAAAGAGCGATTAATTTGATTTTTTGTCAAGAAAGGAAACTGCCACTCGAAAAATTGCCGAATCTTTTGAAAACTGTCTTACACTCACTTCACATTTACAAACCATCACTGTTTAAATATCTGATAATAGAGAATGTTCAGAGAAAATGATATTTTTAAGGATTAATGTGTATAATACGTACTATCTCTACCAGCAGCGAGGAAGGGACTGTTATAAACGTGTCAACTTCGTTTTCCATCAAGCATATAACTCAGCGCAATCAATTACTTAGTTATGACAGATATCGAAGAAAAGTGTTGGGCTGTGCACTCTTCGGAATTAATGTTTATCTTTACCGGACAATCAAATATACTGCCTACTTCGTCGTGTATTTGAGAAAGTCAACCACAAACCCCAAGAGAGTGAAGTAACTTGAAGTCGCGAGATGAAGAACTCGATCAAAACTGATGAGCCGCCCTAAATTAAGTATTCTGTTGTCGCCCATTCCAATTTAATTCCGTATGGACGCTGGCAGGGTCTTCACGCAAAAGTGTATTATGTTGCGCGAGACAAATTAACGAAAAATAGATTTTACTGATCTGAAATGTTTCCACTACATTGTTTGTGTTTCTCTTACTTGGAAAAAAGTTTTCAAAAATTGCAATGCCAGTGGTGAAGGTACGTATTGTTTTAAATTTGTGTTGTTTTAAATAGGCTTACGCATTAAGGAGAAAATTTAAAATAATTTTTTTAAAAATAAAAATTAGCCTATCGAGTTACTTTAAATCTAGCTAACTTTTAACTTCAGCAAGGTGTATTAATGTACAACTTGTCCTAAGAAATTAAAATTTTTAGTTAAGTTTAAATCTAAAAGGATTTTTTAAAATGCATTTTGAAAGAATATATTGTTTTATTTTCCGACATGACACAATTGCATTAAGACATGCATCAATTTAGAGTATCACTATATGTCTATAGTACAGTCCGCTGGTTTTACTGTATGTCGTTCGCATTTGTACACCACGTGGAAAGAGTAATTTTAAAGAAATGTGGATCTGCCTCGTTGGCTGCAAACGTTAAATATATTTGAGATTGATAGCTGTGAGGACGCGATTGCTATCAAAATTAATTTGATAATCTAACTACCTGTGGTGTTCCGAATGAAAAACTTGTTTATGCATCAGTATTTACTAATTATTATACACAGTATTACAGAACATCAAAGTAATCAACTCGGTTTCTATGTTTTTACTTCAGCAAATTATTGTATTCTCGTTATTTTAAATGGTAAGACATGAGGGCTGAAGTCTGAATGTTATTACTTATATGCTTCATCCAATACTTACCAGCATGCATAGTGCATTGTTTTTGGAAAATTCTGAATATCTGGTTCCGCAGTTGCACATACATATTGCAATGTTTGTTTTGGCATATTTTGTTGACAAAATGGTGACATGACCGCATTTTATACAGAAATAACGACGTATTTCAAAATTTTGTATTTGGTGTTTTGTAACTTATGTAATTTTTGCATATAGCAAGTTTACTAAATAATATCCATTCTTGTTTTTAGCGGTAAATTAAAATGAAAAAATAAGTTTACTTTGTATGTATAAATATTATTATTTATCATATATAATCTCACACGTTTAAGTGAAATTGCACGTTGTAGGTAAGTAACGAAATGTGTTTTTTTTAACGTAAGTGCATGAGATGCAATAAATTTTAGTTTTTTAATTTATATATATATTGAAAAAACAAAATATTATACAGTACCTTTTTAATTTAAGTGTTTAATTTCATTGATTTAAAAACACAAATAAAACACTTAATAATAATTAATGCATACGACACCTTTACTCTACAGCAAGCAACAACATCGCTGAACGAAAAACAGTCGACTGCAATACAATTTTCAAATACTGTTGCAAATTACATAATTGCGAAGTCATCAGTTCGAAAATGGCTCCAAGCCTGTATGTGTATAAGTACTTTACATATATCACAAATTCGTAAGAAAAATTCCTGATTGATCATAACCTAGTTATTTCGTAGTTGGCCCGCCCATTTATTCAGCAGGAAATCCATTCATTATTTATCTATAAGGAACGTTAAATTACATGATACTCACTATGATCAAAACAAATAAAGCTTAATTTTAACCATCAAAGTGGTGTTCGTGTAACACAGCCTAGAATTTTAAAAACAGTGTTGCTGTTCTTTCCTGGGGCTGTATAGGCAGGATTAAGATTTTCGATAGTGGAGAATCTTGCATTCGTTGATTTCATGTAAATAAATGCAAATCAATTATACGGAAATAATTCTTTCGCAATGATTGTCTTTATTTTATGCAGTTGATTCGGATTATTCCAGTAATTTGTGTTCACCAAGCTGATGAAAAAATTTTCATTATAACGCTATATACGAGAAAAGCTATCATTTACGTATATATATGCATCAATTTACTTACTCTGAAAGGGCAATAGATCCCTTGATTTGATGTTGTATGTAAGTGCTTTAATTTGTGGATTCCCATAAAGACGCCTTTTGCAGAAATTCATCATAAATATGGGTTCAATTACTCGATAATTGAAAGCAACATTAACCAACTAATTAAAAAAATTATTCGACGTTTTTACTTTCGAAGCTTATCTAACACATGGTATTGTATTTAAAATTATTTATACCAACACGAAATTAATTCGATTAACTATTCTATTTAAAACCTAAACACTTAAACCGTACATATTATGTGTGTCACTTTCTACAAAATATGTGTTTTTCCTGGGAAGAGGGGCGAGGTGTACACAAAAGAGCAGTTACCTTCCCTTTTTTTTTAAAATTATAATTGGTCATATCAAATTATTCTCAACCCATTGTAACGTGTAATGATTTTCATATTACTAATAACTGTGGTATTATTTTAACGTTTGACTTATTTCTTTTATACATCAGTTGAACTACAGTCTTTTATTAAAGTTGTCCTGTTTTTGTTGACCAGACACTACATTAAATGAACAAATTAGTTTTTTATATCACCCAATAGAGATCGCCGCACGTGGTCCTAAGTCAATATTTTTGTGTAACCAGCCATGGATATAGTAAAAAGGACGTGAGGCGAATAACCAAATATCTGAGAGGTATATTTCCTTCCCAACATATATCAAACGTTCTCGTGTGAACTTTTTTTTTTTTAACTTTTGTCTTTTTGCTTCCTGCTACTAAAGTTATTGCCAACCTTTTTCTTTGCTAACTGTTAAGGATTGTCATGCAACTAAAATCATTCACTTAGCTACAAGAATTAAAACACCCTAACGTAATAGTTCTCTTTAAACTAATTTGATTCACGTGGATACTATCTCAGGGTAAGATTATTCTACTCAGGTTGGGAAGCATTCGTACCGGATTTTTTTTATTTTCTACGTTAAAAAACCTACAAATTCCAAGATCATAAATGAAATGTAAAATAACTACCTAACTTAGTAAATCATTCTCTTTTATTATTCACAGAGCTAAAAATTTTAATTGAAATTGAACTCTTATGAATACTGTGTACCTAGCGGCAGGAATTTTTATCTATACCTAACCCTCCCATAAGAAAACTCGTTTTTCCCTAACTTGAGTAGAATTAACTGTACTCATGATATGAAAATGGTTACGAGTTGCATTAATCTGTGACATATATAACGGCCACCAGAATGCGATAGTCGTGACAATACTGCTATAAAGCATGTGCTGAGCGTCAGGCAGTCAACACAACAGGGGGTGGAAACTTCATAGGCAGTATATGTACCTCTGTTTTAGTTAGGGAAAGAAACACTTGGCGCTAGCATCGCGTATTCGCTACTTGTTTTTTTCCCTCCTTTATTTACAAATAATAAATGTAATGGCTGAAATGTGCATATATGTTTGATTTTGAAGTTAGTTAGACATGTGGTGATTACAGTGATTAAAATTGTGTATCTTAGCAACTGTTGTATGATGTAACAATTGTGTTAAAATTTCTTGCATTATCAAAATGCCCAAAACAGTTAAGTGTTGTGTGCCACAGTGTAAGTACAGACTGGGAACAGTACGACATACTTTCCCAATGTCTGAGAAAGAACAGTTTATAATATGGTTTGAAAGGATTGCAAATCCACGATTCGCTGAATTATATGACATTGTCATGTACAAAAACTTCCTTGTTTGCGACGATAATTTCAGTGACTATTGCAAGAGTGTGGGCACGAAGAGACGGAAGAAGTTCTCACTTCCAACTCAGAATTTACCAAGTGGTGCCTTTTGTCCAATGCCAGGAAACACAGTTTTTTCAACAATTTAACATTTTTCACTGTTATAAACAAAGCGGAAGTCAGTATCTCCAAGTATCAAGCACTGGTTTGAGGCATTTATCTGACAGACTACTGAATGATGGTTTCTAGTTGCCTTACGCAACTTTATCCAAGACTCTTGGAAAACTTTTTCTGCAGTGTGCGTGGTCATGGTTTTCGTAATGTCAATCCCACTTCTACAGGATTTGTTTCTGCTTTTAAGTAACTGGTTGTGTCTAACTTCATGTCTTCACATTCATTAAGTTCCAACTGTGAAGAAGATGACACAGAAGGAGGGAGCACTTGACACCCTTAAAGGTTTTGTGCAGGCAGACGAGATTCCTGTAGAACAGCCCCAGGAGGTAGTTCGAGATGTTGTGCCACCACGGAAAGAAGTTGTTTCAGAGTCAAGAATTGCCACAGCAACATCCACCTACATAAGTGGTTTTGTAGCAAAGAAGGTATTTTCACTAACAAAAAATTGTTCTGTTTGCAAAGATGTGCTCATGACACACAGAAATGCCATAACATGAGTTTATACTAGCTATGCGATACTCACCAAAGGCACTATGCCTCCCACATACAACCTTTGTTTCTATATGTCACCAAATTATCACTATGATCCAAAACAAATTACCAGAGGTGTGCTATATGCCTGGTGTAGCCAAAATATTGTGTGACTCTGCCTATAATATAGATTTATCTTCCTTGTGCTGCAGCAAACACAATGTGAAATCACTTGCAGTTAAGGCAGTTGTGAAACTCATGATTTATGCTTGGATTACTAATGTTAATTGGGTAATTATTAAGTTTAGGGGCTTTTCTGTAAAAATAAAAATAATTTATGGAAAATGGGGTAATTATTAAGTTTAGGGGCTTTTCTGTAAAAATAAAAATAATTCACAGAAAATTGTATATTTCCACTCTACTGATGATGCAGAACACGAATATACTAGGAGCATTAACGTCCAACTAATTTCGTAATATGTGCCCACCTAACCTACCAGAACCTAACCACACGATGGGTAAATCACTATTTTACATTTTTAATCTAACCTAGGATTGTTGGGTTTTACACTAACCTAGGATTTTTGGATTTTACACTAACATAGGATTGTAGGGTTTTACACTAACCTAGGATAGTAGAGTTTTACACTAGCCTGGGATGTTTGGGTTTTACACTAAACTACGAATGTAGGATTGTAGGGATTTAAAGGAACCGTAACACACACCAAAAGAATGTAAATTGACGCACCTAGGTAAGGGGCTGGTATAATTCCTCTGACGTTAATAGATGTAAACAAACGTATTTCGCAAGTTTTTTAAATATGTTCTACTTATTTTAACATTACTCCCTCTTGAATATGAACAAGGTAATCTGTGCAGAACCCATTAATGCCACTTTTGTTGATCTAGGACGTTTCGTTCAGTAACGTAAACAAACTGGCTATACTGCTCATTTTGCAATTTTGTTCAATTTTTTTAAAATGTGTTGTACTTATTTTAAAGCTACGCCCCTAGTATATTCGTGTTCTACATGATTAGTAAAGTATAAATATATCATAATTTTGAATTTTTTTGGTGTTTTTCAGAAAAGCCCTTAAACTTAATAATTACCCCTGATGTTTCATAAAAACCTATGTAAAGTATTTACGCGAAAATAAGATTTGTTTAAACAAATATACATACTTGCTGAACATTTGAAGCAAATGGAAAAGGCGTGAAGATGTGATTTAGCATGATGCTACAGCATTTTGAATCTTATTGATGCACCATTGTAAGGTAATGTAAATACTTGGTAATTTATTCTTTTTTTCTCTGGACCAGTTATAAAATATTAAGAGGTAATATGTATTTTAACAAAATAGAAATGTTGACGTTGAATTGTTTTCTTGACTTCGTACCGCCCTAGGTTTATAATACAGGTGCCCTTTGGTACAGTCTGAACCATGCACCAACACAAATCATTTGCACCTCATTAGTAGTAACAATTTTTTTATGATTGATACAAATCTTAAAAATTAATAAATTAAAATAATTCATTCTATCACATTGTTAGTTTAGTTTGATATCTTTCAAGTAAATTGTTTGCATTGGAAACCCTAAAACATTAATCTTTTTACATAGTGTCAGCTAACGTACGGAAAGTTTGCATTTTCATAAATTTCCCCCTAAATTTTGAGGTGACGATGCTGAATGTGATTATTATATTTGGATGTTAGACATTGTTGTCTTTGGCATGCTGTGGTGAATACAGTATTTATTTATTTATTATATTTCTCATGTATCAAATTTAGGCTTTGTTTAAATAGTTATTCTGTGCTATATATACGTTTAACATTTTTAATTACTTAACACTCAGTAAATAATTAATAACCACTTTGAAAAATTTATAAAAACTGTTTATTTCTCAGCACTTAGATTCCTGTTGCACTCTGTTTATTGCAGTGACTCATACTGTTGGAAGTCGTGTATAGTTCACATTCAAAGGAACGCTTTTAAAAGCTACTTCCAGGTAATTGTGAGTCTTTACATCGCATGCCGAGCATAACATCCGTCGACTTAGCCTTAATGATTTACATCCATACATAGGTTATGTTGAACTGTGACAATGTAACAAAGTATGTAATTATAACAGAAATTCTTAAACTGGATGTATGCCAAGTAATGTGTACTTTCATATTTTGCAGAAACATAAGTTTTTTTTCAAGTTTGTTTAAGAAAAATTGATAATGTGTTAATTCACTTACATTTGTGTGGAAGAAAGGGCTGGTAGAGTAGAATCACACCCAGTGTAAGCATAACAAGATGAAACACACAAACCATCTACACCAACTAACGTACTTTTTCGAAATTAATAAAAACAAATTTATGTAATTACATAAATTGTGTGAAAACGTGCAATTTCTGCTTGTGTTACTGTAGTATACTTCATATAAGTATGCATTCAGTAAAATAAAAATGAACTCTGTATAAAGTTCTATTGATATGCATTTCAATAATCAAAGTTTCAATGTTATTTTCAGATAAAATTGTATTTCACTTGAAAAAGTTAAAAATATCTAAATTTCCTTTTAAATTATAACTGGCTTGGGTCCACCGGAAGTGTGAATGGTAAATGTCCCATGTTCAAAAATTAAAATGTTCCTATTTCAAAAGTTTGTTACACATTTAAGCATTACTTCCAAATAAAGTGTGGCGACGCTAAGGTTAATCCGCAAAGTACATACGTATTAACTCTTTCCCTTGGTAATATGTGTGTATGATTTGAATTTCACACAAAAAGTTGGAACACTCAAGTTGGACAACAGAGAAGAAGTTCACGTTATGTGGGGTAGCCTTGCTATTTAAAATACATAGTTCCTACCAAGTCGCTGGGAAGAGTGACTGAAATTTATTGTAGGTATAATCAACACAATTATTACTACATTTCTACAAACACTTGCATGGTACATCTTCCACTTAATTTGAGATGTTTGTCAGTTATTTTACTGCAGAAAACATTCAACTCACTCAGAGCGTTACACCAGATTTGTGCTCCTTTAGAATTTGCAGAAAATTCTGTCTGTGCTTTTGAAGAGCCAAGTGGTACTCCCCCGCAACATGTTTTTAAACACGTGACAAATTTGTATGTGCAATACGTCATTTGAATAATCATTCTTAACTTAATGAAATAAAAAATAATAACCTTAAAATAAGTTGTACTAACAATTCATAGCAAAAGTAAATTGACAATATTTGCAGAACACTGGACACTACAAAAACAATAATTAAAATTCAGAGCAACCTTAATACATAACTGAATACAACATAAGAAAACTATTGGAAAATACATAAAATATTACAGTATTCCTGTTCACCAAACATTTTTAATGCAAAATAAAGAAACTGTATTCAGTATTTACTGACGTTCACTTAACCTGGACTCTGTGGAGAATAGACCAAGTAGGTAACACAAATTGTAAATCACTTTTTAAATTGTAAATTAGCATAATCAAAAATAATCCTGATGCAGCTTCCAGTTGCTGGAATATACACCAATGTAGTTTAGTATAACATTGTCTACAATTTAGCATACTGCTAAAACGTATGTTATTCATTGGATTTATAGCAGACTATGATTGTAATCTGCTAGCACCCAGATAACCTGAATTGTGAAGTGTATGTTTGGTTCTTTTGTTAAATGCATTATATAGTTTTGCTTTGTAAAATGTCTATGTACGTATGCATTTATGTGAGTTTTGTTTGAATAAACAACAGTTTAACATATTCGGTTCCTGTACATCTGCAGGTTTTTTAACTTTTAGTTCAGCATTCATTGTATAGTCATAGTAATTATGAAAATATGACATACCATAGTTCTTATTTTGTGAATCGTTTATGCCAGACAATATGTATTTGAGACTTGAAAATAAAGATGTTTTTAATATTAAGTGTGCAATTTTTATTTAGCCAGCAAGTGGTTTTACCTTTGACATCCCTCAAAGTACAATCTTTNATTAAGTGTGCAATTTTTATTTAGCCAGCAAGTGGTTTTACCTTTGACATCCCTCAAAGTACAATCTTTCTATTTTGGCGTTAATAATGATTACATTAGAGTTTGAAGTTATCATGGTTATCAGAGATCTTGTAACTTGAATAATCATCATGGCATGCCTAATGACAGTCTCTAAACACCCTTAGATTAAAAAAAACATCAAATTAATTATTTTCATGATCAGTATAGTTTTATTTTTGTTTCTAAAATATTGATACAAAAGCCACACCACACTTTACCCATTGCTTTTAATTGGTAATGTGAAGATGAGATGGAGAAGCAGCACCATTCTTAGCGTAGCAAGAGATGGTGGCTGTATGAAGTGAGCACAGCTTGTTGCCAGCATTTTCATCAGTAATAGAATGGACTTAAAAGTTCTTTGGTTCTTGGTATTTTTCTGTAAATAGCCAAGTAATTGTAGGTAGATGTGTGCTTCATTGATGCAACATACTCATAGGTGCTGGGATATGTTGTGTCAACATTTTTAAAACCAGAGCAATGCCTTTTGAGTTTTTTAGTATGTTGAATTTAGTATTTTGGTATTTATGTTGTAACTGTTTCCACAAAATTCACAAAAATTAAGATATAAAAGTTTTTTTGGGTGGGTTAAAACCAAAATCCAAAAACCTATGTGGCATGCAAACTTTTGAGGAAGTGTACCACAATATTTTGAATGTAGCATGTTTTACAATAATTGTGTGTTTGACAACAATAATAAGTAGTGGGGTTGGTTTATTGGTTATAGTCGTGCACAAGATTGGATTACCTGAAAGCCATTGGCAAAGCAAACACAGTGTTGTCATCCTTCGTTGCTTTTTTTTTTTAAGTTGCACAGACGCTGCAGGACATTGTGTAGCACGCAGGTACAGGAAACACAGTATTCAATATAGAAGTGGTAATGATGTACAATTGTGTAAAAATCTATGGGCAATGTTCTGCCCGTTTAAATGGAGGAAGGTAAGTTGATCATAGTTACAAGTCTCATCATTTAAAAGTATTCAAAGGGCCATTTCCCTGTACAGGATATCCTTGATAAAATGTAATGATAAGTAGCAAACTGTAACACCATCTTGAAGTTTGACTGCAATTGTGGATATACCATAAATAAGGTAGCTTCTGTACACACATTTATAGCATGGTGTACTTGTACTTCCATTGTAGTTACAATAACATATCATTCAATCTTTCGTTTGTAGTTTTTTTTCCCTTGTGTATGCCAATGTGTGGCATTGTGCGTGTTTACAACACAAACCATAAATATCACTCCTCAGAAACACTACACAAAATTTTGAAAATACTTTACACGAGTCCAATATAGGTTATGGTCGACTTTTGCAAATTGTAACTACATAATTTTTATTTATTAAATTTTTTCACTCCCAATAAGGGCAGAAGATCATGTATATAGAGTTTGTCAATGACAGTTGGCGACATAATATGTACAATGAGGTTCTACCATTTGACCATAAAATAAATTGTTTGAACAACAAAGATATCTGGCGACATAAAATTTATTAATTTATAAAGTTCATATTTTAAAAATAAACATTTTGATAGTTATTGCTCAATAATAAATTATTCAATTGTATAAAATACGTTATATACCACATACATTTTATGTTTGGTATGTAATTTTTGAAATTGTGAACGATCTGTTTATTAGCATCACTATTATTATTGGTTAGTATTATTGTTAGCTTCGCGCCGTGTTGGTTTACTAGCCATAACTAAATCGAAAAGTAAAAAAATTCTAAAAAAAAGAACATTATACAAGATCGTATTTAAAAAGCCCGCGTCTCGGTAATTAGTTGGGGGAAGAACCACTGCGCGCTAGTATCGCTCCAGTAGAGTCCATAGATGTTTGCATTGAGAGTACCTTCTATATACCTATCTGTTCTATGCAACACAATGAGGGAAGGCCACCAAACACGTAGGTGCAATAGCCAGCATTACAAACACCTGACCGAGGTCTATATAGGTCGTAATATGGGCATTAATGAGGTCGACTGGACGTATTTTGTAACGGTTATGTACGTGTGGCATCACGATGCTACAGAGGTAAGTCGGTGGGACCAATCTGTAAGAGAGCGCACACATACATGACGTGAAGTCTCCGGGCGACTAAGGCAGACGACGCCGGGCGAAGATTACCGTATTGCGCACAAAATAGTACGCAACCTTATATCATCAGCGCGGGCCATCCAGGAACATTAACTGGTCACTCTCCGACACACCATATCATCCCGCCCCAACTGGCATCAGCCGGACTACAGATTCACAGCCCTACGTGTAGGCTGTCATAACAAACATTGCTGGGACGGCGTCATCTGTGGTGTGTCGTGACCAAGAGTTCAGGAGTAACGAGGAGCTGCATAACGTCATGTACAGCGATGAATCTTCTCCGATTTAATAAACCCTAAATGTTGCACAGGTTTTTGTACCCATAATATTAACACTGCCCGTAAATGTTTAAGGCGTTCCTCTAACGATTTACTGTACATGCACACAACATCAAAGTACGTAAAGACGAATTCATGCAAGTACCGTCCTAACACGTGTTTCAAAACACTCGGGATAAACATTGGGGCCCTGAAATTACCCCCAGGGGCAGCCGCGTCCACAATTACAATCTGCAAGGAGTACAAAACGTAAACCGCGCTCTACTTTCGGCATGTATCTCACACTGTAAAAAATAAATTCAGATCCAATATAGTGAAATATATAGCTCTTTGCAAGTGTTGAAAAACATTTACCATCACTGGTACCGGATTTGAATCAACATACAATTTTTTACTAAACTTTCTATAATCTCATATTAACCGATATTGACCTGTCGTTTTTCTTTTCAGTAACAAAAATGACAGGCTCATATACAAACTGGTAAATTATTACACAATTCCCTGTCCCTATTATTCATTGATTAACTGCTTAAATATATGCTTTTTGGGTGTAGAGACACGGTATGTCACGCATACCATAGGCTCGCTAGCTTTTAATTTCCACACAACAGGAATACCTTTACAATGGCCTACTTTTTACATAAGCACATGACTGTTTTCTGTTTTTAAATGCTCTAATGCCTATACTCTCTCGTCAGAATGTTGTGACATCCAAATCTTACAAAAGTTATAAGGCTTAATTTCCACAGCAATAACGATCTCAGGGAAAAAAAACCAACTTAAACACATTTCTTGCTAAGTCAATACATGCGTGGCTAATGCCCAAAAAACCATTACCCAATATCACAGCCTGTGATAAATTTTCAAAAACCCAAAAAGGCATTTTTCATTAAAAATGTTCAATTTTTAATGGTTTTCACTGCTACAACATATTTAATCAATCTTCCGTCTGCAAAGGAAAATACGACAAACTCTCTCGTTTTTATTTNGTTTTCACTGCTACAACATATTTAATCAATCTTCCGTCTGCAAAGGAAAATACGACAAACTCTCTCGTTTTTATTTGTACGGTATGTCCGGCGCTTCACGCATAATTTTATTACAGGTTTCATGTTTTATGAAACACACAGATGCACCTGAATCTACCAATGCGGACATAGTTAAATTCCCAATTATTAATGGGACATACAACAAACCATTCTTATTAAACCAATTGCTGTTTGAAACTGAACCTAATACCGCAAGTTTTCCTCGCAACGGACATTTGAATTGAAGATAACCAGGACTACCGCATCGGTATCAAATTACCTTTCCACCGATTTTCGACCATCCAACATTTTTTTTACGTCTGACTGGTCCCCGTTTCCTGGCAACACTACTTTCCCGTCATTTTTATAAAATGAGCTTTCCGTTGTGTGATTAACCCGAACACTAATTTAACATTTCTGTTTCGGCTTAACCTGTACGGAATTCCCTTCTCATTTTGGGTTTTATAAAATTATTTTGCCGTCAGGTAGTTTCACCGCAAATTAATTTCACACTGCCTTTTACGTGTTACGTCCTTATCCATATTTTGCTTTAAATCGCCCACGGTTTATTCTACATGAACTACCGATTCAGTACGATTTGCGGATATCTAGGGCATGTCACCACAGTAGTGGAGAGACGTACCTCAAGGGATATTTGAGTACAACGAATCGAAAATGTGTATCAATTCTGTGACATAGAAGCACCAGTACAAAAGTGTTTCCACTTGAGAAAATCGCAATTATAGTCTTTCATTTTCTCTTGATTTTCCCATTTCTGGTTAAACTAAGATGCTGCTGTTAACAGCAAGAGTGCGGCAACAGGCAATATTAAGATTAAATCAGTTCACATGACTTTGTAATATAATTAAATATTAATGCTTCTGTAGGACGGTGAAATTATTACTGCGTGATAGTGTCATTAGAAAGGCAAACCAAACCGAACGAAAATGTTAACAATTCATTTTCCAACCGACGAAATTGTGTATTTTGAATTTCGTAACCACTCAACTAAAAATTTTATATCGTCTTTATATATTCCACCTACTTTTAACTCGAGAGTTCCATAAATGAGCTTTTTATTTAAAAATGGCTTACGAAGGATCAGAAAGTGACAATTAAAATGACATATGGTTGTGAGCTCCATCATTAAATGTGCCTTGTTCTTTTTGATTAGAAATCCTTGGATGGGCATTTTTTACATAACTACGTTACAAGTTATAAAGTAGGACCATACGCGAATTTGAAAATGTTTCATGTATTTAAATTTAGAAATATTATTACAGGTATTTTTTAATTATTGTAAATAATTTGCTTTAAAATGATTAATTGTATTGATAAAAAAAACACATCACGAGTTTCTTTTCTTCGCTGCATATTGCGACATTCAAAAATATTATAAAAATATTCGTGAAAAACTCTTTATGCTATTTGTTCTGAAAAGTCGGTATTTTGGAGATGTTATCTTTTCGAAATGGGCTATTCTATTAAGGGTATGTCAATCTAGCTTCTTGGGAAACAAAATCATCATGTTCATTAGTGCAGTGTTTGGCGCAATCTCTTGCGTACGTTTCTATAACGGGTTCTTGCATCAGTCGCTATTTAATGTCTGTTTAATACTATCATATTCAGTAACAAAGCAAAACGAAGAAACTCGATTTGATGACTGGTTAGATCTGTGCAATTTTGAAACAGATAAACTCAAACATTTTTTTACAACACGAATTACAAGAATATTGCCCCTGTACCTTGTAGTTAGATGCGTGTCTAAATTCTTCGAATACATGGCTTTCAAAAAAAGATTTATAAATGAAATAATGAAAATGTTTATTACATGTATAAGTAAAGATACAGTTTTGATATAAATCGAGACGAATAATATGATTATTAGTTATTTCTGAACATTTTGTGAAGTAGTTTTGCATGCAAACGTGCATATACATCTTTCTATTGAAGTAATAAGGAAAAAATGTTGAGATTTAATGTACTTTTTTCGTTCCGAAAATGTGTATTGTTACCACTGAGTTAAAGTAATCTTAAAACGAAATTCAGCTTTACATTATTGAAACTACTATGGACCAGCAGAGAAAATGTTTCACTTGCTTTATGTCGATACGTTCGGGATATATTAAGAGGAAAGGAAAAATTATGCAGTGCAAGATAATTTATTATGAGTGACATACAATATCCTTCGTTACACAGCTAGTATAACAGGTCAAACATATAAAGGTGCAGTTATGATAAATACACTTATTGAAGTATCACAACGCATAAACATTTGACTCTATCGTACTCACACTACTAGATCGTAGAGACAGTGCTAAAGTAGTAAACGCTTATTCACTAATTTGAATTTTTTTCAATCTAGAGAAAGCCTAGGTATTAAACTATTTTTTCTTGCGGCCTCGTCGTGCTTGGAATGCTCTTCTACGCTCAGTAGAGGGAAAGGTGGTAATGTAACACGCACTTTGTGTTGAGGTCATTACGTAACTTGAGCCAATTTGTAATATTAAATAAATTTGTAGGATTTTATATTAAATTCCCTAGAAATACTCTAAGTTCTGTTTAATGNTTTGAGGTCATTACGTAACTTCAGCCAATTTGTAATATTAAATAAATTTGTAGGATTTTATATTAAATTCCCTAGAAATACTCTAAGTTCTGTTTAATGAAATACTATTATTTTTTTAAATTCTCAAAAACACTTTTATTACGTCAAGTAAAACTGTTGTGAAGGTTATCATGCACCCTGAAAAAAAGTATTGATGGTAAGAATTATGAATAATCGTATGCCTGAAAAATTCTCTAAAAACTGCAAAATTTTGACTCTGACAAACATCTCTCTTTGGAAAGAAATTAAATTTATAATTAATCAGTTGTTGAGGAGAAGTCAGATTTATGTCAGAAATGGCAGACAACAGTAGTTTCAAGGTCCTGTGCACATCTTGTGTGTCCATATTTTACAACTTTTTTAATGAATCCGAATTTCTCCTCGGTATCGTTGGAAAGACTTTCATTAATTAAAATACAGTTTGTATTCTTTATAACGAAGGGCTGTCATCATCCTCGTCGGAGTTACTTTCAATCATTCCTTGCTCATAGTCACAGCTACTATCAGATTTTGTATATTTCCTATGATTACGCTAAATTTGAGATAATCTTCGTACATCGACTGCGGCTTTGGCCGTGCTTACTTATATGGCAGCGAATTTTCAACCGTTGCAAAAATTCCGTGAAGGGAGAGTATTCTAGGAAATTCTTTGATGTTAAGTCGTCCTCTATTCGAAGACTTTATTTGGGGTTCAGAAATGGGCAGAACGTAATCCGGTAAAATAATATCACGCCTTGATGGTGATAGCTCGTGTTGGTCACTGGCAGTCACTGAGTCTGCTGTTCATGGTCTGCTGTTGATTCCCGTTGTTCATTGGCCCGTGTGCCTGCGCTTGTAGATGTATGTGCACAACTGACTTGTCATCCTGTCGAGAAATCAGCCTTCATGCCTGCCTGAAGACTGCAGGGGTAAAATACTTCACATTCCTTGACAGCTGTCTCGACTGTTCAGCACTTCAAGTAAGCACTTCCACTTAGTTCGTATATGTCATAAGGCTTCAACTACTTAATTACATTATTTGCAAATGACACCAGTAGAAGGAAACCTTCATTATCATGTCAGAGAATTTATTCCTGGGCAATATAGTCGTAGGGCAGCGCATGGTGTTTTGTTTAAACTTGTGTCCAATCAGTTCCTTGCATATTCTGTATGTGACCACGGGCGCGGTTTCTACAATTCAAAGTCTAAAATAATTAATTTACTTTAACATGCTTGCGAATAAAACCATGTAAACAAGCATGCCATGGCCAGGTGGTTTTCTGAATAAAACTTCGTTCATATGCGTACTCAAAAATGTTGCAAACATAAATGTCTTACCACTTAATTTAAAAGTTGTTTGGAATTGTTTTTTCTTCAGTGTTAGTTGATAGGTTTTCGGTCGATTATCTATGCGAATCTGACCTTAACATTTGGATACATGAACGGTATGTAAACATTGTATTAATTTTAATTCTCTTTTAGAAAGGGGTGTAAATGTCGACACTGAATATATTTTCCCGGCCTTTTTACAGATAGTTATTTCGTTCATGACAGCTTCAGTTGCCCTTTCATTTGTTGGGTATATCATTATTTTAAAGTGCAATTTGCAGGTTTATACTTAATGAGCCATTCATGTAATATGCACGCCGGGGCTGCAATTCAAAGTGTAGCACAGCGAAGCATTAAAATAATTGTTAAATCATAATATTAATTTGAAATAATGAGGGAGCTAATATAGCAGTAGGGGGACACATTACCACATTTCCCTCTACTGCCTCTAGCTAAAATATTTTTAAATATTATTTTATTATTTTTAAAACATTTTGAAGCAAAATTATTGTTTTTTTTAGTGATGTTAGGGTTTTTTTAAAACCAAATAGAGCATCTCCTCAAACAGCTCCGATTAAAGAATATATCATTAAAACTATAATATTAAATTGAAATTAATACATTTATAATAATTAGAAGCAATTCCTTTATTTACTAATGCTTGTAAACAGAGTAAATCTTCCGTTGTTGGGTTTGTGTAACGCTAACTTACAAAACAATATAATAACCTATGCACAAAATTTAAATTCATATGTATAATACTATATTACACAGAAATATACTATATAAATATTGAAGAGTTGTAAACAATTAAAAATAATTAATGATATTTTAATTTACTGAATTCTAACTCAATATGATCTCAATTCGTATACATAATTAAAATGTTATTGTTATTCATCATTGAAACAGAGTTATTCACATTTTGAAAACTGACATTCTTGCTAAGTTGAAGCCACAGTGCAAAACATTTTCTGGCATGCATAACCTAATATCGTCACAAAAAAATTTCAAATCCATTTGCAAGTATTTAATTGTATTAAGATAACGCCAATATGAATAAAACTGTCCTTAGCCTTTGTACTTACAGATTAACATGCAAAATGCTTATACTAAAACATTTACATAATACATACAAAACTATATGTGTTACATTGCAACATTTACAAAAGTGATATAACGTTGAAATCGTGTAACTGGTCATTTTAATACAGTCATTGCCATAGAAAATCGCGCAGCATGGAAGGGTCTTTGCATCCCAAATATCTTATTATTTTAATTGTACAGAAATTACAAAGTAGTAATTACACTTACATCGCGTCCAGACAATGTGCCGCCACCTGCATCACCAAAAAAGGCGCGTTTAGTACCCTGTCGTATCCCGCTCAAGAGTGGATACACTCTTCGAGGAGATCCGGCAATAAATCAAAAGGACTTTGTATGGTATTCAGTAAAACATATTGCCTCAGTTTCTGCAAATAATGCTCCTCAGAAGTACTACAAAATATTAGCAGTCACATTCCAAATGGTCACCCTAATGTATTACGATTAAGAAATCATTTGAAAGGGCATGTTGCGGAAGTATAACTCGTATATTATCATAGATTAATAACAAATATATGTGATATGTCCTCAGATCATCAAGCGTGGAGAACGAGACTTGTGAAACTGTAAAGAGATGCACAGATTGTGACACCGAACATCTGTTTGGGCAGTGACATATTTTCGAATTCGCAAACAAAAAATTAAACGAACAAATCAGAATCGCAAAAAAAAAGCCTGTAAGCCTATGTCTTTAAAACGCAATAAGTAATAATTTTAAAACTTGAACACAAAAAAGTTTGCCAATTGTTTAATAGCCAAATTTGAAGTCAATACAGAATGATTGTTCTGCTGATGTTCAAATGAATATAACGTGAAATCTTGATTAACACATAATGAATAAGAAAAAAAGAAAAAAAATTCCTAAACATGAAACGCAACCATTTAAGAGCAAGCTAGCATTCTCTCAGAAAAGTGAGAAAGCTGTCTATATCTCACACGCACTCGCAATCACATTCTCTCTTTCTCTCTCTCAGTCTCTCTGTCTCTCTGTATCTCTTCCCTCTCCCCTTTTCTAACCCTATCTCTCACCCATAACACTTTGCATCGAAATTACGTCAATATATATTCAATATAGTAAGTATATATGTAACATAGAGCCTCAATGCTCTTCAAAATATACATGAGTAGTTCTCCGTCAGTACACTGTTAAAGTGGAAACATTCTAACATTTATCTACATTAATATTTTGTTTTACTTATAGTTTAAACTTTTTTCCACAAAATTCTCATCCCAACTGCAAAAATAAAGTAAATACTCTTTCAACCATCCGCCCACTTGCTGATTAAGGACTCCGCTTTACACAGATTCACAAAAGCCAATCTGACCTCATAAGTAGCTAAATCCAAACGTACCCGAAAAGAGTGAACTGTGTTATAACATCCTATTCGTTTCTGGATCATGTGACTTCAACAGGTAGAGCTAAAATAAAAAGGCTTTCTGTTTCTCTCATGTGCAAGGCTATGCATTAAAAAGAATAACTATAATTTATATTACTTCCGTGTTCATAAATGAATTTGCCAAGTAGTCCAAAAAATCAGGGTTCTTTTTTTAAAAAGGTTTATTGTTGTTTTTGGACGAGAAATATAAATGAAACATTCAATTGATTACGAAAAACTACATAATTGGATCTATACTAATTGAACTTCTTTGGATAAATGTTCTGTTAATTGCGCCTTAGGTACTTCATGCGGTCTCGAACTGCAGCAGAACAAGTATATAGGTCGCTATTGCTCCCAGCATGGAGGATAAGAAGTAGTAGTCGAGGGTTATAAAGCCAGTAGCTGTGAAGGTCACCTCTCTGCTACGGACTTGGCTCACTAACATCTTCAGCTGATCCTTATCATCCGCACTCAGGTCTTTGGTCAAAAGCAACTCGTTGNATCCTTATCATCCGCACTCAGGTCTTTGGTCAAAAGCAACTCGTTGGCAATACGCACAGTGTCTAGAGACTCGGCCCTAGCATCGCTACATGACTGTATGGTTAGCAAAATTTTCGTTGTGTTTATCACTGCCCACGAAATACACAGAATCATGCAGCCATAGTATATAAATCGGTTATCTGTTAGACTGTTAAATTCAGCTGCTACATAGATGGCAAAAAAAATATTCGTTACGATTTGGACGAATGTGGAGAACATGTCTAGAAGCAATACCCCACCATACNAAAAAAAATATTCGTTACGATTTGGACGAATGTGGAGAACATGTCTAGAAGCAATACCCCACCATACATAGAGTTAACTAAAGATACCACATAGGTGAGTCTATGGTGAATTACCGCCAGATTGGGTATTTGAAAGTCAATATCAGGTTCAGCTGTATCCATTTCTTGTAGACCTTCCGATTGTACAGTATTTGGGTCTGTTATTACATAACTGACATTCCTCTCTTCTGGGCTCCTGTGATTTATTTTATTGTTAATTTCCCTCGTTAATGTAATATCGTCATACATGTGTTCAAACATATCGTTCAAACANTGTGATTTATTTTATTGTTAATTTCCCTCGTTAATGTAATATCGTCATACATGTGTTCAAACATATCGTTCAAACTTTTGAACATTATTTTGATCAGTTTAATTATACTGGCCCATTGCAAAATAAAAGAGTAGTTAACTGTAAATTATGCCACCTTTCCTGCAATGCTCAAATAAGAAAATGTTTGTTGACTAGTAAGATAAATATCTATGGCTGTGAGAGCTACGAAGAAAAGAAATACAACGATACATTTTGCATACATTATTTTCAGTGGTTTCATTGTAGAGTCGTTAATACCTTTTAGAAGGAAACTATCGACGTTTTCNATTTTGCATACATTATTTTCAGTGGTTTCATTGTAGAGTCGTTAATACCTTTTAGAAGGAAACTATCGACGTTTTCTACCTTTTTAATTAGTATTTTAACTTTTTCATAGTTAAACAATACGTTAACAATGATAAATGAAACAGTTGTCAAAGTACAAAGAAAGTAATTAGAACAGACGAGAATTGTTTCTTTCGATATCTGTAGTTGAAGTTTATATTTCTTTATTGTAATATAATCCGTGAAGGTAGTAAAAAATATTATTGCGAGGAAACAACCATATATTGCTGAAAGTGTAGAGTACTTCAAGTCGCTGATTTTACCGTTATGGGATAAGATGATTTTGAAAGGTGCAAGGCCAGCATATTTAGAAAAGAAAAAAATATTTCTCAGTACTTTGGAGATCCTTCCCTGCTCTCGAATATGTTGCATTTCGTTGTAAGTCACTTGATACCGCATTCGTCAACTGAAAAAAAAAAGGAATACATTTTGTTAGATACCTTATAAATAGGGCATAAAACATACTTGGAAGGTAATATTATTGCANAAAAAAAAAGGAATACATTTTGTTAGATACCTTATAAATAGGGCATAAAACATACTTGGAAGGTAATATTATTGCAATTTTCGTAATGGTGCTGATAGCTTTTTATGATGATTACTTCAGCTCTTTATACCTTATGTCATAATTGGTTATTTAAAATACAAAATTTGTAATTGAATTAGACACGTATAAAAATATTTAATTACAATTTGAATACCGGACNTGGTTATTTAAAATACAAAATTTGTAATTGAATTAGACACGTATAAAAATATTTAATTACAATTTGAATACCGGAGTAAAGTATTTGTTTTTATTTATAATTTATTTAGCCAGCTTTCCACTCAGTGGAAAAACACATCTGCAAAGTGTAGCTACATTGATCATTTTAGAGCTAGCAAAGCGATAACCATTAAATAAATGAATCTGTAAGCATGTAACCAAAGTTTTAAAATTTTTCTCATGAAATATTTCTTAGCAAAATGTTTTAACATTTTGCAACTGTTACAAAACGTATTGATTTATTTTTGAAATGCGCATGCTTACCTCGTTTACTGTAGAGTAATAGAGCTTTCATATCATATTGTTAACTATATCTAAGTAGAATTATTAGCGGCTATGACGTGATGTATAGTGAAATAATCCTATTTCTGTACTTAAGAAATGAGTTTTACTATTTTTTTTAAATTGTAAAACTGCAGATGATGAGCAATACTATGTGTTGTAAATCGCCAACAAAATAATTGTATTCCGTTATCTCCACAATGTGCGAAATGCGCAAACAAGTTGTTCCGTTGCCTGTCTAGAGGCTCATCTGTGTATTTCTTAGGTCACTCTAATTCCGACTAATCCCGTGCAACAACTGCGCATGGTCTGGAGCACAAAAACTTTGTGCTCTGTCATCACTGCGTGAATGGCGTAAGTAGAATGGTTATGAATGTTGGGGCGCAAGGAAATAGGAAGTATGTGCCCTGCGCCGCCCAGCCACCATGTTGTGGCGTCACCCGGCCTCTGTTTTGTATCCAAGTAACCTTTACTAACTGGGAACATTAACTGGACACCCTACAACCCAACATGTCATCCCGCCCACCTGTCATCAGCCGAACTACAGATTCATCGCCCTTCGTGTAGGCTGTCATTAGAAACATAGCTGAGACGGCGTCATCTGTAATGTGTCGTGAAGATGAGGCCAGGAGTAATTACGAGGGGCATAACGTCATGTACACCGCTGGATCTCCTCCACTCTGCACTACCACGGATGGACGCTGTGTGCGGNTTACGAGGGGCATAACGTCATGTACACCGCTGGATCTCCTCCACTCTGCACTACCACGGATGGACGCTGTGTGCGTGCATAACGACGCCGGGGGAAGAAGGCAACCCTAGCCAATGTTGTGGAGAGACGCAGATATTTCTCATGTATTATTGTATTATTGTATTAGTATCCCTAGTATCTGACTTCAGGTCAGCCCTGGTAGTAAATCGGGGAACCTGATGGCACAGCGGGCATCAGTGTTATNTTACGAGGGGCATAACGTCATGTACACCGCTGGATCTCCTCCACTCTGCACTACCACGGATGGACGCTGTGTGCGGGCATAACGACGCCGGGGGAAGAAGGCAACCCTAGCCAATGTTGTGGAGAGACGCAGATATTTCTCATGTATTATTGTATTATTGTATTAGGATCCCTAGTATCTGACTTCAGGTCAGCCCTGGTAGTAAATCGGGGAACCTGATGGCACAGCGGGCATCAGCGTTATCCAGGATCCTAATAATGTCCTCTTAATGATACCGTGTTGGGGTAGAGACTTTAAAGAAAGACAATGAACTTAACGAAAAAACGCATGTGTATGTANGTGTTGGGGTAGAGACTTTAAAGAAAGACAATGAACTTAACGAAAAAACGCATGTGTATGTAGAACGCCTGCGTGATACTGAAGTACTCTCATGGCCGGCGCGTTCTAACCGATGTCTCCGATAGAGCATGCGTGGAATCAGCTTGGATGTCACCTCAGACCCAGTAGAGATTTGCAGGTTATCTAGAGGCAGTTACAAAATATATGGATCGACTTCCCTCATAACAGTACACAACGGATGTCATCTCCCGTCCTAACCAAATGGATACAAGTATTCACTTTACTGACATGTGTTCGGTATTACGGCCGTACTGCCAACTTACTGTATTGTCTGTGCGTCGCTCAAATAGTCAACACTATGTAGATATTGTGGTAGTTACCGTGGTGACATGAAATGGCTCTTAAGTACAACAGTGTCTCTACATGAAAGATACGCAATTTTACTCTTTCGCTTGTTCTTGATATTCCCATATCTGCTGATACTATATTACCACTATCACTACCAACAAGGGCACGGAAACATAGAAGAACCATAAAAAAATTACTTCTAGAATCANTACTATATTACCACTATCACTACCAACAAGGGCACGGAAACATAGAAGAACCATAAAAAAATTACTTCTAGAATCATATCTTACTAATATTATAATTGCGAAAGTCGGTGAGTGTGTGTGTATGTATGTTTGTTACCTCTCATCCCCATAACGGCTAATCGGATTTTGATGAAATTTGGTACGCAGGTACTTTAGGTCCCGGAATAGGACAAAGGATACTTTTTATCCCTGTACGGGTCCTGTGGAATAACAACAAAACCTAATTCTAAACGGCCGGGAACGTAAACAAACTCAACTTCATAACGGCTTAACGGATTTTGATGAAATTTGGTATGTAGGTAGTTTAGGTCCTGGAATAAGGCATAAGATACTTTTATCCCGAAAATTATTATGGTTCCTGTGAAATAAAAACAATACGTAATTATGCAACGGCTGGGAACCTAACCGAAATAATTTTTTCCTCTGGTGTCAGAGTTTATCAGGCCGCCCCAGGACTTCTTAAATGGCTTAATGACTGCTATAAATCGATAACACCTGGGACCTAATATTTATCGTGCCCTCCGAAGCCTTGAAGCGCTCAGATGATATGCCACTAAACGGTCACCCATCCAAATGTGTACCGCTGAGAACAGCGCTTATCTTTGGTGATCAATTAAGATCCCTGAGCCAAGAGCAAAGAGTAGTACCTACGTACACTTATATCTGAAGCTACAACTTGATGAAATTCACGTTTTGATTTTCATACATCGACGCTGGAAAGCGGAAATGTGGTAACTACGTGATAGTTGCACAGACACACTCCAAAAACCATACCCTACTTCTTGGGTATCGGGTAAGAAATATGTTCTTCCTTAGGGGTTTTCGTAATCAGTTAAAAACCTAGACAAACATAGCATACGTTCATAAAGTTTTTTCATATAAATGAATTGTCTTTTCCCAATTTATTTATAAATTTATCACTGTAAAACTCAATTGTACCTGGGCGAAGCCGGGCCGGTTCGCTAGTCATTAAATATAACTATTAATATAAATACTTCTGTATATTGCATCAATAATTTTCTCAATAGTATTCTGTTACTAGACTTTCCAGACAGCAACAATTCAAAATCTCAATAATTCACAATCCATCTAAGAAACATTATTGTTAGTGTCCTTAGGCTAAAATTCGTTTGGGCGAGACATACAAGTTAACACACATATGATTAGCGGAAAGAGGAAATTTGAGCATCATTGGTTGAACAAAAACTGCCTGGAAAAATATAATGCTAGCAAACGTATTGATGTCATATGTGAAATTACATTTCTTTTTTTTTTTGTACTTGGGCATATATTATGCATAGGACGATTATGGCAGATCAAATGCACCCATTTCTGTACATAGAGAACGGTGAAGGAGACCTGCACCAACATTTTAAAAAAATGCAATGGCCCAACGCTCCTGAATTGTGACTGAGTGATTAAATGAGGACTCCATTTACTTGAGATTGCTTACCACTTCCCCGAATTCACCAGAACTCAATCTTATCGATTTCATATGGGATACTGTTGACATGGATATGAAGGCCGTGTTTCCTGGTGCGAAAATCTTTATGCATTCTGGGAGACTGTGCAGNGCAGTGGTGCAGTGGTCATAGATATTGATGGGTCGAAAGCTCTACCAGAGCCTTAAGAAGCCCATACCAGGCTTAATTACCACCATAATCAGGTACAAAGTATGTGTAATACGCCACTAGGATGGTGTCTCTAATTCGACTGCTCTTGTGTAAATATGCAACTGCTTAAAAAATATCTGTAACATAGAGCAATACTCTTTTATTACAACGAAAATGCGAAGATACCCTTCAACATTTCGGGGCACTATCTTCCGCGCATCTTACAAGCCACTGCAACTAAAAGCAGTACTCTTTCAAGCAATCCCCCATTGACGATAAAGGTCTCTGCTTTGGACAGTGTCACAGTTGCGGTGCTGGCCTCATTAGCGGTTAACTCCAAACAAGTTGCCAAGTCAGTGGACTGTCTTAAAACATATTAATTATCCGGCATGCGACTTCACTTGCCACTGCTTAATAAATAATTATTTATTTTTTTCCATATGAAAATCTACGCTTGAGCGAGAATAAGTGCTACTGATAATAGTTTTTTCTTTTTCAGAGGTAGTGTATTGTCATGAGTTCTAAATACTCCGCGATCTTATCTAATAAGCGTTAGTATGTGTATTATGTACTAGAAACCAACATGGCACATTTTTCGTTACTTGTAACACATATCTGAAAATCAAGGGATGAGTGCACTGAACAGAAAAAAATCTACGTATTTAGATCATTTTTTCCATACATTAAGACGTAAACTTTTCATGCGGTATCTAACTGAGGCATAACAAGGATATACAGACTGAGTATAAAATAATACCCCAACTTTGAAGGTCTAAAAATATCAAAACCAAACAACCTACAACTTTGATTGACCAACCACATGTACAGTAGAGCCGTGACGTTTAATTACCATACATTCAGAAATGTTTAATGTGACCACCATGAGCGGCCCGAACGACATCTACGCGATAATCAAACTTGTTCAATGCTCTTGTCAGCATTTCCGGTGTTACAGTTTGGATGGCGTTCGTAACTCTCGGTTTGATTTGGTGAGGGTAAAGCGAGATCGCATTCGACACGAATGTGAAGGGGACAGTCAGATGTTTCATTTATGTGCCCAGAGCGAGTTAGACGTTGCCTTCATGTCTAAGATTGTTTTTAGCGATGAAGCGACGTTCCATACAAATGTTAAGGTGAACCTAAACAACGTGTGGATATGGGGTCAGGAGCCTCCACATGAAACCACAGATCATGAATGCTCTTCCAACAAAGTAAACGTGTTTTGCATTTTCTCATGTTTACAGAGCGGTTGTTTCCTCAGTTAGAAGAGGTGGCGAGGGACTTTATTTTCCTGCAGGATAGTGCGCCACCCCATTGGCACCTAGCTGTTCGCCGATACCAGAACGAGACGTTGCCGCAACACTGAATTGATCGATGAGCAGCTGGTGGCCACGCTCGTCATCACTAGCCACCACGAAGCCCGGAACTTACACCTTGCGATTTTTTTCCTATGGGGTACATATAGGATTAACTGTTACGTCTACTTTACACGGCTAACATTGGCGACCTCAAAACGAGAATTACGGACGCCATCCAAACCGTAACAACGGACATGCTGACAAGAGTGTGGAACGAGTTTGGTTATCGCATAGATGTCGTTCGGGCCGCTCGCGGTTTTCACACTGAACATTTATGAAGATGTGGTTAGCAATCTCCACAGTTCCACGGTTCATTATATTGGTCAACCAATGTTCTAGGTGATTTGGTTTTGATATTATAGACCTTCAAGTTGGGGTATTCTTTCATGCTCATTCTGTAGGTTGCTACTACTCCCAGCATGGAGAATAAGAAGGAGTAGCCGAGCGTTATAAGGCCAGTTGCGATGAAGGTCACCTCTCTGCAACGAACTTGACTCACCAACATTTTAAGTTCCTCTCGATCATCCGCATTCAAGTCTTTAGTCAGAAGAAACTCGTTGGCGATGCACGCAGTTTATAGAGATTGGGCACTTGCTTTATTAAATAAGTGTATACTTAGCAAGGATCTCACGTTGCTCATCAATGCCCATGAAATACACACGATTATGTAACCAAAGTACATAAACCGGTAATAATTTACATTGCTCTTTACGGACGCTATGAGGATTGTAAAAAATACAAACTTAGAATAGTAGAATGTGGTGAACATGCATAGAAGCGATGACTAACCATATCATCTGTTAACTTGAGATACGAGATACCACATCCATGATGCTGTAATGAACTGACGCCACGGTATGTATATGAATATCAGTCTCACGTGTAGTCATGTCCACTTCTTGTAGACTCTCCGGTTGTAAATTATTGTGTTCTGTTCTAAAATAGCTGGCAGTTATCTTTTCCGGGTTCCAGTAGTTTAATTCACTGTTCACTGCCCTTGTTTTCATACAATTATCAAACATTTTTTTCGAGAATATTGTTTAAAGTTTTGAACATTTTCTCAATCAGCTTTACGATACTTGCCCATTGCACAATAAAAGAGCACTTAACTGCAAATAAGTTTATCTTTCCTGCAACGCATAAAAAGAAGGGATTTTTGCACTTAGAGACAAATATCTATGACTGTGAGCACTACGAAGCCAAGAAACACTACAAAACATTTTGCATACATTATTTTCAGATTCTTCGTTTGACAGTCGCTGAAACGTTTTACAAGGTATCTATCAATAGTTTTTGCAGTTGAAATTAGTTTCTTTACATGCCCAAACTTAAACCTTGTATGCCAAACTATTATTGAAACTGTGTAAAGTAACCAAGAAAGTAAATTATAATGGCCCGATATCTTAGTTTCAAGCTTTGAGAGGAAATGTTAGATTTTAATTTCTTAATATTTTCATGTATAAAGCCATACGTAATAATTATTGAAAGGAGACCACTATAAATTGCCGAAAGTGTAGTATATTTATGTTCATTATTTTATCGTGATGGGACCATATTATTTTGAATGGTGTAAGGCCAACAAATTCAGAAAAATAAAAGAAATTTATAAATACTTTGGAGATGTTTCTTTACTCTCAGATCGGTTGCATTTCGTTGGATGCCACCACTTGATGCTGCATGCGGAAACTGGAAATAATAATAGACCATTTATTTCGTTACATACTTTACTACATTTAATATAAATTTTTTTATAAGTAAAACATTTTAGCTTTTCCGAAGGTATACTACCAACTTTTTTATATGTTCAATTCTTCTATATATGTCATGACCACTACATTAATATTTCAGAATTAAATTAATAATTGAATTGAACAAGAGACACTAAGGCAAACATTGATTGAATAATTAAAATTTTTGCAAGTGTTTACGTTTAAGACATTTTGGCCGACATTTTACTTCATAGCTAATTATATTCTCACCAACATATTTATTCATTTAAGAGCTAAAACAGAGAACGCCACCAAATAAATAAATTTATATGCCTGTAAAATCAAGTGATTTATTATTATTCGTGATAATACTTCTCAACGAAAACGCGCGGAAGATAAACACACACTGCTGTACTAAGATCCGACCCATAATGTATCCAAAATCACTAACCTCTCTCAGTGCGAATCAATATAAAGAACAAGAGCTTAGGCTGATAGCACAAGTCCGTAAAATTTAATTTTTACAGCCTGTTATGAGATGTTATTAGGCCTTTAGCTGATTGGCCTGCATGATCACACCTACACTTATTTATTCAGGACACGGGTCGTTATAGCTGAAATTAGTTATGAAATCGCAAACCACCGAAATCCCCTCCACCGACCTGTAAACGGGGACCACGCAGCCGATATAGGTCAGTGTAGTCCGTGGGTGGTGTATTTTGTCGTCGGGCCATTGGAACGGGAAGACCACTGAAGATGGACATGTCCGGCCGTCGACTTGCNCTTAGGCTGATAGCACAAGTCCGTAAAATTAAATTTTTACAGCCTGTTATGAGATGTGGTTAGGCCTTTAGCTGATTGGCCTGCATGATCACACCTACACTTATTTATTCAGGACACGGGTCGTTATAGCTGAAATTAGTTATGAAATCGCAAACCACCGAAATCCCCTCCACCGACCTGTAAACGGGGACCACGCAGCCGATATAGGTCAGTGTAGTCCTTGGGTGGTGTATTTTGTCGTCGGGCCATTGGAACGGGAAGACCACTGAAGATGGACATGTCCGGCCGTCGACTTGCNTGGGTGGTGTATTTTGTCGTCGGGCCATTGGAACGGGAAGACCACTGAAGATGGACATGTCCGGCCGTCGACTTGCGCAATCTTAATTAGCCTCCGGAATCATGAACAAGGTGGGGACTCTTCAATTATTCTTTAATCAGAATGTGGCTGGTTAGATCTTTGTAAAATAATATTATTTAATATTTCACTATATTTATATAGATCCCCCCTTTCATATTCATTCATATTCATATTGAAATAATATAGGTCATGCTTAATGTTAAATAATCCTTTTTTCATATAGTGCTCATGACATAACTCTTACCAACAACTTGTTACGCCGCTATATCCCCGTGAACGTTACATTGTCCACTAAATAACCAAATCATAACAGGCCAAATCGTCCAGACGCATGCGCGTTCCCACGCTAGGACTAGAAACACAGTGGCGCCACCTCCAATGACGTCTATGTGCCATCTCAAAAAACATTAACATGCTTCTAATACGCCAAAGTATTTCTGTAGCGCATCTCATTACATAGTTTGGTATTTATGGGTGGGCATATGTGGCCGAGATGGAGTGAAGTATAGTACATGATATTTTAAGGCAAGGCTCATTCACACACGACACTTGTGTCCATGGAATATCTGCTTCATGTTGAGCTAATCTAGTAGCCAGTAAGCTTTCCAGAACTGTCCTAAATATATTTATACGTGAAGGGTCATCCCAGAACTCAGTTCCAACCTGGTACCGATCTGCACAGTATACTGTTAGAGTTGCAACGTATGTAGGCTGACTTAACCTCAGTAGGGGATACAACGTCTGTACTACCGCCTTCCAAGCGGAGTAAGTGCATATATCCATGTCCAATAGAAAGATACATCCTACTGACGTAGGACAAGTACTATACCAATAATGCCAACTCTTTTGTTTACGTTACTTTGTATTATAATCACTGTAATAAGATCACATGACCTTTCAACATGTGCAGTTTCATTTCCACCACTCCTGTAGGTGTCTTAATTTTCGTAAGTGAGAGTATAATATGAAGTGCAACAAACTGCTATAACATTTGTTTCACCATGCGTACATGAATGGTATTTAAATAATAAGATTTTTATGAAATTATTTTAATATTGTACCAAATAGTCTCTTTCTACTCTGCAATGTCAAGAATATATAGCAAAAGGAAAAACGCACATGAAATCCCAATTAAAGTTCGATTTATTCTAACAGCACACTTCATCTAAACGGTTCGCTTTGATTCTAATGATGTGCTGCATAAAGCAGTGTCGTCTTAGTACAAAAAATGCACCACATTAAACCAATTTGAGAGCATTAATTGTTGTAGGCTACCATGACTCTGGCAGTTTATAGAAATATGTGTGAATAATCTACATATTGGAACNAGAGCATTAATTGTTGTAGGCTACCATGACTCTGGCAGTTTATAGAAATATGTGTGAATAATCTACATATTGGAACTCTTTCAGATTTTAAAATAACTTAATTCGTAAATTTGTATGTATAAATTTAAATGAATTAAAATTTTATTAATTCCGTTTTTATTATTTATTTTAATTACTTAATTATTTATAAAGACAACTACGGAAGATCCGATATGAGTATTCCTCCAAAAACACGTCTAAGCTTTCTGATAGTCAATTACATATATGTATCTCAAAACATTACCGTTATTATTAAGTCCTCAATATGTACTAATGCTCACTAGCATTAAAGAATATCTTTGACAACAAATTTACATAGTTTTTCGAAATTAGCTGAAATACCTTTCTTAAAACATCCTGCCACGAAATTTTTGAATCTTGGTGCTGTAAGCTATATTTTATGCTTCAATTGAAGATTCAATTTAGAAAACCGAGGAAAATCTAGCACTAAATTTAATAACCCATAAAATTCTAAAGTTTACATTCAACTGGTGAGTAAAATTACTGCCAACAAAAATTAACAGTGCTGCAACCTCCTAGCTTAAGTAAGAAAAATACAATTAACTATCCGGTATATCTCCTCAGTGATAAAAATGAAATACGAAGATATTCACCGCAACATGGGATTGAATATCTGACACTGTTATGATCAAGGATTGATCTCGAAGGTTATAAGAAACACCTCTCAGATTTTTGTACCAGATGGTTGCTGTTTTATTTAAAGAATGTTGCTCACATCGATAATTTTTATTTGTAGGGATGTACACAAAAACATTTCGAACACACTCATATTTACAAACCTTAACAGAATGAAATATTGAACCATAAATTGCAAGCGATTTCTTGCGAGAATACAAGCATGCAAATATAAATATTAACAGAGCTTTTCGAATGCACAATTTTTATGTGGTGTATTGTAAGTCCAAAAATGAAAAATTTGGTGATGTATTTTATTTTAATCTGATAAAATAACTTTTCAAGTGAATACATTTTTATTACATACCGTCTTCAATAAGAGCTCGAGGAGAACTGTTTGCTTGCGTGGATTGCTAGTCTATCGATCGTTGTGCCGACAACAGCCAATTACTTAGCGATGATTGTTATTTTCATTAGTCACAAAATGTGCGTCTTTAAACCTTTGTTCTGGAATAGAATATTGAACCACCATAGAATAAGATGAAAGGAAAATGCTTGTTGAAGTATCGATCATTCAACGCGAGACGGGGCAAGTAAAGTAATATTTTCCTATCGATCCTCATGTATACGGAATTACGGCATTCGGTACTTCCAATGACATAGCCAATTTGTTATATATTATTTTTGTTGAGACGTCAGTGAAGGGAAGAATAGTTCTCGTTGTTTGTCTGCGTTGTGCAAGTACCAACGAAATGTAGACAATGTTATGTAAAGGAGCAAGTTAACAGATAATGAAATGTTGCATAATATTGTCGCGGCCTATAAATGGATATGTTTGTTTTGTGGTGTATTCTGACTTTTTTTTCTCTCGTTCAACAATGAGGCAGAAGCTTTGTGGTTATTTGTTGGGAAGGAGCTNATCATTCAACGCGAGACGGGGCAAGTAAAGTAATATTTTCCTATCGATCCTCATGTATACGGAATTACGGCATTCAGTACTTCCAATGACTTAGCCAATTTTTTATATATTATTTTTGTTGAACCCCGTCAGTGAAGGGAAGAATAGTTCTCGTTGTCTGTCTGTGTTGTGCAAGTACCAACAAAATGTAGACAATGTTATGTAAAGGAGCAAGTTAACAGATAATGAAATGTTGCATAATATTGTCGCGGTCTATAAATGGATATGTTTGTTTCGTGGTGTATTCTGACTTTTTTTTCTCTCGTTCAACAATGAGGCAGAAGCTTTGTGGTTATTTGTTGGGAAGGAGCTNGTGGTGTATTCTGACTTTTTTTTCTCTCGTTCAACAATGAGGCAGAAGCTTTGTGGTTATTTGTTGGGAAGGAGCTGTCTGCTGACTAACTTGGCCTCCATTTGCGCGAGGTGGTGTGACTTTCAACGGCGCTCAACTCCTCTCTCGTGTCGCCGAGTTGCAGCCGGTGGTTCGGAGTGAACCTTGACAGTGGCGATCTCCGGGACCACTGCGCGAAGTTAAGCTGACGTCAGCTGGCGTGTAAAGGCTGTGACGCTCTCTGGTCCGCGGGAATAGGTTCAACCAATGACGTTCCAGTTTAGCATCCTTCTAAACCCTATTAGTTCCCATCGTATCACTTTATACCGTCGACCTCGCCTTAACTCTACGATTTTAAGGAGGGTTCGGGTGTCAAATTGATATATTTCATAGAAAGCTTAATATACTGCAACGGAAATCAGTAATCAGTAGGTTCGCCCGTGGACTCAAAAGATTTAATCCTTTTAGTCGTTGGGCACCTCTGACTGTTTTTTTTTCTACTTTTGTGGGTTCTTCCCCATCCATTCTCGATTTCTATATTAGAATTTCCCAGTTTATGCTCGTTTTTACTACGTTTTTACCCCTTATCTAATACTGTTCCATTTTCGTACCCCTTGGGTACCACAAATTGTGATATGAAAAGTCGCTACACTCGATGTCTTTTCCCACATTATTCTTACCTACCTGTATGCAATCCTGTTTTTTTTAATACTCTCCATCCATCTTCTTTCTAGCCTAGCTACGTCCGAAGCTACCATTAAAATACTAAGTGGAAATATCACTTAGGTGTAAGGAATGTTTTGCTTTTTCCTTTTGAAAGCTTGCTGTTTCCTTGCGATTCGGCACAGAAACTTGAAATCTCGCCCTGTAGCACCTTTAAGGGGGATTTTGAAACAATATTCCACAATTTGATTTTTTAGGGGGTTACAAATTTTCAATTCACATTATTCCCGACAAATTTCGTTCCAATTTGTCACGCTCCTTAACGCTATCATTTTCTAGTGCCTCGTGGTGTATTGCCGATCTCTTCTTAACTGAGAGGTCGTAACGGAAGGTTGAAGTTCAAACTATTATACAGCGCGTTTAGAAAACATGTGTACAAACTCGGGCACGTGAATCGTGACCAGAAAAGAGGAATAATGATATAGGACACNGCGCGTTTAGAAAACATGTGTACAAACTCGGGCACGTGAATCGTGACCAGAAAAGAGGAATAATGATATAGGACACCCAATGTCCATCTGAAATAATAAGAGATGTAGAAGCCCTTAAAGGTTAAGGGCGACAAGCATATTACGCGGGATATTATGCAAAATACTTGCATTAGAAGAACATAAATCGGTATACGGATAAATTAAACCAAGACCATGAATAAAAGGAAAGTATGGTCCGTAGTACACACATCCGTTATGTAAATAATAGGGGTTGGCACCCTTTGTCTACATACTACAATTGCACTGTGAGGTTAAATTGATTGTGGATACCATCGGAAGAAGTAGGACGTCGTATTTAGCAAATAATGTCCTATAGTTGAAACTATCTAGGCCCCACTGTTTCTGGTTAAATCGTAAAGTGGTAGCGAAGCCATGGCCTGGTGGGTAGGCAACATGTCCTACACCCGGTGGTGAGCTAATGTTGTTGGTATGATGCATGATGTTACACGTCACAGCCAGTTCCCATTTCCTCACACCCTACATACAGTGCAAATTCCCGCCACATTGCCCGAGCAGCCAATTATTCAAAACCTGTCACTGCTTCGCTTTACTTGGTACTGCAGACATGGACATGCACGAAAGTTCTGAAATAACTAACATGGTCTTGGTGGCTGGTGAAGTGAGAGGCAACGGCAGTGCAGTTGCGCGAGTGTACAGTCAAATATACCCTGCACGACGTCAGCCGAACCACCAGACATTCGCACACCTTACACAGAGACTACGGAAATAGGCACGTTTCATCGCCGATGTGGATCTGATTGATCAAGAAACGTCCGCATACCGCAGTTTGAAGAGGTGGTCTTAGAGATTGTAGCGGACAACGTTTCGACGAGCACCCGCTCGATCGTGCGGAGAATGGATGCAACTAATGGCACAGTATGGTGAGTCCTTCATAAACAGCTGCTGCGACCACACCATATGCGTAAGGTACAATCAATGGGGCCGGCAGATTATGCCCGTCGGCTTGAATTTTGGCTGATTTTCATGCAACAGTGTGAAATTGATGCTGATTTCCCGACGATTGTAATGTTTACAGACGAAGCCACGTTCACACAGGAAGGTTTTTGTAACAGTTGAAATGTCCACATGTGGGACGACTCCAACCCTCATGCAACTGTAATGAGCGGCTACCAACCCCGCTTTGCCATCAACATTCGGGCCGGCATATAGGAGGACAATGCTATTGGTCCATTATTGCTGCCGAACCGGGNCCCCGCTTTGCCATCAACATTCGGGCCGGCATATAGGAGGACAATGCTATTGGTCCATTATTGCTGCCGAACCGGGTGTCAAGATTTCAATATTCTGATTCCCATCCAGTTACGTTTGCCACAGTTATTGGAGGGTGTTCCGCTCGCCAACAGAGAACGTATGTGGCAGCAACACGATGGTGCACCAACACATCTCACCAGGATTGTGTNGGTGTTCCGCTCGCCAACAGAGAACGTATGTGGCAGCAACACGATGGTGCACCAACACATCTCACCAGGATTGTGCGTGAGCACCTGAACACAGCGCATTCCACTGACTGGATAGGACGAGGTGGATCTCGTGCTTGGCACCACGCTCCCCAGACCTTATGCCATTACACTTCTGGCTGTGGGGATTTCTTAAGGCGTGTGTATACNGTGCTTGGCACCACGCTCCCCAGACCTTATGCCATTACACTTCTGGCTGTGGGGATTTCTTAAGGCGTGTGTATACGAGATACCTGTGACATCTGAAGAGGTTCTGTTGTCTCCGATCAAGTGCGAGACACGCCCAGAGTTTTTCAACGCGTCCGCCAGTCTCTAATGCGCCGTATGAACTACTGCATTGACATTGGAGAGGCACATTTCCAACATTTGTTGTGAAATTGGTTGTGATACGGCACCTGCATAATGTCGAATTATTGTAGTGTGTGTTCGGTAGTGCTGTCAGGTAGTACCTTCAGTTACGATAACGCATTGCTACGTCACGGAAATCACATGTGNGTGTGTGTTCGGTAGTGCTGTCAGGTAGTACCTTCAGTTACGATAACGCATTGCTACGTCACGGAAATCACATGTGTTTACACACATTAGTACAGTCTCATGCTACTGGGCCCATTAAATTATTATCGCTACACTCCACGTATCGTAACACGGACTGCATTGTACATCACATATCATCACTGGACGCACCAAACATGTGTTTATCACGGTTACGGTCACGTTAGCCAGTACAACCATAATACTGTTGTCTTCGTTTCTACCCTGTGCTGCGCAATCTGCCACCTTCCCAGCCACACTTTGGTGTAGCACATTTCCTGATGCTAATCTGTTTGCTGCGTGTTGATTCCTTGCCATACTAATTTGGTGGGTACCCCGCTGTATTATCCCGGGGGCAGGAAGGGTTGCCTACGGTCCAAGCAATGGCATTGCTATCACTGTACCCTTCGTTTGAAATTTAACTGGAAACGGTGGGTCCTAGAGAGTTGCAACTAGGAAGCTTATTTGCTAATTTGGATTTCCTGCTTCATCCGATGGTATCTATAATCAATTTAACATCAAGGTATAATTTTTGCATGCAATCAAAGGGTGCCAACTCCTATTGTGTGCATTATTGATGTGTGTACGATGCACCATACCTTCTTTATATCCATTATCTTGGTTTAATTAATCCGTATACAGATTTGTGTTCCTCTAACGCAAGAACTTTGTATAATATCCAACGTAATATGCTTGTCACCCTCCGCCTTTATGGGCTTCTACAGCACTTTTTATTTGAGATGGACCGTGGGTATCTCATTTCATTCTTCCTCTTTTCCGGTCGCGAATCATGTGCCCGAGTTTGTGCACATGTTTGGTTAAAGACGTTGTATATCGTAAACGGTCTTAGCTACGGCAACAAGACTCGGTACACATGCTTAGAAGGCCAACGACTATATGTAATTTAGGTGGGAGGTACCTTCGACTATTTTATAGAAATTTACGGGGTGTCAATTTACGAAATTTATTTCTGGTCACCACATTTTTGTGTGTGTCCTTCCCCATTCGTTCTCGATTGGTGTGCAAATATCTCCCGTTTTACGCTCACTTTCCTTGAATTTACCCTTAATTCATCTTCTGTGCCTTTGGCCACAGCGGGTTACGTAGATCGCGGGTTCGCCTACTGCAGGTTACGTCGACTGCGGGTTCAGCTTTGGATTACGTTGGCTATGGGTTCTGCTTTTGCAGGATGCATCGATATCTTAAAACATACGTCACCTTCATCAACTGCGCAGAATAAGGCTGCAGAGTTTCGCGCACACCAGTCTTCGTGCATTTTATTAGCAGTGACGCTAAAATGACCACCAAGTACATTCGCTAAACAAATTCAGCTCAGTTTGGCGCTGATAATGAACTGCCTACTTCTCTGTCCATTTGATGCATTTTATGACCATTTATAAAGGAATTTTACTTGCGCTAATCTGCATTTTATGCTGCAAGAACCTGAACAAGGTATCCGGAAAACCTCAAGAGGGTGTTCTAGCATTCCAGTGGCACTGCCCAATCCACAACAATCCCACTTACTTCAAACTAATTATATTTAGGCTCTATAAATTATATTGATCGATTATGTGTATTGTATTATTTATTGTATTTAAAGTGTACTTGTTCTTGTTTTAATGGTATCCTCTGAAACCAGATATTTAAAATGATTTCCAACACTTCTCATTCTCTTAGAATGTCATGAAACCAACTCTTACGCCTGATCCTGTAGAACGTATGTCAAACAGTTCATCGTCTGAAAATTTAAGTTGTCTATTATAATATTTGGTAAAAAAAATACCATGTATTTATATATTGAAACAATAATTTTTTAAGTAATAAATGTTACATTCACTAAGTTATTTACATTCGTAATTTTTAAATAACTAAAACTGCTTATTCAACTAGAAATGATTGATAATGAAACCGAAAACATAAAATGTCGAGAAACCCTGAGCGACTTATTAGTCACTTATTTAAACGTACATTGGTTTAGAAATGAAAAAAAAAAGAAAGATATACGAAAATATTTCCAGCATTATTTCGAAAATAATTTAATTATATTTAACCTATACATCATTTTAAAAAGAAAAGGCTTTCTTACAAAAAACTATAATTGTAGGGATAGGTAATCAAGAATTCCAATATACTTAATTTATTGATAGCAATATTTTTTACAGTAATGCAGTTATATTCACTACATTAACAGAGAATATTACATATAATTTCGTTCTTAACAAATTTCCCTAAATGTATTTTTGATAACAAATTTCTCTCAATGTATAATAATATATAAGTGGAATTCAGATATATATTTGTACCTCCAGACAAACTACAATAAGTGTGTTACCTCTAGAAATAACTGTTCCGAACATTATTATTCTATTAACTTTCTAAGTGGTATGATTAAATTGCAAAAAATTCCTCTTAATCATTTTTAACTAACACCTCTCTATAATTTCTTTATACAAGTACCACACTTTCTTTTATAAAATATGCGTGTTCCTGGGTGATAATATTAACCCTGGGATAGAAATATCTAGCAAATTATATGAACACTTACGCATATTAAGACACGCATATATGTGCACATATATAAAGATTAAATTGGAAGTATAGAAGCAAAAATAATTTTATAATGTATAATACATTAAACTTCTAACTGCAACGTGTGTATGAGTGTATTTATAGGTGAGTGTGTGTGTGTTGCGCACAATAATAATACGATATCGTCGAAAGAATTTAAACTACAGTTTTTTGGTTTGTATAGAATTTATTTTTTAATTCAATAAATTAAAAATTACATTTATAGAATACAAGTACAATAAATTTTAATTTAACTCTCAGTTTAACAGAAGTGCTAGGTTATGATTGAAGTGCATCACAACAAGCTAACCACAAAGTGTAAAAAATTTTACAAAAATTATCCTCCCTCTGCGATTATAAAATACACAAATGTATACACAGTATTAAAATAATCGTATTTGTTATATATATGGTTACTAATTAATCTGTATGGCAGTGCAATTAGAGATATCAGAATCATTTCTACCACATGAAATTTAAATTAGTATTTAAATTATTCTGATGACCTATGTTTGAGATAACAGGAGTACAAAATTAAAGAGTATATATTTTTTTAACAAACCTACAAACCATAATTGAATACCGTAGGATTTATTTATTTATTTTTACATTGTCGTATGTTTTTTTTTTGTTATTTTTGATATTTTGTTAAAATTAGAACTGGGAAAGAATTTAATTTGTTCTTGAGAGAGAAAGTTTTCAACATATTGTTGTTTGCAAACATTTTATGTTATAACAATGTGATGCGATACTAGCTAGCTTATAAAATAATTTTTATTATTATTTTTTTATGGTATTGTTAAAAATTTTTGCTTTCTTTGCGGACATTTTAAATTGCTTTTAGGAAGTTTTTAGCCATGTTGGATTTTTCGCTAGGGCTGTGGTGGTCTAAAGTGATCACACAGCTTGGAATTTGCATTAATTTTGTGATACACAAGTCCGAATAATTTTATAATTTAAGACCAGGCAAGTAAGATGGTACGAAGACGTGATGAAGATTGCAAGCAAAGAAGATGCCNAATAATTTTATAATTTAAGACCAGGCAAGTAAGATGGTACGAAGACGTGATGAAGATTGCAAGCAAAGAAGATGCCTGAGGTCGTTCTTGAACCGTGATTAAAATTATATACTAATCATCTTCCGCGTACTTTTAAAGTAAATGTGCAAGGATTGTATTACGCACATATAAGCACTAAATTAATTGTCAATTCTGATTTTAACAAAATGTCTTTCTATTGGGTGTAAATGAGCGAGACTGGCAGTTCAGCTGGCTGAAAACTTTCTAACCTATATGAAAAACAAAGTCAAAAGAAATAAGTAATTCGTACGGCATTCAATTATATTTTGTAGATTAGTTAATTTACACTCTCAAATTCTGTTATCTCAAAACTAGCTGATGAAAATAATTAAAATAATAACTAAAATTCCATGTGTTAGACATTACACTTAAAAAAATCAACTCTCACAAAATATGAAATGGTACAAAAAAGCGGGAACTATTTCATCTACAAAATTATGGAAGTGGTGATCTCTTTAAAAATTAATTCTGGAGTTCACACTTGNAAAGCGGGAACTATTTCATCTACAAAATTATGGAAGTGGTGATCTCTTTAAAAATTAATTCTGGAGTTCACACTTGTTTGTGAGCACTGGAGAGCCTAAAATTAAAAATCATGTGCTGATTGTGGGCGGCGTGGATTATGGACTGCTGATGATTATGTGTTCACGCTTTTCAAGACAAGTTACTGTAAAATCAAGATAGGCCTTAGCGATAGTTGTAGCAGTTAATAATCGTCAGAAAGTCTTCTCACCCGAGGAATTCTAATTAATCGACAATATTAATTAAATATTAACTTGCAAATTTTTCTATACTTCGTCGAAGGGGACACGCGTTCGAAGCTCACCAATTAAAGCATTAATCATAAAATAAAGTCAGTTCATACGTAGAAAAAAAGAAAATCAGAGTGCGTCGTGTATGATAATAAAACGTAATATTTATATATTTAATTGAAGAATCAAAATAATGCAAATAAATACATGCGATTTTAGTAGTTCGAGCACCGATCTAATTTGTCATCCCGTTAGATTAATTAGTAGGCTACACTTTGTCGCGATAGTNTTCCAATATACTTAATTTATTGATAGCAATATTTTTTACAGTAATGCAGTTATATTCACTACATTAACAGAGAATATTACATATAATTTCGTTCTTAACAAATTTTCCTAAATGTATTTTTGATAACAAATTTCTCTCAAGGTATAATAATATATAAGTGGAATTCAGATATATATTTGTACCTCCAGACAAACTACAACAAGTGTGTTACCTCTAGAAATAACTGTTCCGAACATTATTATTTTATTAACTTTCTAAGTGGTATGATTAAATTGCAAAAAATTCCTCTTAATCATTTTTAACTAACACCTCTCTATAATNTATTAACTTTCTAAGTGGTATGATTAAATTGCAAAAAATTCCTCTTAATCATTTTTAACTAACACCTCTCTATAATTTCTTTATACAAGTACCACACTTTCTTTTATAAAATATGCGTGTTCCTGGGTGATAATATTAACCCTGGGATAGAAATATCTAGCAAATTATATGAACACTTACGCATATTAAGACACGCATATATGTGCACATATATAAAGATTAAATTGGAAGTATAGAAGCAAAAATAATTTTATAATGTATAATACATTAAACTNTATAAAGATTAAATTGGAAGTATAGAAGCAAAAATAATTTTATAATGTATAATACATTAAACTTCTAACTGCAACTTGTGTATGAGTGTATTTATAGGTGAGTGTGTGTGTGTTGCGCACAATAATAATTTGATATCGTCGAAAGAATTTAAACTACAGTTTTTTGGTTTGTATAGAATTTAATTTTTAATTCAATAAATTAAAAATTACATTTATAGAATACAAGTACAATAAATTTTAATTTAACTCTCAGTTTAACAGAAGTGCTAGGTTATGATTGAAGTGCATCACAACAAGCTAACCACAAAGTGTAGAAAATTTTACAAAAATTATCCTCCCTCTGCGATTATAAAATACACAAATATATACACAGTATTAAAATAATCGTATTTGTTATATATATGGTTACTAATTAATCTGTATGGCAGTGCAATTAGAGATATCAGAATCATTTCTACCACATGAAATTTAAATTAGTATTTTAATTATTCTGATGACCTATGTTTGAGATAACAGGAGTACAAAATTAAAGAGTATATATTTTTTTAACAAACCTACAAACCATAATTGAATACCGTAGGATTTATTTATTTATTTTGACATTGTCGTATGTTTTTTGTGTTATTTTTGATATTTTGTTAAAATTAGTACTGGGAAAGAATTTAATTTGTTCTTGAGAGAGAAAGTTTTCAACATATTGTTGTTTGCAAACATTTTATGTTATAACAATGTGATGCGATACTAGCTAGCTTATAATATAATTTTTATTATTATTTTTTTATGGTATTGTTAAAAATTTTTGCTTTCTTTGCGGACATTTTAAATTGCTTTTAGGAAGTTTTTAGCCATGTTGGATTTTTCGCTAGGGCTGTGGTGGTCTGAAGTGATCACACAGCTTGGAATTTGCATTAATTTTGTGATACACAAGTCCAAATAATTTTATAATTTAAGACCAGGCAAGTAAGATGGTACGAAGACGTGATGAAGATTGCAAGCAAAGAAGATGCCTGAGGTCGTTCTTGAACCGTGATTAAAATTATATACTAATCATCTTCCGCGTACTTTTAAAGTAAATGTGCAAGGATTGTATTACGCACATATAAGCACTAAATTAATTGTCAATTCTGATTTTAACAAAATGTCTTTCTATTGGGTGTAAATGAGCGAGACTGGCAGTTCAGCTGGCTGAAAACTTTCTAACCTATATGAAAAACAAAGTCAAAAGAAATAAGTAATTCGTACGGCATTCAATTATATTTTGTAGATTAGTTAATTTACACTCTCAAATTCTGTTATCTCAAAACTAGCTGATGAAAATAATTAAAATAATAACTAAAATTCCATGTGTTAGACATTACACTTAAAAAAATCAACTCTCACAAAATATGAAATGGTACAAAAAAGCGGGAACTATTTCATCTACAAAATTATGGAAGTGGTGATCTCTTTAAAAATTAATTCTGGAGTTCACACTTGCTTGTGAGCACTGGAGAGCATAACATTAAAAATCATGAGCTGATTGTGGGCGGCGTGGATTATGGACTGCTGATGATTATGTGTTCACGCTTTTCAAGACAAGTTACTGTAAAATAAAGATAGGCCTCAGCGATAGTTCAGGCAGTTTATAATCGTCAGAAAGTCTTCTCACCCGAGGAATTCTAATTAATCGACAATATTAATTAAATATTAACTTGCAAATTTTTCTATACTTCGTCGAAGGGGACACGCGTGCGAAGCTCACCAATTAAAGCATTAATCATAAAATAAAGTCAGTTCATACGTAGAAAAAAAGAAAATCAGAGTGCGTCGTGTATGATAATAAAACGTAATATTTATATATTTAATTGAATAATCAAAATAATGCAAATAAATACATGCAATTTTAGTAGTTCGAGCACCGATCTAATTTGTCATCCCGTTAGATTAATTAGTAGGCTACACTTTGTCGCGATAGTGGATAACTAAATACACCTGATGTGTTTGTTTTTTTCTTCACATAAGCTTTTAACTTAGACGTTATTCAATAGCCGATTTCTTATAAGAACTTAGTTTTGCTTTCTACTGAAATTTCTGCTGAAATATTTCAAAGTATATCCATGTGTTTCTTCTGCATCCTTAAAATAAAAAACAAACTAAAAAATAAAACCTACCGACATTCTTGATTAACTAAAGCTTACCTAATTAATTATACTACACTTAAGTAAATATATATATGTAACGGATATAAACATGGCATTCTAATATAATCATTCTTTTAAGAGTTTGAAATCATCAAGACAATTTTTCTACTTAAAACGTAAACAATTTTATTGCTTTTATGTAATTTATTTTGCCTAGGAAATCTACATATAAGAAGCCTCAAAATGTGTTTCCAAAAGATTGTCAATATTGCCGGCAATGGTGGACGAAACACTTGATCCTTTATGTACCCCCATAGAAACAAATCGCATGGGGTAAATTAATTAAAGTCCAGGCTTCTTGGGGGCCAGTGATGAAGAGCCTTGTCACCAACTGCTCCTTGACCAATNATTCTAATATAATCATTCTTTTAAGAGTTTGAAATCATCAAGACAATTTTTCTACTTAAAACGTAAACAATTTTATTGCTTTTATGTAATTTATTTTGCCTAGGAAATCTACATATAAGAAGCCTCAAAATGTGTTTCCAAAAGATTGTCAATATTGCCGGCAATGGTGGACGAAACACTTGATCCTTTATGTACCCCCATAGAAACAAATCGCATGGGGTAAATTAATTAAAGTCCAGGCTTCTTGGGGGCCAGTGATGAAGAGCCTTGTCACCAACTGCTCTTTGACCAATTCGGCGTTGCAGCAACGTCTTGTTCAGGTATCCGCGAGCAACTAGGTGCCAATGGGGTGGCGCGTTGTTCGGTTTTGATATTAAGACCTTCAAAGTTGGGTACTTTATACTCATTACGTCCGTACAACTGGACACCTAGTTTGTTTTTAATGTTGTAATTAAGTTATTTTAAAACAAATAAACTGATGTGACTTTCAAATGGCGATAGAAACAGTTTACGGGTAAAAAGAATATTTTTGCAAACACACTAACAACATATATATACGTACATACACAACACACAACATGCGCGCCGGTATTCGACTTCTGCAATCAGGAGAACATCATGGTACAGGAGGTATTGACATTGCTGCAGTCTAACAAGCCTCCTGCTATGTAATGTTCTCCTGGTACACGCAGTCGAGTAGCGGCGCGGGTCGCATGGCGGCGTCACGTGCTTGCTTGGTTTGTTGTGGTTTTTATTTATTTTTTCTTTCGTTATTTTTAACATCATAATCTTAACTTTAAATGCAGTTAAATTAATTACAGCTTCATCAAATCGTGTAGGGGTAGTTTATTGTGGATATTTAAATAAAGTTTAGATAATAACTTTTTCGAATTTTTTTTTCTGCGCGCATTTTTTATGATAAACCTATAAATTTTACAAAACGTTTTCATAAATAGAAAGAGTACGTCATTTTTATAAATATTTTATAAATCTTAAGAACTTAAATTACTTTCATAAAATTTAGGGAGCCGCGGTGGTGTAGTGGTTAGACTACTCGCCTCCCACCTAGGCGAACCAGGTTCGTTTCCCGACGGGGTCGCGTCGGGCTTTTCGCATGTGGGAATCCTGTCGCATCTCCCGTTCACCCCCGTCCTTTCATTCCAGCGCTGTTCCATACTCACCTCACTTCAACATCATCGGCTCTCAAGACCTCAATGTTAAGAGCCACCCAAATCTCTTCACTCATTTCACTTTATAAAATTTGTGCTGAAAATTTACTGAGGAATATCACGTTGTTCACACACCTGAAATTATGAGAACAGCAAACTTTGTTCAAATCTACACTGTATTTATTTCAGTCCCATGACCGATTGCTTATCATCGATGCAGAAAAGTTATTTGTTCACATGTGCATTTAAATGCGCCCTACAATATTTCTGACGTAGTTTTTTGTCTAGAAGGCTCATCTTCGGCCCACACGACCAAAAACCTCACTTTTCAGTTAAAATACTCTATTGTCTGGCAGCGTGCACTGAATGTCGTGTTTCACAGTCTTGTTGAGTTAAGTCGTAATGAAGGTATTCAGGTGTCAAAACTTCACAAACTTATCGTGCCGATACACAAGATTGTGGAAGCTCAGCCCAACGTTGTTCAGTACAACGCTACAGTTACGTGAAACACAAAGTAAATTTAGAATATGTGATCGTATAACGTATTGTATATGTGTAAACATGTCTCAGTTTCCGAAAGTTGAATAACGTACATTCTCCGCCGGGATAAATATTTGGCACATAAAAGTCTATGTTGTGTAACGTGGGGTGAATAAAGCTTGCAGCAACACTGGAATAGCCACGTACAACACATGCAATCACGTATATCCATTTTGTTTTTGTCCTTAAATTATTTACAGTATTGACACAATATTCTCCAGTCGTTCTCTTAGGCGTACACTGTAAAATAACATTTGTAATTCATTGCAGCTGATGTAATCGGCAATTTTCACATCTAAAATTTTTCCATATGCTTCCTAGGACAAGCTGATCATTTTTTGGGGGAAATTATCTGATATCCTCGAGAGTCATTCCTATCGCTTTCTGCAGAAAAGCAATTTCCTTAGAGACAATGATATGGGAAACTTTTAAGGCTTATATCATATTGAGTACTGAGACGTCATTTTTTTTCAGTTTACATACTGTAAAATGTATTACTTACACCCCAACCTGTAAACATTGCATGTTATGCATTCATAATGTAATGGTTAATTCTTTAAAGGTTCAGCCAAATAATTTTTTGCCTAGGTTTAAGCAAAACTTATCAGAAAGCAACATGCAGGTTATCTGATAATCGTATAACTAAGTGTGAAAATTGATTAGTTAGTATTTTGGTCCAACAATATTATAACAATTGCCTAAAAATTTACGAATTTATATTCTAACGGTAGTACATTAAATTATTCACTTGCACTCAGAAAGTCATAAAGATCCGTTTATAATATGAAGGTCATAACAGCCAAGAAATTTCCACCAATGCTGAATCGGTCTTATGTAATAGCAGAAACAATTACATATGGATGGGCACTAATTTTTTGCTAGGCTTACGTAGGAAAGAATACCTCATTCACACATTTTACATTACCATTGCGTCGAAGGACATAACTACTTCAAATAAATCACACATAAGCTCGTTTTGGACTCCAGTAAACACGATGTCTTAAAATCAGTCAACTCCAAACTTGTGATCAAGGACTGTGGACAGTATTAGGACATTTCAGTTGTCTGGGGTCATGTGAATCCACCTGAAACTGCTGGAGATAATTAATATACCTGCCTGGTTTCCCATGCCTTAAGGTACGTTTGAGAGCGACTTCTTTAGTTAATTTTGACTCTACATGGCGTCGTAGATATTTCATGCGGTGTCGAACTGCAGTAGAACAAGTATACATGTCGCTACTGTTCCCAGCATGGAGGATAAGAAAGATTAGTCGAGTGTTATAGAGCCAGTAACAGTGAAGGTCACCTCTCTGCCTTCAACTTGACTCACCAACATCTTCATCTGATTCTTATCATCCGCACTCAGGTCTGAGGTCAGAAGTAACTCGTTGGCAATACGCACAGTGTCGAGAGACTCGGTTTTCGCCTCATTGCATAACTGGTTAGTTAACAATTATTTCAAGGAGCATATCACTGCCCATGAAAAAGACGTGATCATGTAGCCATAATATATGATTTGGTAATGATTTAATTGGCGTATTTNTGCGTATTTATGATGGTATTATAATTGTTAAAAAGACACGTGTTTTAAATGAGTGTAATGAAAATGCCTAGCAGCAATACCAGACCATACATTGAGTTAACTAGAGACACCACATTTGTGAGTGTGTGGTGAACAAATACCAGGGTGTGTACCTGAATGTCAGGGTTATGTCCAGTTTAGTTCTCTTCTTGTAAACACTGTGGCTCTAAATTACTTTACTGTGTTGTGACATAGCTGACATTTCTGAGTTCTGGATTCCAGTGTTCTGTTTCATTGTTCACTGTCCTGGTTATAATATAAATATCAAACATTCCTTCCAAAATATTGTTTTAACTTTTCAACATTACCTTGATCATTTTTATTTCACTTGCCTATTTCACAATAAATGAGCCGTTGACTATGAATAAGGCTATGCGTCCTGCAATGCTTATATTAGCTCATAAATTCCTGCATAATGAGAATCATTTCTTTAAATGGGAGAGAAACGAAGCCAAGACATAAAATAATGAATTTTAAATGCTTTATTTTAGGTGGCTTCATGTGACAGTCAGTAGCGCCTATTAGAAGGATATTTTCAGCGGTTTCTACCTTTGTAAATAGTTTTTCAACATACCGGTAGTCANCTACCTTTGTAAATAGTTTTTCAACATACCGGTAGTCAAAAAGAGCGTTCACAATTATAATTGCAACTCTTAGCGATGAACTCAAAAGGTAATTTGTAACGACTAGAACAACTTTTTTCATGCTTTGATATGGAAATGAATTTCTCCATTTGTTAATAATGTTATACGTGAAGCCATACACAATGGCTACTGCCAGAAAACCGCTGTACATCGCCGAAGTAGAAGAGTACCTCATGTTCTGTTCTTTANGCCATACACAATGGCTACTGCCAGAAAACCGCTGTACATCGCCGAAGTAGAAGAGTACCTCATGTTCTGTTCTTTATTTGTGTGTAATTGGATATTGTTTTAAAGTGCAAAACCGGTAAGTTTATAAAAATTAAAAACGTTTTTCATTATTTTGTTGATATTTCCGTTTTTTATAATTTGATGCATATCACAGGATGCTGTCACTTGATACTGCATTCAGTGACTAAAAANTTGATATTTCCGTTTTTTATAATTTGATGCATATCACAGGATGCTGTCACTTGATACTGCATTCAGTGACTAAAAATAGAGAGGGTATATATTTTTAATAATTTGTATTTTTAAGTGTAGAATGTTCATAAAATGAAATATATTACGCTTTTTCCAGAGGCCTGATGTTATATATTTAAGACGTTTACTTTATATCAGTGCAAGAATTTCCCCTATGGAATTAGATAATTTCTCGGAATAAAAGGTAGCCTATGTCACTTCCCGGCCCTCCAACTATCTCTTTGCATAAAATCACGTCGATCCGTTGCTCCGTTGCGACGTGAAAAGAGGACAAACGAAAAAACAAACGCATTTTCGTATTTATAAAATTAGTTAGGAATTTGAGAGTACTAATTGGTTGCTTCTTAATTAATGGAATGTTTCGAATTGAATATAGTGAGGGGGTTGGCAGACATATTTTAAAGAAAATTAAATTTATTGTGTATTGAATTTTTTTGGTCTACATTTTATTTATTGACCATACCTTAACTTATATTTATGACGAAAGTGGTTACATTAAAAGCTTACAAAGGGAATCCTGTCAAGCATATTTCCATGTAAGCCTGTTAAGTCAAAGTGAATAACATTTTCTCTTGACAAAAATTCTGGGTGGAATTCTCTGTAGAAATCAACCTATTGTTATGACTTAATCCTGAAAACTTGCCAGATGTTATTTATTGTAAAATAAACCACCATTTAGCTCATCTTTCTGAAAAAGTACGCGCTGATATTACTTGATTAATAAATAAATATTCAGTTAGCTAAACTTTAAACAATTCGTTAGACAACACAATTTTTTTTTAAATTAGTATAATTGGACAAAAGTAATAGTTCTTATAAAGTCGTCTTATTTTACTCCCGCAGAAACAATCACTTAACAAATTACTAAGTACGCTTTAGAAAATCTGTCTTCATTTATATATTTAAAAAAAATTGACAAAAATCAGGAAAATAATTATTTGGCATAGATATAATTTTTTATTTTAAACTTTCCCTCCACTTTATGTACCAAATATGGCATTGAACAAGTTACGTAAATAGTCTTATTTGAGAAGCATGTTACAAGACCCAGTAAAGTCAAACTATTGATTTGGAGAGCATACGCTATCCTGAAATAAACAGAATAACTGGCGAACAACAATATCTTCTACAAAATATTAACTATGAATATATCCTATCTTCTTAAGTTTGTGTAAGGTAGTAAGCTTCCTGGAACCTCGCCTCAGTCCAAACATGCAGCAATTAATATATTGAAAGGAATATTTGATGGAACGGCAATGGACTTGGTTGTACCTCAAAATTCAAGTAACGATTTCACTAAATGGCTCAAAATGCTTAATTCATTATTTAAGAAATATTGCCCACCAAGAAAATATTTGTTTCTTGATGTTGCCACGAAAATTTACAGGCAGGACCATATTTACAAATCTCCACAGCATCAAACGTTGAAAAATTATATCAAAAGTGATTCTTGCGTTAAATACTAACATGGAAACTTGAGTTTTTACTGAACTTTACACAGTGCAGTTAATTTATTTATCTTGGTCTAAATTATTGAAACTGGAAATAGTATATTTATTCGCTAAATTATATTTCAAAGTCATTAGATATTGAATATGTACAGTCAGCAGCAAAAGATAAGGAAGTAATGTTTTGCATGTGTGGATTGCTTGGCTATCGNATATTGAATATGTACAGTCTGCAGCAAAAGATAAGGAAGTAATGTTTTGCATGTGTGGATTGCTTGGCTATAGAGCGAAAAGCCGTAGGCAGCCAATTACGTAGAATTGATGATTATCAACGCATCGCAGGACATCAAAATGAAAATTTTCAAACCGCCAGTCCTGAAAGAGAATAATGGACTACCAGGGGATAACGGTTGTGGAATATGCTAGTTAAAGAAATCGATACGTCTTCATGAGAGACTGCAGATAACGTAGTTCGTTCTCATCAGTCCCCGCATATCTTGATTTGGCACATTTACTATGCGATTCCATCTAAATACACTCATGTTTGTGAAGACTGTAAAGCCATGAAGGAGCCGTCAGAATGAAAGGGATAATTTATTACAAAATTTTCTGAGAGTAACACACACAGGTTATTAAAATTTCAGTACGATGCATCTGCATTACTTCCGAAAATCCGTATATCGGAAAGCCTCCACGAGCTACAATAGGAGCTGCTACGTACAGTGGAACCGCAATTCAACTATATGGCTTTGAAATAGCATTTCATTATACTATCTAGCACAGTTTTATTTAAGTAACGTTTCGTTCATTGGTTTTGAGTGTTTGGTATATTTTATAAACTAGCGAACCGGCCCAACTTCGCCCGGTAAGAATTTGTTTTTTTTAATAGAGATAATTTGAAAGACAAAAATGGGTACTGTGAGTCACCCTTAAAATATAAGCGTATGCTATGACGGACGTTTCTGTAGACTTTGACGCTACTCCCCATCTGTTGTGTACAGAATGGTTCGTAGGGTCCTTTGGTTAATGTTAAGTGGCACAGACTATAGGTGTCTAGGAGGTTGAGGGTATCTAAAACAATACTTCGTTACGTCTAGGTTTTGAACAGGTTTATTTCACATGATTTTACTCATAAATTCCCGGCACTGTTGCGGGACTTTGTGCATATTTTCCCGGCACCTTGAGCCGATTATTTACTCAGGCGTTAACGCCTTGCGATCATTTATGCAAACTATTAACGCCACTTTAATTTGTAGAGTAACAATATGCTGGTTCTTTTTAATGATAATGTAAACAGTGATAGATAACTTCTTAAAATTCTAAAAATGAAGTTTTCAAAAATAATAAATGAGGATGGGAAACAGGAAGAAGCATCGTCTGATAAATGTAACAATAATAAAGTATTTGTTTTGATATTACTATAAATAAAATTTACTAATCTAAATTTGTTTCTATTTATAAACAACATTAAGGATACGGATTTAATTTACTCACAGAATTTTTGTGAAATACAGTAAACATTTAATACCATATGTTTAGTCCTCCACACATGTTAAGTGTAATTTGCTTGTAAAAATTGCGAAACAAGCTTACAACAGTTTATGACAAAATATAGAGACAGCAAAATACAAGCATATATACACCATTACGTCATAGACACAAATAAACAAGTGAACGGATCTTATAGCAACTAGACCAGGTTAATCATCCATCCTCGCTGTAAATATAAAGTAAGTATCTTTCTGTCTCCGTATTCGTCAGCGTGTACTCCTGAAGCAGCTACATATTTCATTTAACGAAAGAAATCTTGTACATAACACTAGTGGTTCGGCCTACAGGTGTTATGATCACCATTTGCTAAGTGAGCTTACTTTGTAGCAGGCCACGTAGACCTGCCCATGTGAGAAGAAGTCCTCCCACTAATCTCTCCCTGCCACCTTCAGCGACTGTCGCTGGACCTCACTTGCAATCACAGCAATAACATGACTAGAGGGGGGGAGTTACAATCTCTCAAACTCAGAAGCGTACTCGGATAGAATAAGCCGTGTTTGCGTCATGAAACAATATTCCCCCTGTTTACATCCAGTGAAGACATTGGTTTCGATTACAACTATTCTACAAGCCTTCACTTGGAGCCTGGCGATATCGCAACGATTTGGTGGTAACATTAATGGAGTTCCAAACTTGCGAATAATCTCGTGTAGTGATAGTCCGGAAGGGTAAAATCTCTTGAGCTCCTCAGGATAATTACTGCATCACCGATTTTTACGCTTATGTCCACAGTTGTATGCTGCCTCTTCCAAAGTATTAAAACAAAACTGTGAACACTTATTACATTTTTAAACTTTTTAAGTTTCTGAGTCATTGAAACATCTTCTTGTCCAGCAATTTTTAACTGTTTACCGATTTACTTCAAAACTACAGAATGAAATTAGAATAAACTTACTTTTTCTTCTGAACATTCCTATTTGAAATTCCACTGTGGAATTTTCAAGATTCGCTTAGATGAAACGATAGTGAATGAAAGGTCCGGTTTGTTGGGAAACGAAATATAAACAAACGTTTTCGGCATAGTTATATAATGTGATTTCGACAGTCCTCTACATTATTCGCAAATTTGTAGTTTTGTCAGTTCTGTTTTCAAGAAACCAGGAAATGTTGCAAGACAAAAACGGTAAGAATGCAGCTGGAATGTGCAATATATCCCAATTAAATCTTCATCAAAAATGATGTATGAAATAATTTACTGCAATATAAAATGTGATCTAAACCCGTAAATGTAATGTCACAAGAAAAATAATATTGCGCTATCTGTTTTACTGACTACTATATTTAATTATTGATCCTGTTCAATTTTATTCTACGATTGCAAGGGAAGTGAAACTTTTTTCGGTAAGAGAGAGGTCTTCTTTATATTCAAATTTTTTTTTATTTAAAACAAGTTTTACAAATTATATTGATTTGAAGGTTAAAAGCGTATAAAGTACGTAATATAGGTAATACACAATCGAAAACACATTCGAAACTTTTCTACCTTCGCAGCGATTTGAATTTGGAACAATTCTGAAACTATATTTTAAGTGTTTTTTTTTTGACAACATTTCAAGCAAAGATCATAACGATATCTTATATAGTTACTGATATATTGACGAATATTCTAAAAATGTTTGCTCCTTTTTGTCATCAAAGTGGTT
>NQII01004008.1:0-15303 GCA_002778355.1 Clitarchus hookeri
AATACAATGCAAATACATGTGTACCAACGAATAATCGTTCTTGCACAGAGCCGGACCGGAAAGCGAGCCAATGAACTGAAAAAAAAAAACCCCGGCAAATACAAATAAACAGAGGAAAATAACCAAAACCTCTAACACTGTAATGGAAAATTTTCAAAATTACAACTAAAATTACTTGACTGAGGGAAAAAGGCCTGAAAGTAATAAGTAAAAAACAAAAGAAACAGGCGAGTAAGGAATATATTAAAAACTAGTTAATGTAGAATAGGATTAATATATTAAATAAAGAAGTAACGTCATTAAAATGGGAAGGCAATGAAACCATATAAACGGTGTACCATATGGGACAATAATGGCCTCATTCGCGGTGGACGACGGATATGTTCGCCGTTCCATACGCCCTGTGATTATTATACCTTCAGACAGTTAAAACATGAATATACGAACCCTTGAATACATAAGCATTTGAAGACATACGCTTGCCTAGAGGAGGCGGCGTCCTGGAATGATCGTGAAGCGGACAGGTCGTGAAATGACGGAGACAAGTCACACGTTCTGTATATCTAATAGTTATAATATACTAAGTTATCTAAACAGAAATGTTTATACTCCACGTTACTGAGTGGACACGGCGCTCAAAGCTCCGCCGTTGAGCTAACGACTATCCGCCATCAAGGGCTGAAACTAATAAAACTCTCTAGTCCCAGTCTTCACTGTGGCTGATCTCGCTTGTGGCAATTTCTACGCCTCCCTGACGTGAATGGCCAGTGCCGGCATCCTCCAGCACGCGGCACAAGTGGCGAGCACAAGTACAGTGCAGGACAAAACAATTACGTGGTTGCAACGCGCGAAGTGAGAAATGTTAAGCCATTAACATTACTGTCACATTAAGTACTTTTGAGATATTACTTCCTTACTGTACTGGCAACATTAAGGTGGCGTTTATGTTGCAGCAAAACAAATTTGGTGTTGCATTGATGTTAAAATTTGTGTTATGTTATTGTACTTTTTTATTTAAATTAATACTGCAGTGTAAAATAAATTAAGTACAGTTATTTTGTCACAAAAATAAATACTACTTACGAACAAAAACTACGGCAGTCAGGGGAATATAAACCACGCCCTGGGTGCGTAACGCACTCCCTCCACTTTATGGAACCAGGTGCCTTAACAACTGCTCTACCGCCTTACATATTTTTTTCTGTTTCATATCAGAGGTACAGAAGATAATTTAAACGGCAAACTGAAGTTCTCTTTCGTTATGTGGAAATATTTTATGTTCTATAAATATATACATGTATAATTTGCACACGTGAACTGCTTTGCATGTCTTGAGTGCTGGTACAAACCACATTTAGTTTTCAAACCACGCTTTAAAATTTAAATACAGTGGTTAAATTTTACGAGGTTATCGGTGTTCACTTCCATCCGCCATTTAACAGCGACAAGTCAGCGCATTATTGTGTTGGTTGGACATTTATTTGATGTCGCAGTAGCACAAAATATTTTGTTCTTCCTGTTAATTTAAGCGTAATGGAACTTTTACTTGCGGCAACACTACTTAGAGGCTTTGTTAACATTAACACTTCAACGGTATGCTTGCACTACAGGAATATAAGACTTTGTAATTGGTTAACATTAAGTGACTTCGTCACCACATTATTAATGATACTACAACATAAACGATTATAGATATGTCGCTATAGTAACTTTTTTGTTGCAGCACAATTACACTTTTTCTGTGTAGTGAACATTTCGCAGCACGCGGTAGCCAATCAGACGAAACACCTGTTCCCAGAGCTTTGCACGGCCAATTAGAGAGCGGGTACGCTCACATAAGAAACCCACCGTTCATTTCGCCTCTGTGTATTTATCTACTCTGTGCCTTTGCTTACTGAAATTGCGCATTTTTCCCGGTTCTAAACTTCAAAAGTGGCCCACCTACTATCTAGGCTTTTAAGAACTTAATTAAAAATTATTTTAATCAATTAAGAGGAAAAGAGGATTAGTGGTTATACCAGTAACTTCTTGTTATAAAGCAGTTGTTTATTCATTGTTAGCATTTCTACGTGTCTCATCAAAGTTTCAAAGCAAAAGAAATGGTTTTCGATTTCACTACTATCCACGGCTAAATCAAGACGTATTTGGCGATATGAAAGCCAGTGTTAGAATGCTGGGTTTAACATGGAGGGGTGTGCATCTAAGACTTGTTTAGCACGCTAGAAGCTCTTTTCCCAATAGACACCTCGGTGTTAAGCAGGTAGGTCAATAGGCAAGACTTTCATATATTCGGCCACTGGTTCAGACTATTCATGTTAAACTGAGCACTTACGAAAGCCTTTCTTAAGATATACTTGTATGCACTTTGATTACCCTTCCACTGTATGTAAAATTAATATTGCCATAGGATTGAAAAAATTATTCACGCGTCGGTCAGGAAAGAAATCCAAATATTGTATAGTTTGCTAACTATTACACTTATTTGCATTAATAAAACAGAAGGCACAAATATTCGTTTCGGTATTCACAAATGTCAACCTAATACTTTTTTTTTCAACGTTAACACAACTATCAGATTTCCTCCATGTCACCATCTTTACCGGGTGCTTGACTGTCAGTGTGCACGTTGAAATATATACAGATAGTGGCAAGGACGTTTTCCAAACGTTGATTTGAAAAAGTTAAATTAAACATGTGGCTCTGAAGATACGATAACAAAATATTACATTTTATAAACCGCTGCAGGAACACCAGGTTCCACAGAAAACTGCACTGTTCCGTAAAAATGCTGCATTATATTGGTTGACTGTTAGCTAAAGCACAGAAGAGGTAAGCACACAGAAGCGGAATTGCGTAGCGTTTCCGTTGATGTGAGCGAACTCGAACGCCTGTTGGACGCGCGAAGCTGTAGAAACGGCTTTGAGCCTGATTGGCTATTGTACGTTATGGAACTCTTCCTATTGGTCGAACTGACGGCCTGAAAATTTGGTNCCCTATTGGTGGAACTGACGGCCTGAAAATTTGGTCTCCAGGAGCTGATTGGTGAAAAACGTTCCGCCATATTGGTGGCCGGTGAGGCCATTTTGCTGGCGTGTGTTGAGAGATGAGAGATTTGGGCAGTTCTTGACAACGAGGTCTTGAGGGCCGATGAGGGTGAAATGAGGCGAGAATGGAGCAGCGCCGGAATGCATGGGTGGGGTTAACGGTATATCCCCGAGAAACCCCGCAGACTAGCGGCATCGTCTGGCACGATTTCCACTTGCGATAATCCGGGAGTACCACGGTTGGGGACTGAACCAGGTCCGCCGAGGTGAAGACGAGCAGACTAACCGCTCAGCCACCGCTGCCCCGTCGGCGCAATTTCACATCTGTATTAGTATGTGATCTGTGGTAACAGCAGAGTTGAAATAAATAATAACATATAAGTAACAAGAAACAATGATCCATTTAAACAACGAGCAACAAAGCACAACTCTAACAAAACGAAAAAAAAGCCCAAAGTACAAGCTGAACCAACACAGCAGTAAGTCACAGCGAAACTGATACTGATGTGGAACAAATTATTGCAGGTATAAAATACACATATTTAGTAGAAGGCGAGATATAGTATATGCGTTTGAACTAAGTTACGAGGCGCTGATTGGCGAACGGTGTTTCAACATTTTGCTGGCCGATGACGGCATTCTGGCGGCGCGTGCGGCTGTTTCACGTGAGTATTGGCAACGGATGTGTGCCACGGCGAAGACGTGTGACAGCAGAAGTGCGACGACGAGAGTGGAGAGCAGAGTGCGTGCAGGTCGTGGTGCAGTGAGCGCCTGGACTCAGAGATGTACGCAGTGCCTGCCTGCGTCCCTCAGGACTGAAGGGAGACGTCCAGGCAGCTTTACGAGCCCCGGCTCCTGGAGCACAGCTTCCTCCCGGGACGTCTGCCCGTCGTCTGCAGCGGCGATGCCGAGTCCCGTGGTACATGACGTACACAGACTAGAGTCCTCCGCGTATCTTGTAACACCACTGCTATCTCCGGTTTTAAATACTTCTAAATTTTTAAATAAATTCAACTCGTATGTATAATTAAATGTAAATATAGCGTAGCGTGAGTAATGGTAAAGATTGTAGGTAGTCGGATATCAAGGCTGCAACAGAAATAGCGAATATGTCTACAGAGATAGCAGTGTCCAGGATGCTCTTTTAAGAAGGCACAGGTGACAACGAGGCTTCACACACGCATGTCGTGTGAACACTTCACTACTAAGAGAGAGCCGAGTGCATATTACGGTTCACATTAAACAGTGAACACACAGAGCAGAAGGACAGGAGGAGAGGTCTATCTTGATTCTATAAGGACAGTAAAATTAATCTCTACGAGATGAAGATCCTACTTGTAAGTGAAACTTGTTGATATGAAATAACGTTGTAAATTAATGGCGGAAGTCATCTTTGCAGTTTTATCATTCACACTACCTCATTTCTCTATAACATTTATCTGACAATATCGCCAATTGGATACCACAATGTTCCCCTCTGTAATCGCCAGTACTGCTGTCAAAGTCACGTGGTCAGTAGTTGTGAACGTATCTGTTTACGATCGAATTTTCAACAGACTTGCCCTTTTATATTAATCAAATACTATTGACTAACTTGAGTATATTCTAGTTTCGTTAAAACTAGGTTTGACGAAACCTACAGAAGTTTCAAAGCACTTGCTTACACTAACACTTTGCACTCTGTACCTACGCATTTACTGGCATTCAAGACAAGTTAGAGTTGTGTCACTTATATCCAACATTAAAAGAACGGCACTTCTGCAGGTTTCTGTTTCCCCACTTACCACAGCCCTGTTTATTTTCACCACACTTCACACGCTTACTAAACTGAATAAAGTTGGTTTAGTAGCTAGCTGTGAGCCAGTGGACTACTCACGATAAATAATGTTGATGTACTGAAAAGTCGTTGAGTTCCTGACAAGAAATTGCGAAATAGTAAAACCTGCCTGCATGCGAATTTTGTGGTCGCTGGAAGAGCAATTTTCCTTTTTACTCCAGCTCGAGTTACACTCGAGCATAACGTTCCAAATGTTAATAGTTGTCTAAGCTCAAGTCACATACTATTCAAGAAGACAGAAGCGAAACNTGGAGTAATGTTAATAGTTGTCTAAGCTCAAGTCACATACTATTCAAGAAGACAGAAGCGAAACAGTCGGTTGTCCTGCGAACCCCAGCCGCACACGGCAGCAACATGTTGGAACGCCGTTCACCAATCAGCAGCTGGAAACCTATTCGCCAACCAGCAGTCGAACCAATAGGGAACCATCCGCAGCATGCAGTGGTCAGTCAGACATAAAGCTTGTTCCCGGAGCCTCGCGAAGGTACTCAGAGAATGTCTACGGCCACGCTAAAGGAACCTCCGTGGCATTTCGAGGAGAGGGGTGGAGAGATGTGCGTGGCTCTTAACATCGAGGTCTTGGCAGCCGGCGAGTGTAAAGCGAGGCCAGTATAGAGCAGCGCCGGAATGCAAGTGCCGGGGAAACACCAGATCCCTGAGAAAACCCAGTGACCAGCGGCATCGCCAGCACGATTCCCACATGCGAAAATCCGGGAGCGTCCCCGCCGGGAATCGAACCCGATTCGTCTAGGTCGGAGGCGAGTAGTCTGACCACTACACTTCGCCTCTGCGCACTTGTCTACTCTGTGGCGATCTCAGAGCTTTGAGACGACCTTGACGGCGGCGAGGGTTGTTGCCTGAGGAGGGGGAGAGTGCCCTTGCGCCCTTGTAGCAGGCTGGGAGGGCGCAGCTATGCCGCGGCTGAGTGCCAAGTCTTGTCTGCCGCGCGACATTTCCCACTCGTTAACTTCTTTAAGCCGGCCTCCAGCCCTCCACCGGCAATCCCTCGCCTGGCGGATTGTCGCCTCGTGATCTCCCTCTCCGTACTTCCGCCCCGCAACGACAACTCGCGGTGCGAACACAGAGCAGACACCCACACAGAGGCGCAGTCCATTCGCTGTCACTTCAAACTCTTATGGAGCCCTGCGAAAGTTCTACTTCCAGGATATTCCTCCGCGTTATGCATTCAAAGCTTAATCAAATCAAGGAAATTACAGCAAAAAGGTAACGCACCGCATTCGTGAGCAAACTTTTTAAGATTATTTTGCACGAGAACTATTTCTTACTAGGTTTTAGCAAAACGCACGTATTTTCTTCCTGTTTTATTTATGTTAACTATTAATTAAATATATGTAGAAGTTCAGTTTTAACCAAAAATAAAATAATGTTATGTTATCAGAAGTATAACACGTTTCATATGCAGGATGGTCCGCCTAACGTGGACACCCCCAAAATTTCCGGAACGGTTGCAGATCACGAGATACGGGTTTCGCTAAATGTAATTACGTACGGGGGCAAGTAAGTTGCCGCAAAGTGACTGTTCGTAGCAAGTGTATGGACAGAAATAATTAAACTAAATATAATTTTTCCCCTAGAAACATACATTTATTTCAATNGTTCGTAGCAAGTGTATGGACAGAAATAATTAAACTAAATATAATTTTTCCCCTAGAAACATACATTTATTTCAAAGGAATCTGAAAGTACATGCAAAGAGGAATTCAGTGATATAGTATATGCAATGGAAAGTAACACAGAAACGCCAAGAAATAATGTGCTAATATAATTAAGTTAAGTGGGCCGGTAGCCTTGGGCAGTGGACCTGTACTCACAGCTGTAAGCAAGCAACACGCGCCGTGACTCTTNGGCCGGTAGCATAGTGCAGTGTACTCAGAGCTGTAAGCAAGCAACACGCACCGAGACTCATCCTGGTGGGACCGCTTCCTTATAGCAGCGTAGCGCTAACATTAATGGGGCAAGGAATGCGATATTGGACAAAGGAGAGCACCGCAGTGGAGGGAAGATGGGCAATGTGAGTGCAAGTCAGATATCAATACATTATATTTTATTCAGATAGCAACGTAATTTAGGAGATTTGTTTCTTAGTCATCGACAGCAATACACATCTGTAAACGCACATGTAGCGAGCGACGAGCGGCCTGAAGTGTTCCTGACGTAATGTCTCTGCAGCTGCCACAATGCGTTCCCGCATGTCTTCTGGCGTCGTGGGAACTATGTTGTACTTCCTATCTTTCAGTGATCCCCACAGGGAAAAATCGAGAGGTGTGAGGTNTGTTCGTAGCAAGTGTATGGACAGAAATAATTAAACTAAATATAATTTTTCCCCTAGAAACATACATTTATTTCAATGACATCTGAAAATCCGGGCAAAGAGGAATTCACGATAAAGCATATGCAATGGAAAGTAACACAGAAGAGNACGGGGGCAAGTAAGTTGCCGCAAAGTGACTGTTCGTAGCAAGTGTATGGACAGAAATAATTAAACTAAATATAATTTTTCCCCTAGAAACATACATTTATTTCAATGACATCTGAAAATCCGGGCAAAGAGGAATTCACGATAAAGCATATGCAATGGAAAGTAACACAGAAGAGCCAAGAAATAATGTGTAAATATGATTAAGTTAAGTGGGCTGGTAGCATGGGGCAGTGGACCTGTACTCACAGCTGTAAGCAAGCAACACGCGCCGTGACTCATCCTGGCGGGACCGCTTCCTTATAGCAGCGTAGCGCTTTCCTTGAAGGGGAAGGGGGCACGGAATGCGATATTGGACAAAGACTAGCACCGCAGTGGAGGGAAGATGGGCAATGTGAGTGCAAGTCTGATATCAATACATTATATTTTATTCAGATAGCAATGCAATTCAGGAGATTTGTTTCTTAGTCATTCACTGTACTGAGTAACGAGTGCGTACAGATGCACAACAGAAATAGAAGAAACCAACCTAGGGAGAAATACCATCGCATCCACACGCATGGTACAAAAGAGCACAGTTATGGTTGAAACGCTCCTCATGAGGTCTGTTCACAGCATGTGCTCGATGTGTTTACCATCGAACGCAATACACATCTGTAAATGCTCATGTAGCGAGCGACGAGCGGCCTGAAGTGTTCCTGACGTAATGCCTCTGCAAGCCGCCACAATGCGTTCCTGCATGTCTTCTGGCGTCTTAGGAACCGCGTTGTACACCCTATCTTGCAGTGATCCCCGCAGGAAATATCGAGAGGTGTGAGGTCGGGAGAGCGAGCTGGCAATCTTAGAACACCACCACCACGCCCTAACCACCGGTTTCGANATCGAGAGGTGTGAGGTCGGGGGAGCGAGCTGGCAATCTTAGAACACCACCACCACGCCCTAACCACCGGTTTCGAAACGTATCATTTAACACTTGGCTCGCCACCAAAGCAAAATGCGCAGGACAGCCATCATGCTGAAACCATATATGACGACGTATGTCGAGCGGTATGTCTTCCAGAAGTGCCGGTAATTTCTCTCTGAGGAAATGGGCGTACTTAAAGCCGGCCATTGTCCCTTGAATGAAGTATGGCCCTATGGCGTAGTCTCCTACGATTCCACACCACACGTTCACTTTCCACTGTCGCTGGTGATCCACGTGCTGGACCCAACGCGGATTCTCCGTCGCCCAGTAGTGCATAGTTCGTAAATTTAAGGCGCCCATGGTTTGTGAAGGTATGTTCATCGGCAAATAGTATGTTCTTCAGAAAATTGCTGTCATCCCTTACAGACATCCGAACAAACCTACAAAACCGAACACGCTGCTGGAAATCACCTTCGTGTAATGCGATGAACAGCCACGTGATATGGATGGCATTTCCATTGGCGCAGTATCTGCAACACACTTGTTTTACTTATTCCTACGAACCTGGAAAGTTCTCGCGTACTCATGNGTGTAATGCCTGATGAACAGCCACGTGATATGGATGGCATTTCCATTGGCGCAGTATCTGCAACACACTTGTTTTACTTATTCCTACGAACATGGAAAGTTCTCGCGTACTCATGTGGGGGTTTGCATCGACACGTGCCAACACATCGTGTTGCTGCGCCTCGCCAGAAGCAGTCTTTCGTCACACTCGTGTGAGGAATTCCAATCGCCTCGTGACAAGATACGTGTGCAAATTCTTCGTATCATTTGCCGTGAGATGGGCGNATGGAAAGTGCTCGCGTACTCATGTGGGGGTTTGCATCGACACGTGCCAACACATCGTGTTGCTGCGCCTCGCCAGAAGCAGTCTTTCGTCACACTCGTGTGAGGAATTCCAATCGCCTCGTGACAAGATACGTGTGCAAATTCTTCGTATCATTTGCCGTGAGATGGGCGTCCGATTAGGATACTTTTCCCCATAAATTTGGACGGCTTGCTTGGCATTTCTGCAACACTCATCGTAAATAAGTAGAGCGTCCAGTTTTTCCTCATTCGTGAACTTCATGGCGTACGTACAGCCACACACAGCAATACCACTCACCATAACACATTACGGGGACTGGTGCTGCGCTGCTATTAGGCAGCGGTACCTCCAGGAGCAGTCACGGCGCGTGTTGCTTGCTTACAGCTGTGAGTACACTGCCACGTGCTACCGGCACACTTAACTAATAATATGTGCGTATTATTTCTTGGCGTTTCTACGACACTTTCCATTGCAAATGTTATAAGTTAGAAATTACTCTTTGCACGTACTTTCAGATGTCATTGAAATAAATTTATGTGTCTAGGGGAAAAATCATATATGGTTTTATTATTTATGTCCATACACTTGCTACGAATAGTCACTTTGCCGCAAATTACTTGCCCGCGTACGTAATTTCATTTAGTAAAAACCACATTTCGTGATCTGCAACCGTTCCAGAAATGTTGGGGGTGTCCACGTTAGGCGGACCACCCTGTATACTATTTCATATTTAGGAAACAACCAAACATATCATAAGCGGGAGGATTTTTCAAAGGTTTTAATCAGAAAGTGTGAAGAAACCTAGAATAGACTGCACGCTTTATTTAATTGGCTGAGCGAGGATTGTGGGAAGAGGCGTTGTGTCTGTCTGACTATAATGCGTACTGCGGAAGGTTCGCTATTGGCTGGACTGCCAGCTGGCGAGTTAGTTATCATGCGCTGATTGGCGAATGGTTTTCTTAATTGTCGCTGGAAAGTGTCGCCATTTTTCTACCGTATGTTGCTGAAGTTCGCAGAATAAACTATAAAATGCATAGGCTACTTAATTACTTTGTTTTACAGTCTTGTCCGGTCGATACGTACATTCGAGCGTTTCTCGACGGGGATCCTTGGGGAATATAATGAAGTCAACAATTTGTCACCAAAATTAATGTTTTCCTTATAAGATTATGCAAGAACGTATCGTAAGTTGTGCTATTCTAATTGTTACCATCCTATGGCTTATTTTTGTTTCAAATGATACACCCTGTATGCAAGGTAAATGTATACTTGTTTCGTTATCACAACCATTACGAGCCACAGTATTTAAGAATACAGAGGTGAACCAACTCCTTAACCCGCGAACTCCAGCCGTACTCGCCAGCAAAATGGCGTCACTGACCAGAAACCATGCTGGATGTCATTCGCCATTCAGCGCCTTGTAAACTAGTTATAGGTAGAGCCCCGATTTTTTTTTAGCGGATTAAGTTGGCAGCAAGCTAGGCTTCACAGCCATCTATACACTCGAGGCATTATCGTTTGCTTATTGGTTGCTGCGATCTGTACAGGACTATTAAACACTCACTCACCCTACTGCTTCCCGATTATTACTGGCTCACAATTAAACGGGGCGTGTCTAAATAACTGTCGTCCAATCACAACAGTAGGAGAAAAGAACAAGTGTTTGAAGTCTACCTCGCCTCCGAATGAATTCGTAAAACACTCTGGCTGTACTTATAGGTAGTTCGCGGTAAACTGAGCACTTCTGAAATCAACCTATGAAAAAAGAAAAGCTTTTCCCGCCAACAGCATATGCTTTGACGTATACACTCACTCGCATTGTTCCCAGTTAAGTTGCCAACGACGTACGAGAAGTAATCCCATATCTCAACATTGTATTCAAAGTGTAACTTTTACGCTTATGGACACTGCAATTAGTCACAATATTTGATTTCCATTTTACGCACCTTAGAGTAATAAACGCCACTATTGTGAACATATTTATATCCTCAACAATTTCACAGATGTTACACTTGATTGGCGCGTGAATAATGCGAGAGGGTCAGTAGTAATGCTAATTTTATAACATTTCGCAACATTTCACACACAAGGTCCCCTTCCCAGAGGCTCACGCAGCCAATCAGAGATCGGACACTGCCACATCACAGGAACTGGCACGCAGTTTCTCCTCTCTGTATTTATCTACTCTGTGTGCAGGAGCGCGCCTAGAGTCTCCGCCCCAGTGCAGCACTTCGCGGGAGACGAGGGGGGNCTTGAGGAGTTGAAACAGGATTAGCGGGGGTTGGCGGTTGCCAGGGGGTTGCCAAGCTTACTCGGGGGGTTGGTGGCGAGCCAAGGAAAATACTCGACTCGCAGGTGATTTAGGATTTAGAACATTAGAACAACGACGCGACGGTTGGATTACAACCGCCACTGTCTGAGCAGCGAGAGCTACCTACTCCCCCCCTTCCCCCGCAGACATCCTCGCGTTGTATGCCGTCAAGAAGCAAGACTCACTGACGAAGCATTTGATTGGTAAAAGAGATATACGGCGACAGCGAAACCACTAGCATTCGCATCACCTTAGAAAAGTGAAATTAAATGAAACATGATTAAAGACTCAATAAATTCTTGAATTCACGTTGCAGCAAAGTGAACTTCAAACTCCGATTATTTTATTACCATTGAAATAGAACTGTCGTTCTTTACATATGCGGTTGTTGAGTTAGGGTAATACAAAAAAAGAAAAATGGTATACTCCGGTCGATAATAACCCAGTGCAATGTTGGGGCTGCGGTGGTGTAGTGGTCAGACTACTAGCCTGTGCAAAGTATCCGTAAATAAGCTACAGGCAGTAAAGACACGACAGCGGCTGGAGTAGATAGAAAACTTTCAAGTGCAGCCACGTCAGTTTTCAAAATATTCTCAGATGGACGTGCAGTTTGTTCTTAACTGAAAAACCTAACAGTTATATATTACATAAGAGTAGAGACCTGAAAAATTCGCGAGTTCAATGAACTGTAGGCTATACTCCACTGTCGTATGTAAAATCATGCAACTATCACTCTTAATTGGTTTCTTTCTGTATTAGCGGAAGACGGTGATTGGGTCTGCTATTTATTCTGCGTTTATAATTGGCTCAGAAATGTTCGTGAGGTGTAAACTAACGGGTGGGCCAATAGCATACGTAATACAAACGTACGAGGTTTTGAATTCTAGCTTGTCCCATAATGAAACCGCGAATTTTTCAGGTCTCTAGTCATAACTATTAACACACCGAGTGCTGTACATAACGGCTGAGAGTTGATGGAAGTTAGAAGTGAGTCGCCTTCAGTTACGCTGGCCGCTTTGTCCCCACTTACAACCGTCATATCGGTTCACACACACCGGATACGCTCACTATACTGTACAAAGTTTATCACTCACCTATATAACACCGAGTTGGAAGTGTTCCATTAATATGTTCTTTCCTGCCAAGAGTTATATAGAATACATGCCATTAATTTGAGTAATGCATACATTGAGTGTAGTTAACGTATTACTAGGTTGCAGAGAAACTTATAAAGAAAACTGCTGCAGATGCATTATTCCTCAACCCCAACACCGTCTTGAAAGAATGAGGATGTTGCAATGTTACTGCAAATTCCATAGACCGCGGTTAAACTTAGGTGACGTAATATTACGTGGGCTGCACTGAAAGTCCAAATGCTTCAGTGGGTGTGTTGTGTGTGTGTGTGTGTGTGTGTCACGGGACATGCAAAATTACTGTACCGCCTGCGCCATCTGCAACCCGCATTGCCGTCGAATGGAAGGTGGTTGCCTACCAGCAGGCGCCGCACAACGCATTTTCTTCGAAGTCTGACTGGTAACCGAGTATCTGTATACGGTAAACTGAGCACTTTTGAAAGCCCCGCACATCTTCTTCCGTGCTCATTGCTTATTCTTACACCATTTGTAAAACTAGCATTGACATGAACCTGATCACTTTAACCACTCGTCGTTCAAGTGAAAACTGTGAAAATATTTTGCAAATTTGCTAGTTTTTACGCGTAAATAAAGGAAAACTTTTTCAGTATTCACATATGTTTAATTGACACCTGTAATTCAAAGTTAAGACGTGGATCTGCTTCCTTCCGTAGTTACCAACTTTACTAGGTGAACAGTGAGTGGAGAGGTATAGGTGGCTTTTAACATTGAGCTCTTGAGAGCCTATGAGGGTGAAGCGAAGTGAGTGTGGAGCAGCACCGGAATGAAAGAGCGGGGAAACGGGAGGTACCCGAGAAAACCCACCGACCAGCGGCATAGGACGGAACGATTCCCACATGCGAAAATCCGCTATTGACTCCACCGAGAATCGAACCTGGTTCGAATTGGTAAGGCACGAGCACTCTAACCGCGAAAGGTAAGATCCATGTGTGCACATGGGGTATGGAAGTTTAGCCGGCGAGTACATAAGTACACAGAGACAACACGGCGTGGCGATTCCTTTTATATGGGCGTACTCACTCTCTGATTGGCTACTCGAGGCTCTAGGAGCGGGCCTTGTGTGTCATTGGCTACTGAGTGCTGCAAAAAATTACATAATGACTGGGCTGCTGGTTGACGGGTACGATACCAGGCGTTGATTGGCCAGCTGCGTTCCTACATGTTCCTGGCCAGTGACGCCATATTGCTGGCGTGTGCAGCTGTTTCACCTCTGTATTGTTATTTACTCTGTGTTTGTATGTTATTCCCTTGGTCTCTTTCTAATTTCGCCCTCACTCAGTTTGATAACATTTCTCATGAGAACTGTGTATTACTGGGAATTACCCCCGTACCTATTTTCTCTCGCATTATAAAAATATAAAATATAAAAGAAAAACAAATTGTAGATAAAATTTAAATACAAGTTTAATTTAACTAAAAGTATGCCTAAAGTACTTTTATGTTGACAGAGTTATAAAACGCTTGTGATGCATGGAATGTTTAGGAAACACCCTGCGACGCTATCGCTCGTCGCGCAAGTCCTCCTCCTTGGTTTCTACTCTGAGCGGTGATATACTCATTGCTCGACTCGGATTCCCTCCCTTTTCCTCCCCTGCTTGCCATCCCTTGATTATCACTGTGCTCCTGCGTCATAATTTGTTATGATTTAGCTAGTTTATTTAAGTCGTTGCTCGGCTCGTGCTCCTATTCTACGCCCTGTCGTCACCTTACTGTGTTGCTTGAAGTTTTCTACGATGAAGTAGATTGCCGCACTTGTCCAACGGACGTGAAGCCGTGATGGGGCTCCTTGTAACTTGTGTCGTCGCGTGAGCCGCCGAGAGTTAGGGCAATTAAAACGGTGAGCCGTGGACAAAGTTTGTGTGTTAGATGGGCTATTTTTCATGTTTTGGCGTTGTATGTGGCATAGCTGCGTTTGTCTTGGATAAATATCAATGTTTGTGTTTTTTTTCTTCAAAATTGTGGTTTCAGTCGCCAGTCCAAATTTCGGTTTCGGTTATAACTCAAACCTCGTGTTGCTGTGTTTGCCTGTTTTAACGTGTTGTGTGTTGTTTGTTCGCTGCCCAAGAATAAAATCCTATTTTAAATAATCATGGTGTTCACAACTCTGGCGTTGGGTCGTTGTCTACGTTTGTAATTGTGCTCGTTCAGCGGCTTTTTATTCGGTAGCAGCTTTGACGGGTCATTTGACTGCCTCCACCGAAATACCAATATGTTATATAATATTTTTTTACAATAATTTTTTACGTGTTGGTTTTATGAAAATGAGGCTTTACTTGGCCCATACAGCTGCCCTCCCTTATAATGCTCTAATAGTCATTCTAGTCAATTAATTGCTTTAACTGTTTTGGAATTTATAAATATATTAATTAAACTTTGTTCAGGTTGTATTTTTCCAGTTTTGAGATCAATTTACTTAATTGTGACAATTATTTTTAATCATTTTAGGTGAACATAGAGAGAAAATTATTGCGGTTAATTTTTACTATTTGTCAAGTCCAACGTCAAGAACATCTAGGGTGCTATATATGGCTTTATGTATATTTCTTTGGCAAAATATATGAATTCATAACTCAATTGTATGTATGTTGTTTGTGTTACGGCCCAAACTACACACGTCATACGTATGGAGTAGTTTTTCAAAGGTTTAATTGAAAAAGTGTGAAGATTCCGTGAGTAGACTCGAGTGAGCATCTCGCCCGCATTGCCTCCCCTCCCGCGGGGGTGTTGAAATGCGCGGGCACGTAG
>NQII01004008.1:22537-57157 GCA_002778355.1 Clitarchus hookeri
GGGGGGGAGGCGGGTCACACTTAGGGGTTTTGATGGTCTCACCCGAGACATGTAAATTTGGGAATATAGAAAATTGTAAATTGGGGGATATTGTGCCAGTTAAGTAAATGTACATATTTCTGTAACTATATATATTTTTGTAATGGCACATTTTTTTAATTTAACCCCTGAATTTGATAATATTTTATAGCAATTTGGTGATTTACAATCTTACTTACCAACCAGCTCGCCAACCAATAGAATGGCTTTCGCAGAACACAGTAGCCAGTCAGAAGGCCTTCTACCAGAGCCTCGTACAGCCAATCAGAGAATGGGTACACTCACATATAAGGAACCTACATGCAACCTCGTCTCTTTGCATTTACCTGCTCTGTGCTACTACACCACTGCAGCCTCGCCTGTCAATAACAAACATGATGCAGAGTAGGCGGCCANCATTTACCTGCTCTGTGCTACTACACCACTGCAGCCTCGCCTGTCAATAACAAACATGATGCAGAGTAGGCGGCCACAAACTGTTTTTTTTTGGACAAACAGGATGATAGTGCTTGCAAGTACCACAATTAAAAAAGTAAATTTTTGTCAATAGAAAAATGCGCAATAGACATAATACCCTTTAAAAAATGTTTGTTGCATCTATGGTTCAGGAGCAATCATGCTGACCATGCTGATACAAATGACCATAGAAACTGTTGAGATACATNTCATGCTGACCATGCTGATACAAATGACCATAGAAACTGTTGAGATACATTGACTCATGACCAGTACTTAGGGTAGGAATTGTGCTGTATTCACACTCTGAGAAATATCCTCGGGGGATATCCCGACATATAAGGACACTCGGGGAACAACCAAAGTCGCAAGAAACAGGGTAAGTCCCTAGAATTAGCTTATATAAGCCCCCAGCGAAGGAATCAAGGGAACCTCCAATGAGAATTACTGCAGACACAGCTTACAGGAACCCCTGTAAACGTCCTCCCCCCTCCACCCTAGTTGGAGCGCGCGAGCAGCTGACGAGACACGAAATCCTACACAAAAAACGTGCGAGGTACACCGGGGAATTCCCGATTTCTCTCGTAACAAACTGCTGACAGCCAACTTAAATATAGCAGGAGAAGGGTTAAATTCAGGAGCAGCCAAGGTTCGGGGTCATTTGGTGGTCAGTCGTTTGGGCAGTCNAGGGTAAGTCCCTAGAATTAGCTTATATAAGCCCCCAGCGAAGGAATCAAGGGAACCTCCAATGAGAATTACTGCCGACACAGCTTACAGGAACCCCTGTAAACGTCCTCCCCCCTTCCACCCTAGTTGGAGCGCGCGAGCAGCTGACGAGACACGAAATCCTACACAAAAAAAGTGCGAGGTACACCGGGGAATTCCCGATTTCTCTCGTAACAAACTGCTGACAGCCAACTTGAATATAGCAGGAGAAGGGTTAAATTCAGGAGCAGCCAAGGTTCGGGGTCATTTGGTGGTCAGTCGTTTGGGCAGTCNAATATAGCAGGAGAAGGGTTAAATTCAGGAGCAGCCAAGGTTCGGGGTCATTTGGTGGTCAGTCGTTTGGGCAGTCGTATCACCGGGCCGGAGTTCGGACCAGGCCCGGGCAGTCAGTTGTGGTCCAGCAGTTGTAATCAGTGGTTGACGAAGAGTTGTTCGGCATCCGCGATGCGAGACAGAGAAGGCAGTTAGGCGAGAGGCAGTCGTATCACCGGGCTGGAGTTCGGACCCAGCTCAGTTGTTCGCAGTCAGTTGTTCGGGAGCAATTATCGCCAACCGAGACGGGAGTTGTTCTGCGGTACAGCCGCGAGACGAGATAGATGCAGCCGAAACGGGAGTAATCAGTCGTGTGACGAAAACAGTGCCGAGAATATGAGCAAATTCCTGGAGACGAGTGGCAGCCCCAGTCCGAGAGGCGCCATTCCCCGAGAAGGCGTAGTCGTGCGCCGTATGGCGACGAGGCGAGCAGTCAGTCAGTGAGTCAATAGTGACGTCACCGAGGAGAGAACCCAGGAACAGCCAAAACTTCATGTGCGAATTCCCGAGACAAACCCAGTAGAAGTACCGAGAACTTATGAGTACATTTCCGAAACATAGTGGCAGTTTCCGCTGTGAGGAANTGTCACCTAGGAGAGAACCCAGGAACAGCCAAAACTTCATGTGTAAATTCCCGAGACAAACCCAGTAGAAGTACCGAGAACTTATGAGTACATTTCCGAAACATAGTGGCAGTTTCCGCTGTGAGGAATGCAGAAACGCGAGCCGGAAGCAGGACAAGGAGGACGCGCTCTCCAACCCAGGAACGCCAGCCGGGGTCGCAGGGAAAGTACTAGCCACGGGAAACCAATCCCGGACTTCAGAGAGAGTCAGTCAAAGCCGCAGGAAACAGCCAACTTCGTACAGCACGTCAACGAGAGCCAGTCCGAGGGTCCGAACCAGGGCCACCCAACTCACCATGCCTCATCTACCAACGAAGACAACTCACCAAAAGCCGCAGTCACAGATTAGTAGAGAAACGTCTCCCTTAAAAACTTTCCCCGACGCATAGCATTCCGCCCACCAGCCCTTCAGGCCTACGACTTGTAGGGGAGCTCAGTCTCGCCAGTGTGTGTAAATACCTATGTTACTCTCAGACAAATAAAATACTGGTGTGTTAAATAACNGGGAGCTCAGTCTCGCCAGTGTGTGTAAATACCTATGTTACTTTCAGATAAATAAAATACTGGTGTGTTAAATAACAGAGATTACGGGTATTTGTTTACCCCTAACGCAACAACATCAGGTGCCCTTAGTCTGCACCTAAATAATTAAATTATATAAACTACTGGCCACCATCCTTTATAACTCAGGTGGCCTAGTAGCGACAACGTAACTCAAACGTTAAGGCCATTACAAAATTGAAAATTTAGCTTTTGACTTTACTGTAGCAAATAGACGTTGAGCACATATATAGTCAAAAGGTCAAGCATTTGAAAGTCAACTTTGCAATATTTGCACACACAAAATTGGTTATGTAAATCACTTTCTATCCACCAAAGAGTATCTGTACCACTTTCATAATTAACAAAGTGATTTATTGTATACATTTTCGTTACTTTTGCAAAAACTCTCGTAAACAATTTAAATTTATTTTGAAATTTACAACAGTTAAAGACTATTTAGAAATCTTTGATAAAACAGAAAGGTTATACTAGGAATTATTGTACATTAACAATAATTTAGTTGAAGCATCTCTTTCAAAAATAGGGTACTTTGTTGTAAAACTAATAGCCTTCCGTATTATTTACTAAGAAATAAAATGTTCTATTGAACCATACAAATTTACAAAAGCTTTCTGAGAATACGCAGAAATAAACGCTTTGCAAAACAAAAAAACAAATATAATTTTTCCAGTACATTGACTCTTATTGCTTCTTGGTAAATTACCATATAGACTTTGACTGTGTCAAATTTTCTGTGTATTGCTCCGTGAGAAACATGTCGATTTGCTATCATAAAGTCAGAAAGTAAACTCCAGATGCTAAAGTTTTCTGTTGTGTATTGACCGTTAATTGTACGGAACCTTATCGTAGTCATTTGTTTACCAAACACACTCAAAGTAGGTTGTATGGTACTGCCAACCTTGGAACACAGAGTAAACCGTAAATTTACACTTTGTTATGTTGGTACAATGCACACGATGTTACCAACCTACCCTTCATTTTTATTTTAGGTCTCGCCTGTGTTTTGTGGGCAATGTTATTAATAACGTAATTTATTCACAGCTGTTTAATACCACGCCTACCTTTGAGACGAAATGAATCGTAATCATGGAGGTGAAATACCATATACACAGTCAAATACAAATATTCATGAAAATACACATGGTACATATTAGTACCTGTGATATAAATATAGACAAATAAAAGTGTACTAGCACTACCAGAACTTAATTATTTAAACAAAATTAGGGTTTATGACTTATCGAAAAGAAAAACCCACATGATTGTATCTTGTATATTTACACAATATGCATGTATAAATTATTTGTTTAAATACGTATCAATTAATTTTAAATGCCAAAACTCTAATGCTGCAAAACCTTGACTTTGTGCGTCTTCGGTAGGGATTCGTTTTCCCCATTTGAGTAACGAGGGCCGGTTTATGCTGGTGTAGACTTCAAATGCAATGCTTGGATGTCAGTCATCTTCACTCACACTGGAGTATCTTATTAAACACTAGTACAATCACAAAAATGACTGAAACTCAGAATTTCAAAACTAAACGGGGCCATTTTCAGGATTTTTTCAACCTACATGTAAACCTGGAGGACTTGGTGTAAATACAGTGTGGCGTTTTAATTTTCAGTTTTTTATGGTACTTCAATCATTATTTTAGATGGCTGTTGTTACGTAAATAAAAGTGACCCTAAAATTGTATAATAATTGGCCAGTGTTTCAATAGTAAACCAGAAACTAGAATTGTACTGGCTGAAACTGCACATGTAGCATTTCACGTATGTATGTAATGCAGTGCAATTTTTGATGGTGCTAAATTTCATTAGTGATTAGCAGTAAGAGCACAGTCTGAATTTATTGTTAATTCTGTGTGTATTTTTGTTGGGCAAATGAAGCCACACACATTGCAATAATTACGTTGGCAATATTGTTAACACCGATTTCTGCCATTCGTTTTTGTGTGGTATAATTTAGTCAGAAATCTGTTCCAGTGACTGTTTTTAAAATATGATGTAATTCTGGTGTTGACAGTGATGTTATGCACTGTTTTAAATTGAATCAATTATTTTTTATGCCCATTGTTTCTTGTTTGCATGCCATTTACTGTGCACTGCGGGAGGCTAGAACATTCTAAACTACCCATTCCAAGGCGGCAGCTTTAATTACTCTACTTGCTTGGAAGGTCCTGGTTGTGTTATCTGGCGTGACTTGAGAAAAATCACCTCTCAAAATTTTACAATTTTTCCTCTCATACTATAACGACGACAGTAATTTTAATTACCTGAAAAGTATGCACGATAAATATACTTAACTTTTTTTCTTTACTGTGTGTTTCACTAAGTTGTCTTATCTTCACGGTCAAGTATTTATGAATACATTTTATTTTAAGTATGGTCAAAATACACTTCCTCTATGCATTTTGTTCTTGCACTGAAAATACATTGTTCTGAAATTCCACTCTCTTCTGAAACTAGGTTAATTCTTTATGAAATACTTTAGACTCGAGATAAATTAATTACCACGCTATCCGTCTGCTATGTAAGTACTCTTTTTATTCTATTGTAATTTTTTCTTTGTAAATTTTCTGATGACGGAAATAATTAGGTACTAATAAATTTTTAATAAATACATTTTCAGTGAAGCGTACACTCTTGGGTTTTGGGCTTGAACCAGGTCGGGTGTTTCTTCTTTGCCGAAGTTTCTGCAGACGTTACAGCTGCCCCGGCTGCCACACGTCGCCAGAGAAGAAACACCCGACGTAGCTCAAACCCAGAAGCCAAGAGCCTACCGACAATAGCAACGAAAGCGCGCTGTATATTCAGTAAAGCTTATTTTCTTAATCAGGTGACGACATTCCAGCATTTCCCGCGGCATCCTCATGTGTTACACTCGAGTCACGTATTTTCGAAATATTGCTCATTTCAATTNGGTGTGTTGTTCTCCCGAAACAGCGACAAACTATATTGTCAAGCTACAATCACAGTTCTTCCACATGCGCAGGACGATAGATCATTAATGCTCAGTCTCATATGCCAAATTATATTTTCGAAATATTGCTCATTTCAATTTTTAGAAAAAAAAATTCATCCGATTTCTTAGCTATTTATTATATCCTCATGTACAGGCACAAAAACTGAGAAATGCATAATGTTGAAATGAACCAAATTTGTAAATGTATTCTGTTAATAGCAGCACAATTATGCATTAAGAAGTCGCTTATGTGTGTTCTACAAGCTAAGCAGCTGCTGAGAAACGTTTGTAATCCGATAGTTTTTGAATCTAAAATGAGCCAGCAATCAAAACTACAATATGGCATGTAAGACCAAGCCTTAGAAGACGTTATTGAAAATTTTAAATAAATGCATTTAATATTACAAAAGGACGCTACTAAAATTTTTAATTGAATGCATTGAACCTTATAATTTTAAATCATATTATGAGAGTTAACTGCAGCTTAGACTATCTCTTAAGCCTTGCAAAGTAGTTTACATGTGCCAATTGTACATATCAAAGGCTATATTTAGAGCATATAGTATTTCCACGTAAAGAAAGAGAACTGCAGTTTGTCGTTATGTTTTACTGAATGGCCTGTATATGAAAAAAAAAAAAAGAGAACAAAAAAAGATGAAGCAGGTGGCGAGGCTTCAGGTTCCGTAAAGTGGTGAACGTCAAGTTTAGGGGAAGCGTGTTTTATCCCTTCCCCAACAGTAATTTTTTTACTTTGGTAATATTAATTTTTGTGACAATTTAATTGTACTTTATTTATTTTACATCGGGATGTTTTTTAAATCAAATTAAACACGAGAAGGTTTTTAACATAAATGTTAAAATCAATTCAAAACAAAAATTTTTTTGCGGCAACAAACCCCACTCTAATGCTTACAGAACAGTACGGAGGTAATGTTGTCGCTAAAGTACTTAATGTTACAGTAACGTTATTAGCCTAACATTATATTACATTAACGGCAACATTAGTTACAGGTGGCTCAAGGACAACAAAATATCAGTGTTGTAGTGATATTCACACTGTTGCCACAACATGAGCCTCTGTTATGTGTAGTGAGAACGCCCGGTCCGAGGGGACAAGGGTTCCCGTGTCGGTTACGATCGCCGGCGAAGACGACGAGGGGCGCCGGATGCGTCTTCCGTCGCGCCACCTGCGCCCGAGCTCCTTTGTGCTGCTCCGGCCCGCGCGAAAAACTGAATGATACGACCTCCATTGTGAGCCAGTCGGAGAAGAATTGGAGGAAACTATTCTTCAAGCTGAGATGCATCGATTGAATTCCGCTCTCTCCCTCTCTCTCTCTCTCTCTCTCTCTCTATCTCTCTGTTCGCCAGAGAGTATCACGCGAGTACCGCTTTATATTTACTAACTGCTGAAACACTGATATATCTGGTTCACGGCAAACTTGTAACTTTGTAAAACGCCTGGTTAACATCTTCATGAATGCACCTTGTTTATCCTTACTCCATATTTACAATTGTCATGCGTCGGTCAAGAGAAACGCTGAAATTATTAGAAAAATGTAAATATTTTACAATTGTATTAAATTTTACACTTATATACTTGAAAAAAAAGTACAAGAAATCACTTCAGTTTTCACATATTTTTACCTGACATTTTTAACTCAACGTTCAGATAAGGAACTGCAACTCAGCTGTCGTTACCAACTTTACTGCGCGCTTACCGGTACGTATGCCAGATAATAGACTGGAGAGCCGAAAAACTGGTATGGGCGTGCGTATGCAAATAACAGAGGTATGGAACCAATCAGAGTAACGCGATGCGGTCGGCAGCTATATTGGTTACTGCTGCTACAATGGCAGGCTATCGATATTTAAGTGAGTTTGAACGTGGTGTTATAGTCGGCGCACGAGGGATGGGACATGGCATCTCCGAGGTAGCGATAACATTTGGATTTTCGCGTACGACCATTTCACGAGTGTGCCGTGAATATCGGGAATCCGGTAAAACATCACATATTCGATATCGCTGCGGCCGGAAAAAGATCGTAAACGAAGGGGACAAACATCGACTGACGAGAATCATTAAACGTGACAGACGTGAAACCCTTTCTCAAATGGGCGCAGATTTCAATGCCTCCTGCATTTCTTCAGACATTAGTCGAGTCCATGCCACGTCGTCTTGCGGTACTTCTGCGTGCTCGGGGGCCCTACACGATATTAGGCAGGTGTACCAGTTTTTTTTGGCTCTTCAGTGTATATAAGCAGGGAGGGTTATNTGGCTCTTCAGTGTATATAAGCAGGGAGGGTTATTTCAAAAGTGCTCTTTTAAACGTGAACAGCCTGTATATCGATTTATTGCAAGTGTTTAGTTCTGAAACTTGCGGGTTGGGTGATCCCATCCACAAAAACAACAAACAGATAAGTGAACTGCCAGCACCAACCTGGATGTTTTGGACGGGAATGTACGTGGCGCTATTCGAGACAGCAACCAACCGAACCAAGAACACGAACTCGGCCGAGATGGCTTCCCACGACGCTTACAAAATATGTCACCTATAGGAACACGCGTGGTGCCAGAACCGATCACATAACAGCAAGATACTTTACGTTTTTCGCTTCGTACATGACCAGATGTGATTGGTTCATTGGCTGCTCTCTCTTACACACACAAGTCATTCTCCTGTTTAACTCGGCCCCACGGAATTAAGCCTCTCTACTGCGGCGTGCTTGCTGTTCGTTCTCAGGGCTTAAGACGTGTCAGACGAGATGGGACTTCAATGACACGCAAGACTATGGCACACAAGCTTTTTTACATCTAACCTGCTTCGAATAAGAATGCGAAATTCTTATACCTCTCGTACTNTATTTTCCCCTCTCTCTCTCTCTCTCTCTCTCTATATATATATATATATATATATATATACATACTGTTTTTGAACAACACCAACACACTCTCCAGCAAGCTACTCCTTACGAAAATATAACAAGAAAACGTTTGTACCACTTTTCCCTTAAAAATTAAATTTTTAAAATGCTTTTAATAAAAAGTATTATAAAGTAATTGCGATAAAGTAACACATCGGTGATTAGTGATTTGTATAACGGACATGTTACACCTCTGGAAAAGCTGTAGGTAGTTGGGCTTAACGTCTCCTGTATAGCGAGGTCATCAGAGCGAGTTGCTCAGAAAAGCAGTATTGGGGAAGGATCGAGAAGGAATTGCCCATGGCCCTTGTTAAGGACCCATCCCAGCACTCGCCTGGAGTGATTTCGGTGACCCATGGGAAGCCGAAATCAGCACGGCCGGGCCGTGAGTCGAACCCGCGTCCTCCCGAATGCGAGTCCGGTGAGTTACCGCTGCGGCACCCCGCTCGGTAAAACGCGGTTGGTAATACCATCTCCACTTCGTTGGCTAAAATAGGTGTTGCCTCCCTATCTTTGGATGGAACTTTGTAACAGTTAGCTTTGAGCGATTTGTTAAGAGAAGTTATGAATCGGCACGCCTAAATTAACAGGAAATGTTGTATTGCGAAACATTTTCAGGTGAACCGATTTCGAGAAATCTATGCGAACATTTGAAAACAGACGGCGCGTGATGTAACAGGTAGGAAACACGCGATGGCTGTCTAGGAGCTTATGGCGGGGCGTCGTGGATATTGTTTATAGTGCACTTATGTTCTCAATAAATGTGCGAGTTTGTAATATTTCAATACAATCGTTTAAATAAATAATAAACGGCGTGTGGGGAGTGCACCCATGGCGAGGGGACACCCTCCGAGTGACGGTCTTTCCAGCTGGAACCCGTAGGTGGCCGTCATCCCCGGGCATTACAGAAGTGAGGCCCTAGAATGGAGCGGCGCTGGAATGCAAGGGCGGGGGAAACGGGAGTACCCCGAGAAAGCCCGCCGGCAGGCGGCATCGTCCAGCACGATTCCCACATGCGAAGATCCGGGAGTGAACCCGCCGGGGATCGAACCCGGATCGCCATGGTGGGAGGCGAGCGTCCTGGACACTACGCCACCGCTGCCTTCATTTACTACAGTATTATGTCTTGTGTTTATTTTGCAGTCACAGTACCGATTATTTACTTGTGCTGGTGCTGCATAACACATCGACATGTCATAATTTCTTAATGCACATCTACCGGACACACGTTTCACACGACCATTCACACGTTTAAAGTACAGTGAGCGCTGTTCATTTCCCACCAGAGCGTATCGTTCAATCACAAGTCCTCTGTATGTGGGAAACTCAGGACAGTCCCGTCTCCTCTGCCCTTGCATTCCGCCGCCGCTCTATCCACGCCTCATTTCATCCTCACAGGCGCTGGGAACTTCATTGTTAAGTGCCGAGTGCAAACGGGAGAGATCTGGGTGGTGCTTAGCATCGAGATCTTGAGAACTGACGAAGGTGAAATGAGGCGAGTATGGAGCAGCACAGGAATGCAAGAGCGGGGAAATTTTTGAAAAAAACCCGCCAACCATCGGTAGCGTCCGGCACGATGCGGAACCCCGCCGGGAATCGAACCTGGTTCTCCCAGGTGGGAGTGGGAGGCGAATAGTCTAACCACTACACCACCGCGGCTCCACTAAGCGCCAACTTCAAACGTCTACACTCAACTCAGATTCACTGACCTCACTGAATTGTTTTAAATATTACTTGAATTAGGCTCTGCCTGAAAACCGCAACATTTCGCCATCGGAGTAACCAATTATTATTGGCCTATTCAGGCACAGAGTAAAGAAATACAGATATGAAGTTGATGTGGGCATACTTACTGTCTGACTGGCTGTGCGAGGCTCTTGGAACGGGTCTTGGTTCTGATTGACTACCGCGTCCTGCGTGATGCACCCTATTGGTTGGGCTACTAGCTGGCCAGTGATTACCAGCCGCTGATTGGCGGAAGCGTTCCGACATTTCGCTGGCTAGTGACGCCATTTTGGTAATGTGTGTGACTGGAGTTGGCTACTTCGCCTCTGTATACTTGGCTACTCTTTGATCCAGGCGGTGTCTTTCAGTCCACACACGCGGACATTAGGAACGTGTGCGTGTATAGCGACTGCGGGTAAATAAATATCTTCTCGAAAATCGGGTTTCGTTAAATATTACGCCACTTACAGGTGGTGACATTTCTGTGGAAAGATTTCCAAACGAGATACGCTTCTAAACACTTTAACATCACTACCACACGAGTGGAAGAAACCGTTTTATTCCAACGCCTGTTGACGAAAACGCAAGGCGTTTCAGAAGGTTTGGCGTGTAAAAACACCTGTTAACGCGCGCTGCCGTCACCTGGAGTTTTGGCGGACTTGGGTCGCTGTTGCGCGTTGCTTCTCCTTCCCCCCGAGCAGTCGGATAAGGTTATTATTGTCTTTTTTATGAACTTACCCAGGCCGGGAGGATCCTCAGTCATTTCACACCGCCTTAACTGCATGTAGCTCGGCGACGTGTTAAAAGTTCTGTTATTTTATTTTTTCCTCCCTCCCTGCTTTATGTTTCGGAGAGGTAGCTGGCGGGAAAAGAACGCCGGAAGGGAGGGGGGAAGGGAGGAATCTCTTTTGATACTGCTTACTGCTGGAAGCTGGGAGCCTTGGAGGTAGCGAGGTCAGCAACCTGGGGTCCGCGAGGCGACAGTTATACACCTGCACTCGCGGACATAGCAGGTGTCTGTCGCCGACGTCGACTTACCAGCGCTATCACAGCCGGCAACATCACGAGCTGTGCGCATGAAGTCTGTTCTCGCTTTATAAATCAAACCTTTCAAAAATCACCTTACGTCTGACGTGTTTCGTTGTTTTCTAAATATGCCATGTATCGCACGCGTTTTATACTCCTGCTAACATAAAATACCATTACTTTTGGTTAATTCGAACTTTAACTGGCACTCTTTCAACAAATTATGACATTTAATTAATTAATAATATGAGTAAAAACAGGAAGAAAATATACTTGTTGGCAAACACCTAGTAATAAATAGTTTTTATGCAAAATAACATCACATGGAGTGCGCACGAATCCGGTGTGTTGTACCTTTGGTATGATTTTTAATTCTAGGTTAAGCTTTGCTTGCTCAAGGCGGAACAACATCATGGAATTATAATTCAAGCAGGGCTTCAGAAAAGTTGCAGGAGACGGCGAACAGCCTATACATTATACGTAACCACATTACGTAAATTTGTTGAAGTCAATGCTCCTTGGCTGCCTACACTCAAGGCGTCAGTCACCACGTGGCTTTATTAACTGTGATAGTTAGCGGCAGTGATATTTCGCGAAAAGATTTCGAGACAAGATACAGTCCAAAGCGCTGTAGGGTCGTCCAGCTTCTTTGATTGGCTAATAAATTTTCTGACCCGTGTTAACCGTTTGCGCACGAATCAAGAAGGTTCAGTGTCGGAGTTACTTAGTCCTGAGGGGCTTGGTCAAAGACGGACACGGCACCAGCAGCCAATGGAGGTATAACAACAGCTGAGGTGTGTATATAGTATTGAAGTCTACTGTGTGCTCAGATTTTTACGCGAAAAGTCACTGTCCCTAGTGATAGTATATAAAGTGTATTAGAAGCGACATCTTATTTTCGCGACAAAAGTTCCTGTAGACTTGTATTTCATTACACTTCAGCTCAGATCAACTTTCGAGATTAAATATATTTTTTAAAAGCTATGTGTCTAATGTGCATGTCCACGTATCGCACACGTTTATTTCTGGAGTAAACTTATTTTTATTGCCGAAATCAAGTAGCAAATTTTCTCCCTACGAAGACCCACGGCCCATAACTGAAAAAAAATTGCAGGTGTGCGCGAACGTGTTCTGAAACCTGGCCTGCGGGGAACTATTTTAGTGAAAATGAAGTGTCCCCATATATAATTTTGAATTTTAGCCATTTAGCGAACTAAATTGGGAAATTCGTACACCTTTGCTCATAGGTAGACATGAAAAATTCGCGGTTTCATTACGGGACAAGCTAAAATTCAAAACCTCTTACGTTTGTATTGCGTATGCTATTGGCCCACCCGTTAGTTTACACCTCAGGAACATCTCTGAGCCTATTATAAACACNACGTTTGTATTGCGTATGCTATTGGCCCACCCGTTAGTTTACACCTCAGGAACATCTCTGAGCCTATTATAAACACACAATGAAATGCAGACACAATCACCGTCTTCCGCTAATACAGAAAGAAACAAATTAAGAGTGATATTTGCATGATTTTACATACGACAGTGGAGTATAGCCTACGGGTCATTGAACTCGCGAATATTTCAGGTCTCTACTCATATGAAAAAAATATATATATTATTAGTAGCACAACTTGAACCTATTCAACCTCACAATGGTTTATGGTTTCAGGTGTTGTAAAATAGTACAATTTTGAATCATGGTGTCCTTGACCTAGTTAATGTGATGTTTAGTTGTTACACCACTAAGCTGTGGGCTCGACTGTGGGTGATTGTGATATAAAGCGTGCTTAATGAAGAGCAGCAGCAAGGCTTCTCAACAAAGTTTTCATCACACTCTAAAAACACTTTATTTGTGGCAACACATGTTTTGTTGCCTCAAAATATTATCATTAAATATAAACCACTGTAAAGTAAATTTGCCACTAAAAAAACTTTTTGATTTAATCTATACATTAGTGGCAATGCTAACCTTGCCTTGTTGTTACAAAGGTTCAGCAGAATACTTGTGATACATTTGGTTTTTGATGGTTAAACCATTACGTTGATGATCTAAGGAATTTGTTATTTGGTAACGTAGCATTACGAAAACAATTTCCAGCAAACTTTTTCTTTGCTATAAATTGAATTTATATTGTTATAAAACAGAAATGTAAAAGAAAAAATTAAATATCAAAACCTAATTTTGATTGACATTCCCTTTTAATAAAAGCAAGACTTTGTAAGTCTAAACACAGTAATCTGAAACAAAAGTTTTTCTTTGCTACACAGAAAGCTTCGAATGAATTTGTTAACAGTGTAGCGGAGCGAACGGACAGCATTGACTAATGAGACTTGCTGTGTACAGATCAGACAACACATGACTTTCTTGTGCAACAAGTAGAGTAAAAGACCGTGGCCACGTGGACTGAAGGGGTTAACTCTTTAACGCATACATAAAAATGTGATTTTAAGCGATCCATTGAAAAAATATTTTGTTTGTAACTNAAGGGGTTAACTCTTTAACGCATACATAAAAATGTGATTTTAAGCGATCCATTGAAAAAATATTTTGTTTGTAACTGTATTAGTGTCAATACACCGCCGTGTTGTATGACTGGAGAGGGAGGGGAGGGGGCAATACAGTTGGGTTTGTGTTTGATGTTACTGGCAGCAGTTGTGTATGCCACTACAAAATACAGTTTAAATACCCCAACACGAGAAGGACTTATCATTTTCGATACCGTTTACAGTTGAGTAAAATAAACATTCATGAAATCAATTTCCTATGCAAAATCNAAGGACTTATCATTTTCGATACCGTTTACAGTTGAGTAAAATAAACATTCATGAAATCAATTTCCTATGCAAAATATACTATACATGCCAGTATGCCTGAAAGGCGATTCATCGCAATATTTTTACCGGTTGATCGCAATGTTATTGCTACGTCCTGAATGACTTTGCGCCAGTAGAAATACTTCAGTTGAGCATTATTGTGCAATACAGTCAAAAGGGAAAATGATTGCAATTTTGGCAGCAGACAGTGAGATAATGAGGGTGGCCTGCAGTCTGGCCTGCAGGTCACTGAACTGCGAATTTTTCTCGTATCAACCTACAGGCAGAGACGGAAAAAAATCTGCTTGTTCAATGGCGATAGGTTAGATTGCACAGTCGCCTGTGTACTAATGTCCTACTGGCTGCTTGTTTGTTGCAGAAGAAACACAAACGTAAGTTGTTTGAGTTATAGCTCGCCCCCAAGTGAATGCGCGTTTTTACTACCTCGTTAGAGACTACAATCGTGCAGCTATCAGCTATTCATTGGTTACTTGCTGTCACAGCGGAGCGCGGTGATTGGTCCTGCACTTCATTGCAGGTTTATTATTAGTTCAGTGTCCTTCAGGAGATGTTGACAGGTGGATAAAACTACAAGTATACGTTTTTAAATTATAGTTTATGTAAAAAAAATTTCGCAAAATATTTAGGTCTTGACCCATATGCCCTTATGACCTCAGGCCATTCAGTCCCTGGGTTCAAGACACTGTAGATTGGCACAGGAAGATCCCTGGGTTCAAGACACTGTAGATTATCACAGGAAGATACCTGAGTTCAAGGCACTATATGTTGGCACAGGAAGATCCCTGAGTTCGAGGCACTGTATGTTGGCACAGGAAGATCATGTGTGTTCGGTACTGTACGCAGCAAGACTACGCCAAATGTTCTAGGATATTCTCTGTAAACCGTTGACCTCGCTAGTGCTTTAACTTGTGAGTCTTAAATATCACTATCATCGAACAGGAAACCCACATTTAATTGGTCGAAATAACGAAATAGTTACGGTGTCTGACTTAAAAAAAAACCATATAATTATTACTTATTTGCAGCAGTTGACAAATAAAGCATTTTAGAGACTGAAAGCACCAAGGATTATAATAAAGATATTTGGGCTGATTTTAACAAGCGTTGAAGCGAGGTTGAAGCGAGGTGAGTATGGAGCATCGCCGGAATGCAAGGACGAGGGAAACAGCATATTCCCGAGAAAACCCGCCAACCAGTGGCATCGTCCTTCAGGATTCCCACATACGAAAATCCGCGAACGACCCCGCCGAGAATAAAACCCAGTTCGCCTTGATGGGAGGCGAAAACTCTAGCCGCTACCACACCGCGTCCCCCATGGTATGTAGTATCAAGATGTTTGCAGATATTTAGTAATCAATACTAAAGTGGAAAACTGTTTCAAATTTCTCTTGCAGGGGTGTAGCACAAAATGCAATCCTATACCTTAATTTTTTATCCCGAGTATGCTTGATTACGTACATGTGCAGAATAAATAAACTCATGGACGGTGCTGTACAAGATAAGAAGCTAGCGCCAATCCAGACAGCGCTTTTCCCTGTGTAATGCTATTGGCTGNTAGCGCCAATCCAGACAGCGCTTTTCCCTGTGTAATGCTATTGGCTGCTACTGGCACGCCTACATTTCATAATTGGCTGCCGCTTGCGCAATAAAGCAGAAAGAACTGTTCATGGNATTGGCTGCTACTGGCACGCCTACATTTCATAATTGGCTGCCGCTTGCGCAATAAAGCAGAAAGAACTGTTCATGGATTCAGTTGTGTAACCTTTTGTAAGGAATTGTTACGCCCTTCTCAGACCAAAAATATCCTTGTTTACAATACCTGAAACGGAAAATTAATGCGTAAGTCAATTCTTACAGTCACTGATTAAATTTTTATTTTTGTAACTGCTCTGCTACCGTTATGATGATCTTTCATACCTCAGGGACAACAAAATTCAGTCTGCGCTTCAACAGATTAGCGCTAGCAGCTTATGATACCAGGAAATGCACTGTAGTTTCAACAGCGAATAACACCCCTCACACGTGAAGGACCTCCTCATTGAACTCTATCTTCAGCTCTGTACAGTGCACATCCTTAAAACTCCTTCCTATGCAACCTCTCAGATATAGGACGAAGTACTAAGTAAGATCGTTTCCACATGAGTAAGAGTATTTATAGATGAGACAAATATTAAATAGCAATTACTAGAGACGTGAAAAATTCGCGAGTACAATGATGACCTGTAGGCTAGATATCCCAGTCTTATATGTTCATGCAAATACCGCGTTTTCATTGGTCGCTTGTCGCGGTGATAAAAGGAAGTGATTCGGCCTATAATTTATTGCATGTTTGTCATTGGCTCACTGGTCTCCAGGATGTGTCAAACAACGCGTCGACCAATTACAAAAGTAACATGAACGTACAAGTTCGTTAATTCCAACGTGTCGCGAAATGAACCCGCGAATTTCTCATGTCTCTAGCAATTACTGTATTTGTATTAGGCCTACCGGATACATCACGNTCGCGAAATGAACCCGCGAATTTCTCATGTCTCTAGCAATTACTGTATTTGTATTAGGCCTACCGGATACATCACGCCGTGTAAGTGCTCGTTTGTTTCATCGCAAAACAGTTAAAAAACAACATTGATTTTTACACCTGTTTCAGAGATATCCCCTCCCTTGTCACGCTTACCTACCTCCTACTCCTTTTTGTGAGAAAATAATATAACTTACATCGGGATGTTTTTTAAAGCANATAATATAACTTACATCGGGATGTTTTTTAAAGCAAAAAAAAAAATACTATTTGGTTGTCTGCACGTTGTTTCACATAGGCTACTTATAATTAGCATTAATTGGGATGTTGGGAAAACAGTTGCCTATACCTATTGTAATGTAAGATATATTTCGCTCACACTTAGTTAGCTAACTCAGTAAATTGTATCATAACTAACAGTGAAGATTATGATTCATTTGACTTTCGCAACAGCAATACCGTAAAAATCTAAACGTGCTCTCAGTTTATTATATACATATTATTCTGATGAGGAAATAGATTTACAAGAATGATAATCATATGTAATTCTGACGATATAGTATTTCAGTGGCCTTACAATTTAGCATGATAACACGGCGTCAAGTTAGACTTGACAGTAGTATACACTCTAGAGGAGATGCCATTTACTGGCTGCTGCGAAAGTCTCAACTCATCTTCCTGTTACACCACTGTAAACTACTGGAGCACGCCAAGTCGTGAAAATTGTGCCAGTGGTCAATGATGAAATAAATCAAGAGACGAAAGTTTCGCGAGTTCATCTGAGTACAAGTTAAACTTAAATCACATGCGCATCTCAGTTTCTGCTTTTATTGGGGTGCAGTTTGTTAGTCACGCCCCGGACGACTTTCGACCAATGACGAACCTGCAAGGAAAACAAGGCCGGAACCCTGTGTTACGTGATCTGGAGTTAAACTGGAGCAACAGCCATTGAACAGGTAACTGATGACTACGACCACCTGTATTTCACGAAAAAAATTTACGTGGAGGCTAGACTTCGATATATTCCTATGTGCACATTTTCTGTCTTCATGTGACTATTGGCCACTTGAATTTGTGTGAAGATAGTGAGTAACATGAATGAACCAATAAGAATTAAGTTTCTCCTATACTCACCGTCCGTGATTCGTGGGAAGACAGATAAGAAGCGTAACAATTCAAATGATCCAATCACGAAAGTCGTTCTGAACTAACGTGCGTTGGAACGCAACTTGTCCTTAAATCTAAAATCTTCCCAAAGGTTTCGAGAGCCAACGACGGCGAAATGAGGTGAGAATGGAGAACCGCCGGAACGCAAGGGCGGGGGTAGCGGGAGATCACGAGAGAACCCGCCGACCAGCGGCATCGTCCGGCACGACAGCCACTTGCCAAAACCCGGGCGTGACCCGGCCGGGGATTGAACCAGGTTCGCCTTGGTGGTAGGCGAGCAGTCTAACCACTCAGCCACCTCGGCCCCCTCGGTCTCTATAAATAAAATCGTGCGGTCGGAGATGAATTTAGCTTNAGCAGTCTAACCACTCAGCCACCTCGGCCCCCTCGGTCTCTATAAATAAAATCGTGCGGTCGGAGATGAATTTAGCTTACGTGGCCTCGAACTCGATAATATTCCCATGTATAGCTGAGGGGACGTTGGCGAGGCAGGCTGGGCGGAGCATGCTCGGGGAGTAGACTCTATAAATAAATGAAGAGGCGCGCGCGACATCCGAGTGAGTCTCCGGTGGCGGATGTAACTGCGCGGTCAGCAGCCTCACTGGGCGGCAGATGAAGACGGTGGACCGAGCAGGCTGCGAGATGAAGACGTGTCCCGGAGGGCCTATCTGCCGCCCCCTCCGCCCCACAGCCGCTCATCAAAGTTTCAGTTGCGAGCTCATATTGAAAGGCGGCGGCCTGGTCTCCCCCCCCCCCTGAACTGCTGCGGGCTGGCGACACGAGCCGCCGTCATTAAGGGCGGAGGTCCTTCGACACCGTCCGTCGCCGTGTACACCACACCAACATCGCCACGTCGCCAGACCAACACGTCATCTCGGAGCATACCCTAGCAACATCATCACATCGTCGTCAGCTGTCTACGACAACGTCTCAATCCGTGCAGGATATTTGCAGTGTAATATATACTTGTGAAATATTCAATACGTTAATGATATTTTGTCGTGCATAAAAAATCCAACCGAATTGGCCTCAACAAAATACTTAATACTACATTTGCATAACACCATTATCACAAAATATTAATACAAATCGTGTAAACAAATNCCTCAACAAAATACTTAATACTACATTTGCATAACACCATTATCACAAAATATTAATACAAATCGTGTAAACAAATCATCTACAGTCAAGAATATATTACTTTGATGAATTATCTCTAAATATTACAATAAAAAATCGATGTTTATGTGCTGATTTAAGGAAAAGTCTAGCCAACTTTCAACAGAATGTATATGATTAACATTCGTGTATGTTCTTCGTANGAAAAGTCTAGCCAACTTTCAACAGAATGTATATGATTAACATTCGTGTATGTTCTTCGTATTATTGTACGTATACCCAACCAATATAGTGTCGTCATCTCCTCTTATTCAGATTACCATCTCGCGGTGTACACTCTAGCAAACTCGACAGGTCGCTATTCAACATACATTGTAATAAGAAAATCTAGATTACAACTTTTAAAGTTCGCTTAGCACAGAAATGGAGAGATGGTACTATTCTCGTACCTCCATAAACACATTATAATATACTTTATGAAGAGCGAAGTGAACAAAAGCAACCACGCATTTAAATTAAATGCATTCGAAATATATACAAAGAAATACAGGTGTGATATACTTAATGTTTTAAATAAAAAAATCTGTGAACTATTGTCTTATTTAAAAAAAAATGATTGTACTAATTTTTGGAACAAAAGTATGTTTTTTTTCACCTGTTAGTGCAAATTGTAACAAAATGAAAATCACAAAAATCGAATCTGCTGATCCGGAAAAAATATGTCGCAATTAATTCATATTCCTTGTTTTAATATAGGAAGTATTTATTCATTTTCACTGACCCTACATTTTTTTAATGAATAACATAAAATTTATTTAAAGTAACAAATAACATGTAAGAAAACACTCTGCTTCCAATTAAAAAATTTCATGTCTGCAAATTTTGCTTACTTGTAAAATTACGTTTTTGTTGGTTTTCATCAGACTCTTACGCCACTGCTAGATAGGCTTCCTCCGCGCTATAGTTGCGACAGCCATCACACCGAGCCTATCACCGTACAGTAAACAGTAAACAAGTACACACAGACGAAATGGTATGGTGGTTTCTTTGGTCTGCGCGTACTCATTCTCTGATTGGTTGTGNTATAGTTGCGACAGCCATCACACCGAGCCTATCACCGCACAGTAAACAAGTACACACAGACGAAATGGTATGGTGGTTTCTTTGGTCTGCGCGATGGGATGGGAACAGGTCTTGTGTCCGATTGGCTGCAACGTGTTGCGGATCGTGCTATGTTGCCTAGGCTGCATGCTGGCAAGTAATTTACCAGGCACTGACTGGCCGCTGGTGGCTAGTGGCGCCATCTTGCTGGCGTGTGTGGCTGTAGTTCACGGAAGAAGCGGCTACTTGGCCCCTGTGTTCTTAATTACTCTTTGCTACCACTTCGCGGCATCTTTCTAGACTCCACAGTTCTCTACATGCTAGAGCGGAGGTCATATGTTCACTGTCATGTGTTTAGTGTCGGTTCACAGTGCTTCAGGCTCTGTCAAAATAACGGAGCTTTAATCTCATAAGTCACTGTGTCTACGATCGCTGACGTGTTACACATGAAGGATTGTTACGGCTAGCGCCGTACATCGCAAGGCACGAGTACTCCACGCTTTGAGAGTCTTCGTGACGGGTAATCTGATCCGTGAAGTTACCACACCTCTAGTTAGAGGATGGTAACATCTTCGAGCACGCAGCACGTTGTTAACTGGTTGCAAAAAGCACGCAAGGTACAGGAACAGCGCGCAAACAAACCATTACACACTATTGCAACACTTTTGCTCGCAAATTAATGCGTAACCCATCGGGTTACGGGAAATAACACGTGAAAGCAATGCATAATGTTATGATAGGAAATCCGGTGTCTATTTGTAATGGAAGGTGGGGGTACAGTTGCAAAGCACATTCGGGAGGATCTGGTTTGGATTCCCGGCCCGGCCACCCTGGTGTCGGGTTTCCCACGGTTTTCCTAACCACTCCAGGTGAATGCTGAGATGGTTCGTTAGTACCGGCTCTGGTGGAGTCCTTCGCATGTCCTTCATCAGTAAACAGAGAAATGCAATCTTCACATCATTATTTGGGGGCAGACAGAACTCCAAGTGATTGTACGTTTGACCGACAATATGTCTCGCGGGAATGTAAATTAAGGCCCCCGTCTACCTGGAACTTTCTCCCACGTTTAGGCCGAGAAGCGCGGGAGCAATAAGGGCGACACTGCCACGCGCATCAAGTACGCCATCGCCGCTAAGCGCAAGGCTCTGAACTGGCGTGCAGTGTTCTCGTCGTGCTGCGTGTACCTATGGGACTTTCAGCGGTGACCATATTATTTTATTAGTGGGAAGTCTTTAGAAAGGTTCAGTGCAGGCGCCTATAGTAGTTTTGTATGTATCTGGTGCGTGCATTTTGAGCTACAGCGCCTTGGAAAGGCCGTTTTTTAGCGGCTTTGGAGTACTCTGAATTGATGTTTCTAACGTACGTGATATTTTGAAAGTACTTAACAGCTCTCGTCTGAAGTGTGTGTTCTTTTCGTAGATAAGCACGTTGGACGCACGCTTAATAGTTTCGTTGAAAAACGTGTATTTTGTACACTGCAACGCAGTTCAAGCGCCAAGTAGAGGGCGCCTTAAGCGATGGAGTTGCCAATCTTCTCTAACGAAGTATGGCAGGTAGGTGACTTCAGGTTGCTGGCTGNAGGGCGCCTTAAGCGATGGAGTTGCCAATCTTCTCTAACGAAGTATGGCAGGTAGGTGACTTCAGGTTGCTGGCTGATGAAACCGCGGACTGTTCTCACTTGTGGAGTGTACCACGTCACCGAAAGAACAAAACACTTGCATGTCTCTATCGACAGTGTTCCCTTACTAATGCCTTGTCGTTCAGNTGAAGTGTGTGTTCTTTTCGTAGATAAGCACGTTGGACGCACGCTTAATAGTTTCGTTGAAAAACGTGTATTTCGTACACTGCAACGCAGTTCAAGCGCCAAGTAGACGGCGCCTTAAGCGATGGAGTTGCCAATCTTCTCTAACGAAGTATGGCAGGTAGGTGACTTCAGGTTGCTGGCTGTGAAACCGCGGACTGTGCTCACTTGTGGAGTCTACCACGTCACCGAAAGAACAAAACACTTGCATGTCTCTATCGACAGTGTTCCCTTACTAATGCCTTGTCGTTCAGNTACCACGTCACCGAAAGAACAAAACACTTGCATGTCTCTATCGACAGTGTTCCCTTACTAATGCCTTGTCGTTCAGAACTCCAAATAAACAAATACATTAAATAAAACGTCACGGTGTGTACGTACTCGGTATAGGAGGAGGGTTGGGAGGAGATCGTGAGGAACTGTGTCGAGTGTAGGCGGCCTCCGTGAATGGACGCGGGCGGCCGCATGCGAATTACCCTATTTTTTCTTCCTCTCTGGGCTGCGGACGGAGCCCACCCGCTATCGACTGTTCCCGAGCTGGTATTGACCTCGCCACCGACCCCCCACTGAATACAAAGATACTGGCCTGGGTAAGTGTCCTCTACTGTTCACTTAAAAATGGAGCAGCAATTTCCTCTCCGATACTGGCCAAGGAGCCCGGGGGTTCGGGAAGACGATGAACTACCAGGTCTCTCTCTCTCTCTCCATCTGCCTATCTCTCTCTTCCTCTGCTCCTGGGCCGCGGTGAGGTGACACGACGTGGAGACGATACGCCTGGAGCACAGAATACGTAACAATAGACTGTTCGTGGTAAACTGAGTACTTGTGATACCCCTGCTTCAGATATACTTGTACACAGTTTGTGTTACATTCCACGATATGTAACATTAACTTTTTTCATTGGCCTGATCACTTTATACATGTGTTGGTCAAGTGAAACTGTGAAATTATTATAAAATAAAATATTTTACAGATTTTTTGATTTTTACATGTATATACGTTAAAGAACTGTAAAGCAATATAAATTATTTTAGTACTCACAAGTCCTTTACCTAACACTTTTAATTAAACGCGAAGGCTTTGAACTACTTTTTCTCTGCTGTTGCCAACTTTACTGTGCGCATGACAAACCGTGTGCCTGTCCAAATAAATGCAATGTTGGGGCAGTCGCATTTTTCGAAGGTTTTTTTGAAAAGTGCTAGGCTAACCGTGAACAGTCCCATACAGAGGTTAAATAACCACTTATTCCGCTAATTGCTGCTGCACACGCCAGTAAAACTGCGTAACTGACCGGTAACACGTNGAGGTTAAATAACCACTTATTCCGCTAATTGCTGCTGCACACGCCAGTAAAACTGCGTAACTGACCGGTAACACGTGAAGGCGCCTCGCCGTTTGCCAATGAGCACCTGGTGACTATCTCGCCAGCCGGCAGCCCAACCAATATAAGATCTTCCGCAGCACGCGGTTGCCAATCAGACTCAAGGCCTTCTCCCAGAGCTTCCCATAGCCAATAAGTGAATGGATACGCCTGCATAAAAAAAAAAACCTCCACGACATTTTGTCTGTGTGTGCTTATCTACTCTGTGAGACGCGTTGACTGGACACAACAGCGGGCCAAAGTAGCGAAACGCACGACGATAAGCAGACTGGAAGGCACGGCAGAGTAAAGAAATACACACAGACGAAGTGGCGTGGCGGTTACTCCGATGTGGAGGTATCCATTCTCTGATTGGTTGTGCGAGGCTCCGGGAAGGGGCCTTCTGTCTTATAGGTAGGGCCACGTGTTTTTCGGGAAAAGATTTCAAGACTTCTTGCACTCCATAACACTAGAGCTCAGATCCACTTTCGTGATTGGATGATTTTTAACTGTCGCGCATTGCAGGTGTCTGCCCGCGAATCACGGACACTCGGTGTCAGAGGTACCTAATTCTGATTGGCCCTGTCAGGTAAGGAACTGTCTCCCGGCAAAGACACGTGGCCTATGACCAAAGGGAAACAGCACATGTGCCATAGGACATTGGAGAGTATGCAGCCTTCGCGCAAATCTTTTCGCGAAAATCAAGGAGCCCCACTGATTGGCTATCGCGCTCTACGACATGCACCGTATTGGCTGGACTACAGACTGACAACTAAGTTGCCGGGTGCAGATTGGCGAACGACGTGCCGACATGTTGCTGTCTACTGACGCCATTTTGCTGGCGTGTGCGGCGGCAGTTCGCGGCACTGGCGGCTATTTCACCTCTGTGTACTTATTTATTCTGTGGCATGACGACGCCACGGCACGACGACACGATGACAGGTTCCAACCGCCGATCGCGATATTTACAAATCCCGGGTCAAGTTCTTACATTCTGAATGAGTGAGATGCCTTTATTTTACACGAGTTGAGTTATGCGCAATCAGCTCTCTCTGCATTCAGGTCTTTATCACCGGCTCAGTATTTCAGACTGTGAACTGGCAACTGCGGTCGAATGATAAAAACCCAAATTATACAAGTGTGCAGGTAGAACTTACAACTTACAAGAATGGAATCAGCCCAGGCCACTTGACATCTCTGNCCCAAATTATACAAGTGTGCAGGTAGAACTTACAACTTACAAGAATGGAATCAGCCCAGGCCACTTGACATCTCTGCCTGTTGAGGGATACGATTCAGCGACTGAATAATGACGTACTAAAGTCGTTCAGTTTCTGAGTTAAAGGGCGGCGATCGCGTATCAGCTGAGCTTGTGTTCGGCGCTTGTCTCTCAACCAGCGAACGACGTTCTGCATACTCGATGGTATTGGCATCAACCACTCATGTCAACGAGGCGTATACAATCCCACAAACCAGAACAGTCTCATGGAAGATTCAGAGTACCAGGCACTGATGCCTTGCTGTGTATAGTACCAGTATAGTACCGGGATATAAGTATCCCAGATCGTGGACACGGTGACTAAGCGAGTCAAGGGTCTAGGTTTATCAGAGTGCTGAACTAATATTATGGTGTATACTTAAATNTGGACACGGTGACTAAGCGAGTCAAGGGTCTAGGTTTATCAGAGTGCTGAACTAATATTATGGTGTATACTTAAAGACCTGAAAAAATTGGCGAGTTCAATGACCTGTAGGCTATACCCCACTGTCGTATGTAAAATCATGCAAATATCACTCTTAATTGGTTTATTTCTGTATTAGCGGAAGACGGTGATTGGGTCTGCATTTTACTGTGTGNTGGACACGGTGACTAAGCGAGTCAAGGGTCTAGGTTTATCAGAGTGCTGAACTAATATTATGGTGTATACTTAAATACCTGAAAAAATTGGCGAGTTCAATGACCTGTAGGCTATACCCCACTGTCGTATGTAAAACCNGGCGAGTTCAATGACCTGTAGGCTATACCCCACTGTCGTATGTAAAATCATGCAAATATCACTCTTAATTGGTTTATTTCTGTATTAGCGGAAGACGGTGAATGGGTCTGCATTTTACTATGTGTTTATAATTGGCTGAGAAATGTTCCTGAGGTGTAAACTAACGGGTGGGCCAATAGCATACGCAATACAAACGTACGAGGTTTTGAATTATAGCTTGTCCCGTAATGAAACCGCAAATTTTTCAGGTCTCTAAGTATACTGTATTAATAACTATTAGAGTTTCTTAAAATTATGTCACATTTTGACACCTACTGAATGTCACACATGACTGAAAACAAAGGGAAAATTTTCTTCTTCTGATTAAAAAAATTTAAACATTCATCGCGGAAATTATTCCAACATGAAGCAATATTTTTAGTTATTGGCAAGCTTTTTACTGGGGTATAATTTTACAATACTGGCACATGACTTATATATAACAGTCAGCATAACAAACGTAGAAACTACAACCTAAAGATTGTATAATACGAGGCAATACAGACGTAATATACTGAGCGATAGAAGCTGGAAAAACTCTTATGTTCGATGACTTGTATGGTATACTGGATAGATTGTTGTATATTTGAACCTCATCTATCTGTTCACCGACTGCAACCCCACTGAGTAGCCAGATTTAACCCAGTTTTGATCCAGGTTTGTTATTAACTCGAAAGTTTATAAGAGAATGTAAAACTAACTGTCACACAATTGCAGAAGTATCTTAAGGCTCGACTTCAACCATTACGTAGAAATTCTTCGTTCCCGTGTCATATTTTCATTTTCAGAGTAATAACTAAAAATGATATCAAAAGAAAATTCACGTTTTATGAGTTGTTTAATATTTTCGTGTTTAATTTTCACTACGTCTTGTGCGGCAGCTGTAAAAAGGCAGGAATACACCGATATTATTTAAAAATTAAACATTGCTATTTGTGGCAACATTTTCGTTAGGAAATTCGATTTCATGTTTACTGCAAAGCGAGACAAATAGCTTAACTTTTGTAGTATGCCATAGCATTTTGTTATATAATTTTACTCCAAAAATCTCAGAAATCAGGAGGAAATGTAAATATCCGGCACAATGGGTTAGGCCGAGTCTTAAACGCAAAGAAGTAATATTTCTAAACTTAATTCGTGTAGTTTTCCCTTCTTTAGATATGATACAAAGCAGGTTTCTTATGACAATAACCTCTTTTTCTTGTGGGTTTANCGTGTAGTTTTCCCTTCTTTAGATATGATACAAAGCAGGTTTCTTATGACAATAACCTCTTTTTCTTGTGGGTTTAATTATTGATTTAGAGTCAACAAAGACTATCATATGTTTCCTTGCCAAATTGCGAAAGGACTACAAGAGTTCAAGGATCGGGAGCCTAGAGGTGACCCCTACATAAATCCGCGATTTTTTCATGTTTCTACTGAATAGTCAATCAAAATTATTAATTCCCGCTAATTTTAGTTGGGTATCACACACAGCCGNCGTGTAGTTTTCCCTTCTTTAGATATGATACAAAGCAGGTTTCTTATGACAATAACCTCTTTTTCTTGTGGGTTTTATTATTGATTTAGAGTCAACAGAGAGTATCATATGTTTCCTTGCCAAATTGCGAAAGGACTACAAGAGTTCAAGGATCGGGAGCTTAGAGGTGACCCCTACATAAATCCGCGAATTTTTCATGTTTCTACTGAATAGTCAATCAAAATTATTAATTCCCGCTAATTTTAGTTGGGTATCACACACAGCCGCGGCTTGAACCGATATTGCGGGACCGTAAATGCTAAATACTTTTAATATATTTTATATAATACGAACAAATTGTTATAGAACAGGCATGTAGTGAATACTGCAGGCGTGCACTCACTCCTGTTCAAAAGATAAAATACGCTAGCAAAAATTAAGAGCAGGAGTGACTAAGAAGAGCTGCGTCGCCATGACTGACGGAGCAGTCCCGTGCAGTCACAGCCAGAGATGTGGAGCAGTACAAAGTATCACGAACCGGTACAAATGACTGGAAAGCCTGTGAAACTGGCGTTTCATTCACCACGTTAGACTCCGCGGTTCTATATGCAATCGTGCATATATATATATATATATTGCCCATTGGTTTCTTGCTGCCACAGTGGAGGGCGATTATTGGGCGTGCATTTCGTTGTATGTTTCTCATTGGCCCAGGAGGTGTCGAATAACGCGCGAATAACAATGGTAGATCCCCTGGAAAACTTGTATGCAAACGCAAAAATCCGTGAGCAACCCCGCCGGGAATCGAACCCGGGTTGCCTTCGTGGGAGGCGAGTAGTCTGACTACTACACCACCGCGGCCCCCAAGTACTCTGTACCACCGGGTACTACACTGTACAGTACAACGTTCATTACTGGTCGTCTGTCAGCTTATGTAGTGTGGAGCTTACCGTGTCATTTCCTGCGTAATGCAATAGACAGTCATTAATTTTAATTTGAGTAATTTATAATCAGGCGATATAGACGTTACATTACGTTCCAGTGAATTTTTTTAAAAACTGCTGGCAGCGTCAGATTGCGTGTTCAATGTCCCCAAACAACCCATGCGTTCAATATTTGGTTTTAACAAATTTTCTAGGAAGATATACAGCCCTGCTCTTTTGCAGTTTGCTGCCGACATAAATTACAGGCCGGCAGGCAAAGAAAGGCTTGTTCACAGTAAAGTGAGCACTTTCGAAAGCCCTCATTAAGATTACCTTGTACGCACTTTATGTATTGTTCCGCCGTACGTAAAATCAAAGTTGCCGTGGCCACTTTATTCATGCGTCGGCNGTGAGCACTTTCGAAAGCCCTCATTAAGATCACCTTGTACGCACTTTATGTATTGTTCCGCCGTACGTAAAATCAAAGTTGCCGTCGCCACTTTATTCATGCGTCGGCAAAGTGAAACTGTGGAATTATTAGAAAAATAAATATTTTACATATTTGCTGAGTTTTTCGCTTGTATGCATTAAAAATAAAGCAAGCAAAAGAAATAATGTGAAATTTCACTAATGTTTCACCAACGATTTTTATTCACCGTTAGACTTGGAACTACTTTCCCTCCATCGTTGCCAACTTTACTAGGGTCATGGCAGTCAGTGTTACAGTTGAAATGTGGCCAGGCTGGAACAGCGACATCTTCCAACGGTATTTTTCAGAAGTGCTCACTTTGCCGTGAACAGCCTTCACCAACAAAATCCACCGTATTTTCTTTTTCGGAGGCAGAATGTACTTCGAACATTTAAGCATCTGTTTTTTTTTATCCTCTGGTTTACATTTTGCTTGACCATTCCTGGATAAACTTAAATCGCTAGACACCTGAAAAATTTNTTTTTTTTATCCTCTGGTTTACATTTTGCTTGACCATTCCTGGATAAACTTAAATCGCTAGACACCTGAAAAATTTGTGAGTTCAACGACCTGTAGGCTATACTCCATTGGCGTATGTAAAAATCATGCAAATATCACTGTTCATTGGCTTCTTGTTGTATTAGCGGAATACGGTGATTCCTAAACGTAAAATGACACGTAAATAATAACCGGGTCTCAACAGGTCGAGGTGTAAACTAACGGGTGGACCAATATAATTAGCAATACAAACGTACGAGGTTTCGAATTCTAGCTTGTCCGGAAATGGAAACGCGAATTTTTTCAGGTCTCTANATTAGCAATACAAACGTACGAGGTTTCGAATTCTAGCTTGTCCGGAAATGGAAACGCGAATTTTTTCAGGTCTCTATAAACCGCATGTAAATTTCAGTTTCTGCGCGCTTCAATTGGAGCACAGCGTGTTGGACACGCCTCGGATGGCTTTCTAGCAATAACGGACCTGCAAGGAAATCAATGCCTGAATCCCGTGCTACCTGGTCTGGAGTTAAAACTTAGCAACAGCCAATAAACAGGTGACTGATGCTCGAGTACTCACAGTGTTGGAGAGTCTAGCTTGTTGCCGAATTTATTCGCGAGATTTCCGCTTCTCTACGAAAAGCCACTGACGTAGATTTGAATACTTACAGAATTATGGACTGTAGTCTAGAATGCTGCCATATACATAATACTGCTGATTTTGTACTTCTCTGCATACAGGTACTTCATTTTGTGGTTGTGTTGAAATGCAGGCAGTTCAACGGAGAACATACCTGCGGGTGTTCTACATAAGTTCTCAGTGAACAAAGGAGGTCTGCCACTTAGAGTGCGGAGTGTGTGTACTCGATGCTCAGAGAGCGCTGTCATAACATAGAAATAACCAATGTACGCACACATAACTTACTAATATATGCGATAGAATTTTCTATTGTATGCTAGTTATAATTTACTAGGTTGCAGCTCGTAAAATTTTTCTCATTTATCATAGTTCTAAGTTGCTTGTTTCTAATGTATGACCGTTCTGAGTTGTGCATTTCTAAGTTATAATACTTCTAAGTTACGAAGTTTCTGTGTAATGTGGTTCTAAGTTTGTTCTTTCTACTGTACGACTGGTGTTAGTTGTCTTTTCTATAAGTTATGGCAGTTCTAATATTTGAGTTTTTAAGTTTAAAAGTATCTAATTTCTGTGATTCTGTGTTGTGTGCTTCTAAAGTTGTTTTTTTTCTACTGTACTACTGTTCTATGTTGTGGGTTTCTAAGGTATGACAGTTCTAAGTTGTGACTTTCTAAGTTACAGCTGTTCTAAGTTGTAATGTTCTTAGTTAAGACGAGTATAAATTATGATTTTCTAAGCAGTGGTATTTATTTCTATGTTACGATAGTTCTAGAGATTATTTCTCCAAGAATTCTAAGTTTTATGACTGTTCTAAGATGTGGGTTTTTCTAAGTTACACGCCTCCCCTTGCTGGAGCGATCCCCTCGCCCCTAGAAGACGCAGGTCCGAGAGGAAGACGACGGTGAATTAGGACAAGATGCAGCTCCTCCCCCCTTCCTCCCCCAGGTAATTATGACGGCTGAGGAGTGGCGCGCGTTTTACGGCCTGCCCTTTCTTCCCCCCTGGCGAGGACGTGGGGCGGCGGGTTCGAATCCCCACGCACGACGTAAAAACGTCGTAAAAGCAGCCCCGAGACGTGAGGGCGAGTGTAATGGAACTGGGGGTGATGAGGGTGGTTCGCAGAAGGGGTGGGACAGGGGGTGGTTTCCTACACCAGATCCCCGCCCGGCAATGACCAGGCAGCTGCGGTTACACAACGAACCTTCAGCCGGGCCAGTCGGCGCACACTTAGACATTCCCGTCAAATAACCGCCTCTTTGTGTGGAAATACGGTGTTAATTTACACTGAATATGGGCCTACTAACGAATCTCACAACTAATCTCCGTTAGCCACTAATGTTGCCGAGATAAGAAGCAGTGTTTCCCGCAGTTGCAGCCACAAACATGAATCTTCGTGCAAAGCCTGGAGCATTCACGGCAAGTTGAAGCAGAAGTTAGCCCAAGCCGCATGTAACGGACATCACACTTCAAAACCAGCAAGTATAAGACTTTCTGATTTTATCTTATTTCTGTATTACCATAAACACACACACACACACACACACATATATATATATATATATATATATATATATATACACACCTAGCACAACATTCAATATGGGAGCAAGACGCTTGCACTGTCCATTTTATTTTTCGTCTCGAAAGCTACGTGAGAAAAGTAATTACTTAAATTATTTTTATGTTAATTGTTTATGCCCGATCCGTCGGTGGCACAGGCGAGTGTCTGACCACTGCCACACCGCGGCCCCCACGTATCGCATAGGAAGTTCGTGTATGTTTAGGGACACCCGATTTTCGCGAAAAGAATTCACGACCAGTTGTATTTGATAACACTTTAGCTCAGATCAACTTTCGTGATTGGATGGTTTCGTGTTGCCCGTCGTAAGTCCATGCGCACGCAAATCACAGACGTACAGGCTGTTTAAGTCTAGCTCTGATTGGTCAGTCAGGTTGGAAAGAAGCCTTCTCACGAAGACACGCCGCCGATTAGCGAAAGAAAATTGCTGGAACGTCTGCGGGGAATTGAAGAATAGAATGTGCAGTAATCCTTTTGCGAGGGTGTTCGGGTGTCCTTACGTATAACCGTAAGGCGGCATTGTGGCGGTGTGTAATGATGACATAGCGTGGCGGCTCCTCTGATGTGGGCCTACCCGTCCTCTGGTTGGCTGTGCGAAGCTCTAGGAACGAGTCTCGAGTCTGGTTGGCTACTGCGTGCTGCGGAAGGTTTCCGATTGGTTGGGCTGCAGGCTGGTGAGTCAGTTATTTGGCGTGCACGGCTGTAGTTCGCGGAACAAGCGGCTATATCATAACAATGAAGTACTTTGTGATTGCGATATGCATTATCGGGAAGCTGCATTTCTCGCAGATTACATATGTAGCAGTAGGATATCACTGCACTCGATGTAGGACAGTGGATTTAACTACAGCGGCCACTTTGCAATTTTATTCTTTCCTTTCATTGAATTGCGCGAGAATGCCCTAAAAATGTACTTTTCATCATTTACACCATTTTATTTTCTTTTGGAATATATAAAATAGGAAAAAAGAAAAATGTGGCGGCTTTGGATTTGAGTCGAGTTCAGAGATTTGGGCAGCTCTTAACAGCGTTGAGGACTTGAGAGCCGATGAGGTTGAAGTGAGGAGAGAATGGAGCAGCGCCAGAATGCAAGGGTGGGGGAAACAGGAGATCCCCAAGAAAACCCACCGGCCAGCGGCATCGTCCGGCACGATTTCCACTTGTAAAAATCCAGGAGTGACCCGGCCAGGGGTTAAACCTCGTTCGCCTTGGTGAGAAGCAAGCATTCTAACCGCTCAGCTACCGTGGCCCCTGTAGCGACTCTAGATAATTGTTTTTTTTTTACCTTCCCGAGAATGCTTCGTATCGGTGCCACCGACAACCGAGCACACAGTTCGTTGCTACGGATGAGAAACCCAGGTGCACGCTGCGTCCCCACTGTCCTCTTCATACTTAAGCTTCAAACGATTTCTCCAGTGTCTGGGGAGGTCACGGTAGCTGAGTGGTTAGACTGCTCGCCTCCCACCAAGGTGAACAGGCGCTAAATCCCCAACCGATTCACTCCGGATTTTCGCAAGCGGGAATCGTGCCGTACGACGACGCTGGTCGGCGGGTTTTCTTGGGGATCTCCCGTTTTCTCCCGCCCTTTCATTCCGGCTCTGCTCCATACCCACGCGCAATGACTCTCAACGGCTCTCAAGACCTCGCTGTTAGCCTCCNCCCTTTCATTCCGGCTCTGCTCCATACCCACGCGCAATGACTCTCAACGGCTCTCAAGACCTCGCTGTTAGCCTCCCAAATCTCTTCACTCACTCACTCACTCCAGTGTCTACTGCCGCAGTGAGTGGCCAGTTTTAGCCCAGAGCAGGTAGCTGGGCATTTCATCCTTGTTTTCTGCAGATTCGTTATCTTCCAGTGTCGTTCAGCGGATGTGTAGAGAGAAATGTGACGCCCCGTTGTAAGGCATGTTTAAAGTACAGCCCGCTAGCATAAGCGGTCATGGAGNATGTGTAGAGAGAAATGTGACGCCCCGTTGTAAGGCATGTTTAAAGTACAGCCCGCTAGCATAAGCGGTCATGGAGTATAATAAATGATAATTTATAACTAATATTTTTATTCTTTTAGTTAAATTATAATTATCGATTTTAAGAACTTAATTTTAAGGTGATATTTACACATATGTATGGAAGTTGGCGGTGTTCTTGTATCTTCAGAGGAATCTTTACCGTGATCGATGGTTCCCATTTTGAAATTCCTTAAATTTGTTGGACAGTAAGTATATAGCCGTGATATGTTTTAAAATCGATATTTCAAAGGTTCTACCGGAAAATAATGAAATCTGCATGAGATGAAAGAGCCATTCTGTGAATAATGTTTTCTTTAACCTAGACCTGTAACCTGCGAACAGTTGTGGCATACTATCATCCCCTAGATCGAGACGCTAGGGGGTGGTGTGTTTCAGGGTAGGGGATGAAAGTACTCCACAACTGTTTGCATGTTTCAAGTCTTGGTTAAAGAAAACGTTCTTCACAGAATGGCTCTTTCATCTCATGTAGATTTCATTGTTTTCCGGCAGAACCATTCGAAATATCGATTTTCAAGGGTGGCTATTTCCCTTAAGAGTTACTGCTCGACATTGTTAGTATAATGTTTTCTACCCCATTTTGCATAGGGAATCACCTCACAGCGTTTGTTTGTACCTGTAGTTCAGGACCAACCTATATATACGTATATGTATATATATATATCGCATGGAGATGATAAAACCGGAGATTTGATCAAATCCTTAAGGTAGATGATCAATTCACGGAAGATGTTAAAATGACAACTGTGTGGGGTGATTTCCCTAAAGAAAGTAAGTTATTTGATCAAGTCTCTCAACGGTTATAGTGAAAAGATGTTATACTTGAAGCTGGTAGCCTCATTACCTATAGCAAATTGCCGGCGAGCCTTGAAATGGCCACAACACCAGTAGTGAACCTTCCTGCTGGCGCTGGGGCTCGGCCACGGTGCGTAATTTATGGCCACGCTTTGGGCGAGTCCTGACTTCTTTATTTCAACTTTTCACTAAAACAGTTAAGGGACTTCATCAAATCACTTACTTTCTTTAAGGAAATCACCCCGAGAGTTGTCATTTTAACATCTTCCGTGAATTGATCATCTACCTTAGGGATTTGATCAAATCTCCGGATTTACCATGTCCCTGCGACATATATACACATACATATATGGCACCATCAGATGGCTGTCGCTATTTTAACAATCTACATGATTCCCACAGTCATTTTTTTTTCAGAGCAGCAGCATCAAGCATAACGACAATTTTCAGAGGTACCTAAATTTCACGAATTCTTTTGGCAGCATCCCAGACTTCTCAATCGTGTGCATAATCGGGCAAGAACTGTTCATTCGCTGGCTGCTGCCGTGGTGAGAAAGTACTTTCGATTTGGTTGTACGTGATATGGTCATGACCTTTCTTGCTGTTTATTACTGGCTGAGAAGTTCTCAAGGACGTGTTCAAACAACTGTGCTACGATCATGAAATTAACACGCGAGTATACTTGAATTGTAACTTGCAAACTAAATAATTTGCAAAAATTGCTGACGTTTAACTATTTTGTTGGTCGCATTAGATGACTATTTCGATGCAAGTACAGCGTCGAATAAATAACTTCCTTCCCTGCAACGCCTAAATTTATATATGTATGTGAGTGGAGTGAAAGGGGGTAACGTAGTGGTGTTTGTGGGGGAAGGCGAATGGCAGGTGGGCGGCGACCTTGAGAAGGAGGAAGGGGGAAGGAGGAAGGAGGCGAGCGCGG
>NQII01004008.1:57270-76485 GCA_002778355.1 Clitarchus hookeri
ACCTGTCGCCCGTCCGCCATTAGCGCCGCCCCTCCCCCCTCCTCCTACTCACCAGGCCAACACTTCCTCTTCCCCAAACAGGAACTTCCTCGACTTCAAAACATAGAAGAAAAAAAAAACGCAGTAAGCAACCAAACATTGATTGTAACACTACAAATAATTTAGAGTAAATTTGTCAAAATCTTAGCGGGGGACGTGTGGAACTAATATTGAGTTATAATTAACAAATTATGTATATTTAGAGTTTATTATAAATATTTAGCTGCGTAAAGAGTTTTGCATGTTTTCTAAAATGATGTGTTGTAAATATATAATAGTTCAGTTGTAGTGTACAAGAAAATCTTTGGCAAAAAGTTTTCAAAGCATTGTTTTTAACAAGCACGAAATTTTTTTTGCTGTGTGCTAGATTGTTGAACCACACATTACCTAGAGGTGACATAGCCGCTTATTACGCGAACTCCAACTGCACACGCCAGCAAAATGGCGTCACTGACCAGCAACATGTCGGAACGCCGTTCGCCAATCAGCGTCTGGTGACTCGTCACAGGCCAGCCGGCAGCCCAAGCAGCCGACTTAATGTTTCAACCTGACATTTGCACCGACGCAACGCAAAGCAACAAAAATTGTCCTGTGCTTGCGCCAATAATCACAGCTGGAATTAAAAATACCACACGCAAGAGGTCGCAAGTCTTCTCTGCGTAGCAACTACATTTCTTCTTCTTTATTTTCAGGAGTCAAGAAGAAATTTCTGTAAAATGGTTGTTCGGGCGCTATCGGCAGCCGTCGGAAGTATTCGGGCCTGCTTTGGCTAACAGCTGTTGATGTCTTGCCCGGCCGTCTGTGCGTAGCTTCCTCTGTGGTGCACCGCGTGTCTGTCTGTTAATTGATGAAGCGTGACGATTGGTGATTAATACATGGACAATTATTCAGCAGACTAGAAATGGAAATCATTCAACGTAATATTAAATACACTAGAGACCTAGTGTACAGTCTATTCGCAGTAACTTCACACTTTTTGAATCAACACTTTGAAAAATCGCCTCATGTACTACGTGCTTGGTGGTTTCCTAAACAAGTCTAGTGTCGCAAGCCTTTCATATTTGTGTTGACGTAAAAATACGCAATTTTTGGTTTTATTTAACTTTTATTTACATTTCATCTATACATTATATTTAAAATATACTTAATACGAATAAAAATAGGGAGAAAATAGGTATTTAGGTGTTGCCTAGAAATATATAGTTTTCATGCTAAATATTAATAAACTGAGTGCGCATTAATACGGTGTGCTGTCCCTTTGGTGTAATTTTCTATACTTTGCTAAGTTTTTTTTTGCACGAGGCGGAGGAATATCGTGAAAGTTCCTGACTCCAGTGGTTACGATATTCGTGGCAGAGAAGGGGAGAGTTTCCCTGGGCATGTGCAGCATCGCGCCAAGCACACACATGTCAGGGCCTTGTCGGGATCCCGATCTGGCCACTATGACACTTACTACCGACATCACACACTCACAGACACTACATTTACACTCGACCACTTGGGTCACGCCATTCCTTAGGAGCNCTGACCCTTACTACCGACATCACACACTCACAGACACTACATTTACACTCGACCACTTGGGTCACGCCATTCCTTAGGAGCGAGCTCCTTCCGTTGTCCATTTCTCACATTCCGAGGCCGTTCTCTGGGGTTGTCATCGGGGTTTTCCTGGAACATACAGAGTATAATCCAGGAAAGGGTGTCTTATCAGGGTTTGTCAAATCCGGTGTTGGTTAGGGAATACTGTCCGAAGGTGAAGGACTAGTACCTGACCACAGTATACCCCCCGTGAAGGGTTTACTGTAATCAAAGGCACGCCTCCCGTATGCACGGACAGCATCCTTGAAGATTATAGACGGGTCGAAACGTTCTCCCCTTCGCCAGAAGCACTCCTTCAGCAGGCTGAGGAGGGCTTCCGTGTTGGTGGGCAGGCCTGCCTGGGCGACGGCAAGCCTGTCCACGCACTCCATCCGAGGGAAGAGGAATTCCCCCCACCTCCCTTCCCGGTCGATTGATCTAACTAGTAGAGCAACTGCGGCCGTCAGGGTGGTCGCATCCTCTAAACGTGAGAGCTGGGATCCGCGTATAACTTGATCTTATAACTCCCACGGTTCTTTGGAATTGGCCCCCATGGGCCAGGTCTGCACTGCCGCGTCGATGCTGTTAAAGTTCGACGGTCACTCAATTGTGGTGATTTTCTCTGAAAGAGGCACATATTCGCTTTCCCTAATAAGGTTCTTCAGGATGGAGACTTCCCTTGTCTTTTCCTTTTCAAATTTTCCTTCTTCATTCTGAGTATCCTTTGGTAGGCATGGCGTCTCTATGATTCTCTCCCGGTTCAGCGTGCAGACCGCTCGTCGATTTTGATCTCTGAGCATCTTGCTCAAATTTCTTCCCATCTGCGAGAATCCCTCTCTCACGTAGAGGACCGAGTTCCAGGAGCACGGCCACCCTTCATTCGTCCTGGTTTTCTTCTCTACTTGCTCTGGTTCTTCCTCAATATCTATTAGATGCAAGACAGAACCTTGCATTCGTGGAACTTGAAATTGTAGCACAATTGGTAATTTCTTTTGTTGTTCCGGGGTTGTCGCTTCTGGTGTTAACATTCCATGTAATGGTACCTCTTCCTTCAGGATCACTGTTGGAAAAAGGTGTTCAGCCATCTTGGTTTTGTGTTTCATGCAATGCTCTTGGTCTTGAGAGCCAACGAGGGTGATTAAGGTGAGTATGGAGCAGTGCCGGAATGAGGAGGGGGACGGGAGATCCCCGAGAAAACCCGCTGATCATCGGCATCGTCCGGCAAGATTCCCCACATGCGAAAATCCGGGAGTGACTCGGCCGGGGATTGAACCCGGCTCACCTTGTTGGGAGGTGAACAGGCTAACCACTGAGCCACCGCGGCCCCGCCAGCAGGAAGTGATCGGGCTGAGCACGTGCGTGATAAGCGAGCCTGGAGAAGGANCCGGCCGGGGATTGAACCCGGTTCACCTTGTTGGGAGGTGAGCAGGCTAACCACTGAGCCACCGCGGCCCCGCCAGCAGGAAGTGATCGGGCTGAGCACGTGCGTGATAAGCGAGCCTGGAGAAGGAAAGTTAGTGAATGGCGAGGCAGCAGGTGTATAAAGCGTGCGCGGGTCGGCCAGGTATGGGAGGGACTCCGAGGTCAACAGGCAGAGTGACCCTGCTCGGGGTGACAGCGGTGTTTGGCGAGAGTAATAGGCGGTGTCGTGGCGGACGTTGCCACAGCTTTGTCAGCGCGGTCAAGAACACGACCCGAGCTCCACGTGATGAACTCCAACCAGCTAGCTGGGACACCGACCACACCGTCGCCGCTTGCGCTGTGAAGAACGTTTGTTGGCGCAACCAAATTAATTGTTTGTGTAGGGAGAGTAAATATTGTTTGTTCTTTAAGACAAATTATTTTNCAGCTTTGTCAGCGCGGTCAAGAACACGACCCGAGCTCCACGTGATGAACTCCAACCAGCTAGCTGGGACACCGACCACACCGTCGCCGCTTGCGCTGTGAAGAACGTTTGTTGGCGCAACCAAATTAATTGTTTGTGTAGGGAGAGTAAATATTGTTTGTTCTTTAAGACAAATTATTTTGTTGTTCTTCATTAGTTGCCTAAACTCAATGATATGGTTGGTTCAATTACAGATTTGTTTGACTCTACGTTCATTAAACTGTTTTGGTTATCATAAAAAAGTGGAACCCTGCTGAGTTCTGAACCCGGACCATTGGCACACAAACGTCAGCTAAAGTGACTACTTACGAAATGAAAGGACAACTTACATAAATAAATATTTCATGTTTTGCAGCTTTAATTTTTATTTTGCTGTTGAATTTGTTTCATTGGAATTTATAAACTATTATTAACTATCAATAAATGCAGTAACATACGCTAATATTATCCTAACTGTCACCAAAATGTAAAAAAAAAACTACCGAGCTGTATTTTCGAGCGCAGGCATTCAAATGCGTGGCCAAGTAAGCAGATACAATGGAGTGGCCAAGTAAGCACATACAATGGAGTGGCCAAGTAAGCAGATACAATGGAGTGGCCAAGTAAGCAGATACAATGGAGTGGCCAAGTAAGCAGATACAATGGAGTGGCCAAGTAAGCAGATACAATGGAGTGGCCAAGTAAGCAGATACAATGGAGTGGCCAAGTAAGCAGATACAATGGAGTGGCCAAGTAAGCAGATACAATGGAGTGGCCAAGTAAGCAGATACAATGGAGTGGCCAAGTAAGCAGATACAATGGAGTGGCCAAGTAAGCAGATACAATGGAGTGGCCAAGTAAGCAGATACAATGGAGTGGCCAAGTAAGCAGATACAATGGAGTGGCCAAGTAAGCAGATACAATGGAGTGGCCAAGTAAGCAGATACAATGGAGTGGCCAAGTAAGCAGATACAATGGAGTGGCCAAGTAAGCAGATACAATGGAGTGGCCAAGTAAGCAGATACAATGGAGTGGCCAAGTAAGCAGATACAATGGAGTGGCCAAGTAAGCAGATACAATGGAGTGAACGAAATCTTTTGTTGACAGACCGAATTTTTATCCCAAAACCGAGGTTTTGTTTATTCGTATGTCTAGTTTGGTTCATGAACAAAATCAATTTTGTTGCTTTTCAAGTTTTGCTTGCCCAATAAAAAAAGTATTTGGTTGGGATTACAAAATATAATTTAGGCCATATAAATAAAAATAAATTTTGTTAGTTTGAAAAAACCGGACTGTCTAACAACCTGCCATTGCACGTATACACGTTCTATTCTTAAGATTTTGTGTCGTTTTTAAAACGTTTTCAATATACTTTCCGTATTGAATTTTGTACATCTGAAAGGTATTCAGAACGAATTGAGTCTCATGATCATTACACCACTAAAGTAGGATCGGATAGGATTCAGTCGGGTGTAAGTTAACATGTAAACGCGTATTATAGAAACTGTATCGAATCTAAATTGCGGGCACTCCCGAATAACGTTTCTGTACTGCATACAGACATTTGTTATTCACTGTGTTTTGTTTTAATTCTCAACACTTGCGTTATATCGTCTTTGCATTAAAATTATATAGAATTTTAGTATAAATATTTCGATGAAAGAAAAAATTTACTCGAACTTAATTTTAGGACAATGGTGTTGTTATTTCATTGTAGGAAGGACACGTGACTTCCATTTCGCCGACATAAACACGCACATTAGCCACAGCAATTAAATTGATTTCCATTTGGATCCTCGATTCCCGAAAGGGCCGCTACCGGACGATGTCGCTGGTCGGCGGGTTTCCTCAGATGTCTTCCGTTTCCCCCGACCCCTCATTCCGGCGCCGCTCCTTCCTCACCTCTCCACACCCTCGTCGGCTCTAGAGACCTCGATATTAAGAGCCGCCCAAATCTCTTCACTCGCTCACTTCATTTGGATCGAAATGTTTTAAGGATAATGGGTATCGTCTTCATTCGGTGCTGACTCAGCAAATACTAAAAATGCTTTGAAAACTACGAAAAGTCGTAGAATACATAGGTACTCAGCTACGGTTCTTTTGCGTTATATTTATAGATGGTTTATCGCGAAAACGTTGAATGTTTGCTAGGATTCGACGTACTGTACACATGTCCGACAGTTTTCTTTTTTCATTGGCTACCATGCATGTACAAAGCTACTGCCCCATTTCACTGGACCAATGAGGATTCCGATACTACAAGGCAGCACGTTCGTGATTGGTCTCCAAACTACTTAGCAGAGTCAAAACTTTGTTCATCCAATCATGAAAGAATAAACTAGTTATAGTGTTATAGAGTATATTTTGGCTCAAAAATGTTTCCCGATTTTCAATCATCTCTAGTTATAACTAGAGACCTCTGAAAAATTCGCGAGTTCAATGAACTGTAGGCTATAATCTACTGTCGTATGTAAAATCATGCGAATATCACTCTTAATTGGTTTGTTTCTGTATTAGCGGAAGACGGTGGTTGGGTCTGCATTTTATTGTGTGTTTATAATTGACTCAGAGATGTCCAGGAGGTGTAAACTAACGGGTGGGCCAACAGCATACGCAATACAAACGTACGAGAGTTTGAATTCTAGCTTTTCCCGAAATGAAACCGCGAATATTTCAGGTCTCTAGTTATAACCATAAAACCCTTGTGTATTTCGCAATATGATTTGGAACTAGGCCAGACGAAGTACTCCTGTGAATACTCCAGCCACAGTCATTTGTTTATTGGCGACACTGTTCGAATGTTGGCTATTCAACTGCTGGCATGTACATTTTCCTGCGCGTTCGTTTGTCTGATGTAACGCCGTATCACTTCAGGTCTACATTTATCGTGAAAATCATTCGTGACAAAATAGTTTTCAAATTCATTTCGTTTCTTCAAGTTCATGATTTGATAAATAAGGACATTCAATCTACACGAAAAGAGTACCGGTTAAGTTGTATTTTATATCACTTTGGCTTGGACAAATTTCGTTATTAGATCGTTTTAACTGCTACAAGTTATACATTATGCCCGTGAATCACACACGTTCATTACTGGAGCATTCTTATATCGACTGGTCCAGTCAAATACCGAAATGTCTTCTCACAAAGACGTACGATCAAACAACAAAATGAAAACTCAACGTGTGCACGTATAGCTAGGGCCAGTGAATTTTCGTGTAAAAATCGGAGCACACAGTAGACTTCAATACTATTTAAACACTTCAGCTGTTGTTATACCTCTATTTGGCTGCTGGTGCCGTTTCCGTCTTTGACCATGCCATTCAGGAATAAGTAACTCCGACACTGAACCTTCGTGATTCGTGCGCAAACGGTTAACACGGACCAGAACATTTTTTAGCCAATCAAGGAAGCTGGACGACCCTACAGTGCTTTGGACTGTATCTTATCTCGAAATCTTTTAGTGAAATATCAATGCCCCTACGTTTAGCATATCGAAGTCAAACTTGCGCAGAATTCTTTTCGCTGTAATCAAGTGTCGCTATTTATAACTGCAAAATAAAATTTATTTTCCGACTGCAGACTAAACTACATGTTACCATACGCTTGCATAACTTCATTACTGTGGCAGGACGTGAAGGACTCCTTTCAGCCAACAACGACAGTTCTAACGTAGAGTGGACTATCTCCAGTCAGTAGACGGAATATTCATTTTATGCGTGCGTAACCGTTCACTGATTGGCCGTGAAAGACTCTGGCGATGTCCTGTCTCTGATTTGCTACTGCGTGCTGCCAAACATACCCTATTGGCTAGACTGTTGGCTGGCAAGTAAGTTACCAGGCGCTGATTGGCGGACGCTGTCCCAACATGCTGCTGGTGTGTGTGGCTGAAGTTCGCACAACAAGTTGCTGTTTCAAATCTGCATACATAAGTAATCTGTGGTTATATGAATCAGTTGTAACGCAAAGCTGTAGCACGGGTTACTGGTCAGTAGAGACGTTCGAAATTCGCGTAATTTTTTCGGTGAGAAGATAGACTCCGCTGCCTATAAGCAAGTGAGTTTAGTCCGTGATTTTATTGGCCGCTGCATTTTAATCAACGTCACCTACATGCTGGACCTCCTTAAAAGAGGTTTGACACTCCACCGTTGAACTAATATTACTAGCTCAAGAGTTCTCCGAGGTCTGCCAGACATTGTTTCCTGCCAATGATGGAAGCCGGTCAAACGTACAGTACCTTGCAGTTCAACCTGTCCTTTAACAATAACTAGGGCCAGCGACTTTTCTCNCACCTCAGTTGTTGTTATACCTCCATTGGCTGTTGGTGCCGTGTCCGTATTTGACCAAGCCACTCAGGACTAAGTAACTCCGACACTGAACCTTCGTGATTCGTGCGCAAACGGTTAACACGGACCAGAACATTTTTTAGCCAATCAAGGAAGCTGGACGACCCTACAGTGCTTTGGACTGTATCTTATCTCGAAATCTTTTAGTGAAATATCAATGCCCCTACGTTTAGCATATCGAAGTCAAACTTGCGCAGAATTCTTTTCGCTGTAATCAAGTGTCGCTATTTATAACTGCAAAATAAAATTTATTTTCCGACTGCAGACTAAACTACATGTTACCATACGCTTGCATAACTTCATTACTGTGGCAGGACGTGAAGGACTCCTTTCAGCCAACAACGACAGTTCTAACGTAGAGTGGACTATCTCCAGTCAGTAGACGGAATATTCATTTTATGCGTGCGTAACCGTTCACTGATTGGCCGTGAAAGACTCTGGCGATGTCCTGTCTCTGATTTGCTACTGCGTGCTGCCAAACATACCCTATTGGCTAGACTGTTGGCTGGCAAGTAAGTTACCAGGCGCTGATTGGCGGACGCTGTCCCAACATGCTGCTGGTGTGTGTGGCTGAAGTTCGCACAACAAGTTGCTGTTTCAAATCTGCATACATAAGTAATCTGTGGTTATATGAATCAGTTGTAACGCAAAGCTGTAGCACGGGTTACTGGTCAGTAGAGACGTTCGAAATTCGCGTAATTTTTTCGGTGAGAAGATAGACTCCGCTGCCTATAAGCAAGTGAGTTTAGTCCGTGATTTTATTGGCCGCTGCATTTTAATCAACGTCACCTACATGCTGGACCTCCTTAAAAGAGGTTTGACACTCCACCGTTGAACTAATATTACTAGCTCAAGAGTTCTCCGAGGTCTGCCAGACATTGTTTCCTGCCAATGATGGAAGCCGGTCAAACGTACAGTACCTTGCAGTTCAACCTGTCCTTTAACAATAACTAGGGCCAGCGACTTTTCTCGTAAAAATCGGAGCACACAATAGACTTCAATACTATATACACACCTCAGTTGTTGTTATACCTCCATTGGCTGTTGGTGCCGTGTCCGTCTTTGACCAAGCCACTCAGGACTAAGTAACTCCGACACTGAACCTTCGTGATTCGTGCGCAAACGGTTAACACGGGCCAGAACATTTTTTAGCCAATCAAAGAAGCTGGACGACCCTACAGTGCTTTGGACTGTATCTTGTCTCGAGATGTTTTCGCGAAATATCACTGCCTCTAACAATAACACACATTTTTTATGTCTCCGCTGATCAGTTATCCCCAGGGAAGAACTTTGTGCACTGACCCTCTTAGAGTGTAGTACCAGTCAAATGCAACCCTCCCGCCCATATAGACAACAGGCTAAGTGTGGACCAGCAGAGCGGGCCGCGGAAGTGCGGCGAATCAGAGGCGCCGCTTTACGACGGTTGTGAAAGTCGCGGGGTCGTTAATTCCCAGCGACGGCGGTGCGAGTGTGCCCTCGCGGCTGTAAAGGAGGTCCTTCAGCTCTTCATTGCCACTTGACGCTCTCTGACAGCCGCCTTTACGCCTCCTAGGCACACTTGTTGCGCCCTGCCCGCCCGCGATATACGCCCGCCATAAACACCACTGCACCACGGTAAGTATGCTCACAGAGTACACAACATAAGAACACAGAGTTTCACTTTAAGATATTATTCGCAAATTTACTATACGAGTTTATACGTAGAGTGAGAAAGCGCGAATGGTAAAGTAATTTCCCATACATTGTTAAATTCGTAGGAAGATTTGTACAGTACAGACACTTGACATTCTATATCTGCAGCCCGACGTGAGTTGAATAATATAGTATGTTTTGGTGCATGGGACCTGGCACCGGAGCTCGGAGCAGTTCATGCTCTGTCATTCCGGTCGGCCGGCGGCTACCTTGGATCCAGGTGACCTTAGACCTATGCCATTTGACCCCGGTGTCCTTCAACCCAAAAAAACCAAAAAAAATATAAAAAAATATTGAGAAAAATTACCAAAAAAATTTACAACTATTTCTTTAAAAATTATTAGAACATTATTTAAAAATTATTTACAAATCATCAAAACATTACAACAAAAATTATTTAAATAAATTTACATTTCCAGAGGTTTCCTTCACCCCCACTACCCTTCAAAAATACTCATTGCGTCGTATGCGGCCATCTTGGTTTTTTCGTCTGTCATTTGCTTATGCATTGCTGAGAACGCCATCTTGGTTTTTTCATCAGTCATTTTTTTATACATTGCTGGATAATGCCATCTTGGTTTCTTTTTCTGTAATGTGTTTATACATTGCTGGACGATGCCATCTTGGTTTTTTCGTTTGTCATTTGTATATACATTGCTGGAAGACGCCATCTTGGATTGCATATGTTTACATCACCTAGGTAGTGCTAGTGTATTAATAATCGATATCGCTTACAGGCGAGTTGTCGATTTAGCCACCAGGGGCAGCCATATTTGTTTATGTTTTAAATTTTAGGTTGTGCTGTTGGCGTCCTCCTTGTTGGATTTTATTTTCCACAAATAGGTGGCGTTAACTCAGCTGCCAGGTGAGCTGATGGCACCTGCCCACTCCATCGATTCAGCCTCTTTCAGAGAAGCAGAAGGGTCTGTATAAGAAATTAAACACACTTTACTATAAACATGATTTTAATTTATTTACTTACTATATACATTCTATCTTTCTAATTATTTTGTACATTCGATCTTTACTTTTCTCAGATGTTTGCAGATCATGGATATTAGCCAACAGTCTTATGCGATATATCCCCGTTCATTCAGTTTACTAATGATTGAAGATATCACAACAATGCGCGAGAAATACCCACATTTTTGAAGGTCAATCAAATGTCTGAGTCTATGAACAAGTTCATTCGGGTCTTCGGGAAATAGGTAGCTAGTACTCTCGGCATCTTCTGCCTTCCTCGAGTCGCTCATTGCAGCACATGTGTTGGAGGACCGTGTCAGCGCATCTGGAAAATCGACACCATCGTCTTCATCAACACTGTCTTCATAGTAATTATCATCTATGCTGTCTTCATGATCGTCTTCACCTCCTGTTTCATCCTCAATATTATATTTGTTTTTCTTTGTAGAGGTTGCACAGTCATCAGCAGTATTTAGAGCCGACGACCATTTATTTTGAAGTTCGTCGATTTCACGCGAACATCTTGCAAGTGTGCATTCTGGTCAAACCGACTCTACTGCACTCATTCCATCTTTAGCATTAACTGTACCATCATAATCGTCTGTGGAATCAGTACCCATCGATACAGCAGGGTGTATTGCTGACAGCACTTTCTGGCTATCAAAACACGAATCCTTGCAGGTCTCGGTATGTTCTTTCAATGTATCGCCTTGCATAAACTGCATGTGGTCATTGTCATAATGCTTCATCACGCGAAAAGGACTCTTCGTACAGGCGGTTTTCTCATGTCGCCGAGCATGGCAGCTTTTACTGAAGGACTTGGCACAGTAGCAACATTGTTGTCCATGTAATTTTTTGGCAGTCATTGAATGTATCACATCGCCAGTGGCTTGCATCGTCTTCATGAAAAATACCGAAGTCCTTTCCACAGTGGCAACATGTGTTTCTACTTGACCTAGTTATTGCTTTATGGATATATATATATTTACTGACACATTTCATCAGTGAGATTTAAGCACATTTATGACACTATTCAGCCACGTGCTGCAAAAGGTTACCAGAAGCTGATTTATGAGCAGCGTTCAGACATGTTGCTGGTCACCGACGCCATCTTGCCGGCGCGTGCATCTGGAGATTGCTGAATAAGCTGCTACTTCAGCTCTGTAACTGGGGCTCTCCACACCTCCATCAGCTTTAAGAACTGATCATTGCTATTAGCTCCATATCTCTCCCGCTTGCACTCGTTTACGTACGACACGTCTCGGAACAGGTAAAGTCACGGTCGGTGCTGCGTCAGTTCAGAAGCTAGTACCAATACAGAATGCGCCTCTCTGGTGGTGATTCCATTGACTGGTGTTGGCACATACATGTTGGTTGCTACTTGTGTCATACATAAACAGAAACGGTTCTTGCATGTTCCTTTGTATAGGTTGTTACAACACACTCGTGCGTAATTGTGAGACCAAACATGTTCTCTGTTGAGGCAGCTAAAACGAAAAACTAATGTCTAAGTGAAGGGGGTGATGTTAAACCCCGAACTACAGCGGCGCCTTGTCCTCGTAGTGNATGTTTTGGTGCATGGGACCTGGCACCGGAGCTCGGAGCAGTTCATGCTCTGTCATTCCGGTCGGCCGGCGGCTATCTTGGATCCAGGTGACCTTAGACCTATGCCATTTGACCCCGGTGTCCTTCAACCCAAAAAAAATGGGGAAAAATTACAAAAAAATTTACAACTATTTTTTTTTAAATTATTAGAACATTATTTAAAAATTATTTACAAATCATTAAAACATTACAACAAAAATTATTTAAATAAATTTACATTTCCAGAGGTCCCCTTCACCCCCATTACCCTTCAAAAATACTCATTGCGTCGTATGCGGGCCTTCTTGGTTTTTTCGTCTGTCATTTGTTTATGCATTGCTGGAGAACGCCATCTTGGTTTTTTCATCAGTCATATTTTTATACATTGCTGGATAATGCCATCTTGGTTTCTTTTTCTGTCATTTGTTTATACATTGCTGGACGATGCCATCTTGGTTTTTTCGTTTGTCATTTGTATATACATTGCTGGAAGACGCCATCTTGGATTGCATATGTTTACATCACCAAGGTAGTGCTAGTGTATTAATAATCGATATCGCTTACAGGCGAGTTGTCGATTTAGCCACCAGGGGGCAGCCATATTTGTTTATGTTTTAAATTTTAGTTTGTGCTGTTGGCGTCCTCCTTGTTGGATTCTATTTTCTACAAATAGGTGGCGTTATCTCAGCTGCCAGGTGAGCTGGTGGCACCTGCCCACTCCATCGATTCAGCCTCTTTCAGAGAAGCAGAAGGGACTGTATAAGAAATTAAACACGCTTTACTATAAACATAATTTTAATTTATTTACTTACTATATACATTGTATCTTTCTAATTATTTTGTACATTCGATCTTTACTTTTATCAGATGTTTGCGGATCATGGATATTAGCCAACATTCTTATGCGATATATCCCCGTTCATTCAGTTTACTAATGATTGAATATATCACAACAATGCGCGAGAAATACTCACATTTTTGAAGGTCAATCAAATATCTGAGTCTATGAACAAGTTCATTCGGGTCTTCGGGAAATAGGTAGCTAGTACTCTCGGCATCTTCTGCCTTCCTCGAGTCGCTCATTGCAGCACATGTGTTGGAGGACCGTGTCAGCGCATCTGGAAAATCGACACCATCGTCTTCATCAACACTGTCTTCATAGTAATTATCATCTATGCTGTCTTCATGATCGTCTTCACCTCCTGTTTCATCCTCAATATTATATTTGTTTTTCTTTGTAGAGGTTGCACAGTCATCAGCAGTATTTAGAGCCGACGACCATTTATTTTGAAGTTCGTCGATTTCACGCGAACATCTTGCAAGTGTGCATTCTGGGCAAACCGACTCTACTGCACTCATTCCATCTTTAGCATTAACTGTACCATCATAATCGTCTGTGGAATCAGTACCCATCGATACAGCAGGGTGTATTGCTGACAGCACTTTCTGGCTATCAAAACACGAATCCTTGCAGGTCTCGGTATGTTCTTTCAATGTATCGCCTTGCATAAACTGCATGTGGTCATTGTCATAATGCTTCATCACGCGAAAAGGACTCTTCGTAAAGGCGGTTTTCTCATGTCGCCGAGCATGGCAGCTTTTGCTGAAGGACTTGGCACAGTAGCAACATTGTTGTCCATGTAATTTTTGGGCAGTCATTGAATGTATCACATCGCCAGTGGCTTGCATCGTCTTCATGAAAAATACCGAAGTCCTTTCCACAGTGGCAACATGTGTTTCTACTTGACCTAGTTATTGCTTTATGGATATATATACATTTACTGACACATTTCATCAGTGAGATTTAAGCACATTTATGACACTATTCAGTCACGTGCTGCAAAAGGTTACCAGAAGCTGATTTATGAGCAGCGTTCAGACATGTTGCTGGTCACCGACGCCATCTTGCCGGCGCGTGCATCTGGAGATTGCTGAATAAGCTGCTACTTCAGCTCTGTAACTGGGGCTCTCCACACCTCCATCAGCTTTAAGAACTGATCATTGCTATTAGCTCCATATCTCTCCCGCTTGCACTCGTTTACGTACGACACGTCTCGGAACAGGTAAAGTCACGGTCGGTGCTGCGTCAGTTCAGAAGCTAGTACCAATACAGAATGCGCCTCTCTGGTGGTGATTCCATTGACTGGTGTTGGCACATACATGTTGGTTGCTACTTGTGTCATACATAAACAGAAACGGTTCTTGCATGTTCCTTTGTATAGGTTGTTACAACACACTCGTGCGTAATTGTGAGACCAAACATGTTCTCTGTTGAGGCAGCAAAACGAAAAACTAATGTCTAAGTGAAGGGGGTGATGTTAAACCCCGAACTACAGCGGCGCCTTGTCCTCGTAGTGNAAAACGAAAAACTAATGTCTAAGTGAAGGGGGTGATGTTAAACCCCGAACTACAGCGGCGCCTTGTCCTCGTAGTGTTGAGGGGTACACTAACTCTTCCATTTTGGGTGAAGAGCAAGTGGAGAGATTTGCACGGCTCTTAACATCGAGGTTTTGAGAGCCGATGAGAGCGAAGGGAGGTGAGTATGGAGCAGCGCCGGAATGCAAGGGTGGGGCCTACGGGAAATTTCCAAAAAAACTCGCCAACCAGCAGCATCGTCCGGCACGATGCCTCTTCTATCTTGGACTTATTTTTGTTTCGCCGTTGCTTACTTTTCATGTCAATATAATTTGAAAACGAGGGCAGTCGGGACATAGGACACATATTAACAGATATCCTCAAGTCCACGATATTTGCTAATTTTGCTTTTGTTGCGTCTATAATTGCAGTAATGGTGAACTCATGATGTATTTATTTTTGGTTTCACATGAGAAAGTACTAAATTAAATCAATCCATTCTGGTTTCGATTATATAATGTAAATAAGTTGTGTATGCGATAATAAGTTTATAATTGTAATATTGAGACTTAATCGCAAGTTATAAGGAGATACTGCAACTGACTGGCTCTCCGAGTGTAGGCAGTCACGTACCACTACGTCCACGAACTATTTAAGTGTACCACAGGTACTAACATGCCGAAAGTCATGGAATAGCCGTATGTAAGGGTTCTAGTCGGTGGCTCCGCTGTACCGTTACGTCTTGGAAGTGCCCAGGCCTGTATCAACTGTGCTTTGACATCGCGTGAGTATGTGCTGGTCACGGCATTGCATGGCAGCGCTTCATGGACCTCACCTACCCGCACAACAATGGGATATTTCAGCAGAATAATGCAGTGTCATCGGCCCAAGTTGTCCGGAATTTGTTCGAGGAGCATTCTGGAGAGTTTCAACGACTGCTGTGGCCACCTCGTTCGCCTGACATGAATCCGATCTANATTTGTTCGAGGAGCATTCTGGAGAGTTTCAACGACTGCTGTGGCCACCTCGTTCGCCTGACATGAATCCGATCTGGCATTTATGAGACGTGGTGGGGAGGTTGATTCACACCCAAGATCCTGCACCTACATATAACAGGGAGCTGTGGGTAGCTATCCAGAAGGCGTGAGTCGATATCTCTGAGCAGATATATTGTTCACTTGAGGAATCTCTACCACGAGTTGCTGCACTTCTCCGGGCTAGATGAGATCGTACACGATACCAGACCCCTGTCCCATAATACTTNATTTGTTCGAGGAGCATTCTGGAGAGTTTCAACGACTGCTGTGGCCACCTCGTTCGCCTGACATGAATCCGATCTAGCATTTATGAGACGTGGTGGGGAGGTTGATTCACACCCAAGATCCTGCACCTACATATAACAGGGAGCTGTGGGTAGCTATCCAGAAGGCGTGAGTCGATATCTCTGAGCAGATATATTGTTCACTTGAGGCTCTACCACGAGTTGCTGCACTTCTCCGGGCTAGATGAGATCGTACACGATACCAGACCCCTGTCCCATAATACTTGGCACGTCCGTGTGTACATAAACACGACATGGAAGGGTAGGAGCTCCGTGGAGAGCGTATAGCTGCAGTGAGGAGCTGGTTTTGCGTGGCAGCGTCGCCCCCGAGGCCTCCGTGAGGTCGGGCGCCACGTGTGTTCCAGACGGATCAGGGAGAGTGTGACCTCCTGCAGAGTGGCAAATGAGAGAGCAAAGCGGGCTACAGCAGCTTCCCGCCGCGAACAAGCCACAAACACGACCACCGCTCCATCACAGGCCCGCGCCTTGTACAGCTAGGGCCCACAACACCTGAGAACACACGCGAGCGAGCGCTGCTCCTGTTCGACGTCCGTCTACCTGGCGAGCCAACTAGGCTGCAGTGTGTTTCCACGGTAATACTCGTATACTCCGTATAGTTGAACAAAGAAGGAAATAACACTCCACGCTAGGGCGGAATACAACGTTTAAAATATCACGTTTATTGCAGACACTCTTCTATAGCTCAACATGGCCAAAAACTTCATTTTATGACTGTTACAAATTAAAATATTATTACAATTTATTTACGTTAGTGGGACTTAGCCAAGTTCTTGAAGGTACGGAGGTCATAGTTAAACAAAATAGTTAAGTAATAATTTGCTAATTTATTCACAAACACTTCATGAAAATACTCCCGATTTAATATCCCGCAATAAATGGCTGTCACCTGCTATTTACAACTAACATTTTACATTATATAATATCACCTTTCAGAAATTAACACTTTCAGATGCCACTTTAATTAACGTTTCCAGGTGTTGTATACGAAATAAATTATGATCCATGCTGTACCTAGGGTGACAACACTCGTTTCGTTGTCACAGTTTGCTGCTTGGCTACAGTAATATGAACTAATTATAAGCAATATCAATAAGAAGGTTTGCTAATAATTTACCCACAAATAATAATATTGGCCATTGAGCTTCGCATAGTGCAGCACAGACCAAAAATAATGTACAGGTGTGTAATGTATACACTTCGTCAGAATGGGTTAATGCANCACAACTGTATACACTTCGTCAGAATGGGTTAATGCAATGAAATAACTAAAATCAATCCAAATATACAGTGTATCAAACACTACTGAATTATTTTATAAATTATATGTCAATATTTGACAGACCCAATATTTACAGTAAAGATCATATCACATACTCATACAGCTCAACATTAATTCAGCCCAGATTCCACCAGTCCGGGATGTTCTAGAGATCTCCGGGCGCCTCCATACACAGCAGCCTGCTTGCTACTTGTCGGGTACCACGCCCTCTCGTCCGTCCGCACCGCGCAAACACTCGACTGCCGTCATCTCGCACCCTCCACCGTTGTCCGTCCTCACACTGCTGACGTCCCTTGCTGCACCAGACATTGCCCGAATACCACATTTCAGCCATATGGCTACCAGAAAGACCGGCCGCTGTCCCGCTGTGATGGTTATTTTTAATGTCATCGGCTGTGGTCCAGAATCTTCTCGACGTGTCGGGTTGCGCCGAGGAACATGATTACCAGAAAATCCTTGCTCATACTCCCAAGTCTTGGACTCGTCGAGCGGGGGNCTCTACCACGAGTTGCTGCACTTCTCCGGGCTAGATGAGATCGTACACGATACCAGACCCCTGTCCCATAATACTTGGCACGTCCGTGTGTACATAAACACGACATGGAAGGGTAGGAGCTCCGTGGAGAGCGTATAGCTGCAGTGAGGAGCTGGTTTTGCGTGGCAGCGTCGCCCCCGAGGCCTCCGTGAGGTCGGGCGCCACGTGTGTTCCAGACGGATCAGGGAGAGTGTGACCTCCTGCAGAGTGGCAAATGAGAGAGCAAAGCGGGCTACAGCAGCTTCCCGCCGCGAACAAGCCACAAACACGACCACCGCTCCATCACAGGCCCGCGCCTTGTACAGCTAGGGCCCACAACACCTGAGAACACACGCGAGCGAGCGCTGCTCCTGTTCGACGTCCGTCTACCTGGCGAGCCAACTAGGCTGCAGTGTGTTTCCACGGTAATACTCGTATACTCCGTATAGTNTCGTCTACCTGGCGAGCCAACTAGGCTGCAGTGTGTTTCCACGGTAATACACGTATACTCCGTATAGTTGAACAAAGAAGAAAATCACACACCACACTAGGGCGGAATATAACGTTTGAAATATCACGTTTATTGCAGACACTCTTCTATAGCTCAACATGGCCGAAAACTTCATTTTATGACTGTTACAAATTAAAATATTATTACAATTTATTATTTACGTTAGTGGGACTTTGCCAGGTTCTTGAAGGTACGGAGGTCATAGTTAAACAAAATAGTTAAGTAATAATTTGCTAATTTAATCACAAACACTTCATGAAAATACTCCCGATTTAATATCCCGCAATAAATGGCTGTCACCTGCTATTTACAACTAACATTTTACATTATATAATGTCACCTTTCAGAAATTAACACTTTCAGATGCCACTTTAATTAACGTTTCCAGGTGTTGTATACGAAATAAATTATGATCCATGCTGTACCTAGGGTGACAACACTCGTTTCGTTGTCACAGTTTGCTGCTTGGCTACAGTAATATGAACTAATTATAAGCAATATCAATAAGAAGGTTTGCTAATAATTTACCCACAAATAATAATATTGGCCATTGAGCTTCGCATAGTGCAGCACAGACCAAAAATAATGTACAGGTGTGTAATGTATACACTTCGTCAGAATGGGTTAATGCAATGAAATAACTAAAATCAATCCAAATAAACAGTGTATCAAACACTACTGAATTATTTTATCAATTATATGTCAATATTTGACAGACCCAATATTTACAGTAAAGATCATATCACATACTCATACAGCTCAACATTAATTCAGCCCAGATTCCACCAGTCCGGGATGTTCTAGAGATCTCCGGGCACCTCCATACACAGCAGCCTGCTTGCTACTTGTCGGGTACCACGCCCTCTCGTCCGTCCGCACCGCGCAAACACTCGACATCTCGCACCCTCCACCGTTGTCCGTCCTCACACTGCTGACGTCCCTTGCTGCACCAGACATTGCCCGAATACCACATTTCAGCCATATGGCTACCAGAAAGACCGGCCGCTGTCCCGCTGTGATGGTTATTTTTAATGTCATCGGCTGTGGTCCAGAATCTTCTCGACGTGTCGGGTTGCGCCGAGGAACATGATTACCAGAAAATCCTTGCTCATACTCCCAAGTCTTGGACTCGTCGAGCGGGGGGG
>NQII01004008.1:76708-98320 GCA_002778355.1 Clitarchus hookeri
CACCGCGCCGCGCCTAGTGGTGGAGTCGGTGCGTAACACTATTGTGAGCAAATGCCTGGGGAGATATTATAGGTCTCTGCATTTAAGATTTTTACAAACTTCCGCCAGTAAAATGATATGAAACCGGCATTGCTTGAAGTCGCACAGGCGGACGCAGGCCGACGACTACGCACTGCACGTCAGTTCAAAGCCTTCCGCATTACGGCGCTGACACACAAGCATGCGTGTGGTGTCGTTCTTATCGCTCCCTTCGGTCCTGACCCTCAAGCGTGGGTAACAGCTCGCGGTAGGCGGGCCCCTTACCCACCCACATACACGTTAATAAAATTAATAATATTTTTTTAATGCGAGTTTTGCTTTTTACAATACCATTATATGAGACAGCATGAAAATTCAGTCTTTCATTCAGTTTTTAAAAGTCTTTCATTTCGTTTCCACGTAATATTCATAGTGCCCGGTTTGAAGATTTAAATTGCTTTAAATGTAGTGAATTGAGTTCATTCACCCGTACTATTTGTTCAACAAACAATCCTAATGTTACCAATGAAACTAATAATGTAAAAAAATACATGCAATTTAAAGTAACATATCTTTGATAAAGAAATATAATGCATATATGTTCCCCTTTATGGTAAACGTTCGCTTGAAAGCTCAATTGGTTGGGTAACGGTCTAAAAGTGGGTTGCTGTAGGTTAAAAACTTTCCATTTTATACAGTAACTATAGAAAATGTGTTTATTTCTCGTAGTTATTTGGCTAAATGCAATAAAACAATATTTTATTCGCCACATACAGTTGGCTGTCACTTATTCAACCAGTGAAACTGTTTTACTGAAACAACCACTGGTTTTTCACAGATTCTAAGTGCAGCCATTTGACTGATTCAAGTAGTTGAATTTCATCGCTAATCAGTGGTTTTCCATTGATTCTAATTTAAAGTGTATTAAATATTAATTGATTACACAAAGGATTTAAACTGTGTGAAATATAGAACACCATGAAAAAAATTGCTTGATAGGGTTTTTGAATTACTGCAAATAAATTAGGAAATATAATTTAGTACTTTTGCGCAATGAAAACATCAATCACGAATATGTCCACTCGCAGGCGCATTTGACAGTGTAGCCTACGGCACGGATCGAAAACAGTTAAACAACGGCTAAAAATCAAAATCATTGTTTATCTGATAGGGCTGTGAAAGTAAGCAGTTGCAATCCTAAATGTTAATGTACGCTATTGTTATAAAACGATTTTTACAAACGTCAGTAAAGGAAAAATTGAAATGCGTATTTTTCGTTTAAGAATAAATATCATTTTCAAACAAAGCTTGGGATATTGCCTGAAAGTATTTAACATTTAAACACTAAAAAATTACTTAAAATCAAGCTGGACAGAGGGCGTAGGGTGTACTTGAAGACTGAGCGGAGACAGAGGGAAAGTGGTGCGATGGCAGACGTACAGAGTGTCCAGATGCCGCCGCATAACAAACGAATGGCCCAGTGGGGTCAGCCCCTTCTTCCAGCCATTACCGGAACGGCATCTTGCGACCCGCGTATTTACATAATGCCTTCCGGCCAAGAGGGGACCCCGGGCCAGATAGCGTCTCCTTAATGGACCTTACATCACCCCGATACCGATACACATGTCCACTGCGTCCTGCCGGCATCTCCGCAGCATCACTGGTCCAGCCACTCGTGCAGCGCCGGAGGAATTCGCCAGTGCATCTGAGGACTAAGTAAAGAATAAACACAGGTAGTTTGTGATTTATCCTTGAATTCTTGGGTGTCGAGATAATTTTCAGAACAAAGTAGATTTTTACAAGTGTATTGTTGCTGGAGCCCTAAGTAGGTGCATCAAACAAATTGATTTGGAACCGGCCAAGACTTAACAGTCGTCTATATACTCGAACACTACCATCGTTTAATGATCGGTTATACGTCCTTTGGCCTAAAAGTCATACGGACTAAAATTATTTAAGGCGCACTAACTTTAGAGCAAGTGACTTTTAGGCTAAGTGATTTTAAGGCCAAATGTATTTAGGTCAAGCAAATTTTAGGAAAGATGAATTTTAGGCCTAGTAACGTTCAGGCCAAATTGTTTTTAGGTCAAGTGACTTTTCAACCAAGTGACTTTTCAACCAACTGACAGATCATACATTCATACAACAAAATTCTATTTCACTACAAAAAATTACTTTAACAGTTTCGATGTATGCCGAACAGTACTTCTCATTGTGTGATTTTTAAATATTTATTTTTAACAACAGGTTTAACTAGCAAGAAAACATTTTTTTTCCTTGTGGAAACAAAGATTGGTATATAACAAGAACAAAGCTCAGACAGCCAGCCAATATAAAACGATAGTACAGTGCAGTGTACTTCTCCATGTAATGTGGTAGTGCGGTGGCAAGTGGGAATACTGCTCCAGTGCTCCCGCAGCAGTGGACATTTACAGGGCACTTACTTCCAGCATGCCAGGGGCAGCGGTGGCGTAGTGGCCAGGGCGCTCGCCTCCCACCACGGCGATCTGGGCTCGATCCCCGGCGGGTTCACTCCCGGATTCTCGCATGTGGAAATCGTCGTGCTGGACGATGCCGCTTGCCGGCGGGTTTTCTCGGGGTACTGCCGTTTCCCCCGCCCTTGCATTCCAGCGCCGCTCCATTCTAGGGTCTCATTTCTGTCATGTCCAAGGATGACGGTCACCTACGGGTCCCAGCTGGAAAGACCGTCACTCGGAGGGTGTTGCCTTGCCCTGGGTGCACTCCCCAAACGCCATTATTATTATTCCAGCGTGTCCGCTACACCATAAATGTGTAGCGGTCAATAAGTGTCACAATATATCCCGCTAAATTGTCTGTGGTCTTAGTAAATAATATTTGCGAAAACCAAGAAACTGTGTGGTATTGATTACGCAATAAGAACCGGTTGTTAACAGTTTCGCTGCTGTGCGTTTACACTGGAGATTCACCGCTGGCTATTGGCTGTAGGAATGCAGTGTGCGATCGTCAGAATGCTTGGCATGGCGCAGCAAATTGGAAGCTGCGGTTAACCACCTCCTACCTGGACCGCGATTGCGACGGCTTCGTTCCCACGTACGGTCAACAAGGCCCAGCTGTTTGTTTTGACGTGGAAATTCAGTAAACAGTTTGATCCTGCACCGAGTCTAAACGACAGAGAAGAAAATGATCGCTACAGGTGAAGAAGTAGATCTAGTCGATCGATAGGATGTGTAACACGCAAGAAAACTGTCTAGATGTTTGCGTATCTTTTATTCGTGTGTCCGGACCTTTGTTAGATCTACACACCTGGAGCGCATTTAATACCGCAGAGCGTAAATTCCGCGTGTTTCATTCTTAAGAGGAAATTGTTAATTTGTCCACGCGCCTCTTAAAAACAGCATGAATCGCTGAAGAAGAAGACATCAACTGTTAGTTCCCCAAACGTTGTAGTATTTCGTTGTAAAATATAAATTTGTATTATTCGTTGCAGTTTTCCTTGTCTTGTAAAGATTTTTGCGTGTGTATGATGTGCATTTGTGAGTGTGTGTGTGCGCTCGCGTAAACTCGGCTGGCAACAAAAATTGCAACACAAAAAAGGACGCATCTGAAGGACCCCTCGTTGGCGTAGAGTTGGGCAGGACAATGACGTCACCTCGGACGGGTTGGGGCTGGAGCCTGTAGTTGTTCCCCATCTTCAGGGCAATGCGCGACCTCATGTGGCACACGTTTTCCAACAGCTTATGGATTAGCAGTGTCACACTTCTTCCTTGGCCTGTGCGCTCACCGGATATCTTGTCCGTCGAAAACATGTGATCCATGGTCGGACAACGAGCGACCTGCAACAGGACATCCATGGCCACAACGGATACATTTTGGACATGCATCGATACAACATGAACACAGCTGCTCGTGGTGGAGTCACACACTACTGATCTCCTCATGTCCTGTACGTCATACCAAGCTGCAAGAGTAATCACGTCGCCAATGTATAACGGGCATTCTGTCTGGTTGTGGTAGCTTATGCCCTTCTTGGTGTTTATATTTTAATGGCCAGCAGTGTATGCGTGTATTTTTTTTGCCGGTATCTTCGTGTATCTTGTTTTCTATGTGCCGTTCGGAATTATTTGTATACATCAGCAAACACTGTTCTCGTTTGTTTGGTAATAATTCCCAGTAATTATATCTCATCTGGTTTGTAACTACTGACTGAAATACTACTACACGGTCGTAGACGTTTTATTTCAACATCTAAGAACGACGTTTTTCTTGGCATGTTTCCGGCGCCTGTGTTTTTAGAGGCGTTATCTCCTGGGTTTTCTGTGACCTACAACGGAGTTATGCAGTTGCGTACTTCCACGATAATTTTTTTACTTGACGCTCCTTGGAAAACTCTGAGTCGATGGTTCAATCACGGGCGAGTCAGTTTACACTGTATCTGATATCTCACTGTGGCTGGCAGCGGCGTGCGTACATAAACAATTGATCGTGCAGTCCAGCCCACGGGCCACTCATTCCACGAGGTTTTACGTTATCTGTTAATCTGTTCTGGATAATACACGAGAGTGATTGGTTGCAAGCATGAAGGATGTTCTTTTGGGACGGTAGGCGCATTGCAAAACGACATTCTTCGAGTGTGGCGAGATGTTCCGCACTGATAGTAAGCATTTTCGTTCCATACATCACCAGCAAAATGGCGTCACTGACCGGCAACACGTCGGGACGCCTTTCGCCAATCAGCGCCTGGTAAAGCACTCGCCAGCCGGCATTCCAGCCAATAGGGTATCTTTCGCAGCACTCGGTAAAATATCAGACGGAAGGTCCCGTTCCAGAACTTCACACAGCCAATCACAGAATAAGTAAGCCCACGTCAAAGGAAGTGCTGCGCAAATTCGTGAGTGGAGTGGAGACATTTGGGCGGCTTTTATCATCGAGGTCTTGAGAGCCGATGAGGGTGAAGCGAGGTGAGTATGGAGCAGCGCTGGAATGCGAGACTGGGGAAAACTGGAGATCCCCGAGAAAACTCGCCGACCAGCGTCATCGTCCGGCACGATTCCCACATGCGGGAGCGACCCCACGGGGAATCGAACCCGGTTCGCCTTGGTAGGAGGCGAGTAGTCTGACCACTACACCACCGTGGCTTATGTGCTGTGTGGCGCGGTGAAGCGGGGCACGCCGAGACAGTCTGGAGGAGTGAGTGTTCGTCGGACGTGTGTGGAGAGTGACCCGTGACTTGTGGCCGCCCTCGAGTGCATCCCTCGCCGGCATATTGATTCCCCGGGTCAGTGGTCAGTGGTCGGGATAGAAGGGGGGGGAGGGAGGTCCTAATAGCCGCGCCCGTCCGACACCGCCGTCGTAAAACTTTGCGATCATCTCCCGGCTCCAGCTAGCAGATGAATCATTTATTGGCGCGGTGGGCAGCCCCCTCCCCTTCCTCCTCCTCATGACTTCGGGGTCAGCGCCTCTCCCCGGGCCAGGCGCTGCAAGGACCACATCCGCACTAGCATCGTCTGCAACGTCACCTCTACGTACTGGCCGAGGAGGCTTCACTCCCTCCCCTGGATCTTCAATTAGACTGCAAGAAGTTATACAGTCTTGAAACCCAGTGCTCTGATAATAGTGCAGTATAGTTTATTCTAGATCACTTCCAGCTTTTCTGAAAGCCTGCTGAAGTTTTACTGTCAGGTTATTCGTTCGTCTCATGAAAACTGAGTTTGACCAAGTCTAGAAAATTACACCAATGAGACAACACACCATATTTGTGCGCACTCACTTTTGTAATAGTTTGCGTGAGAACTATTTCTTGGTAGACATTACCAAATTGCCTGTAATAATAATTAATAATAAATGAAATATAATTTATACAGAAATATAAAAAACATTTTTATTTAACTGAAAATAATATTTTTTATATTGATAGTTGTATAAAATGCTTAACATATACAACATATTTAGAAAACATTTAATACATGGGGTGATTTTTTAATGAATTGGTTCGTAAAGTGTGAATAGACTGCAATCGTTTCTATTATTACATATTCCTAGTACAGTGAGATACACATTAAAAATGGTTGTGATAGCATATCCGCCAAGCAATGACGTTTACATATAGGGTTTTAACTTAAAGCTTAGTGGCGTTGCGTAACGCACAACGCCCCACTCCTCAGGCTGTCCCCTCCTTAATAACTTTCTATATCCGTCACTGCAGTCTACGGACTTGAGTAGACTGCGGAAGCTTGGCGAGCACGCCTGAGAGCAAGTTAAACTCCAAGCACAAGTACATTTGAGTGTCTTCTTCTATTGGAGCACAGTGCGTTAGACACGCCCCGGACGATTTTCCACCAATAACTAGCATGCAAGGAAATCAAGGTCCGAATCCCGCGCTGCCAGGTCTGGAGTTAAACTGTAACAACAGCCAACGGCTCGGGTGAAAAATGGCTTGTGGAGTCTTAGCTTGTCGCAGAATATATTCACGAAATGTCCGTTCTCCAGCTGTAAGGTCGACGTTGTCATCAGGTCGGGAATTACTTTCTTCTAATATTTACACATTTGATCACCACGCCTTATCGCGTACGAAAAAAAAAGTTTCGAAATTTATTTGCCGGAATTACCTATATAGCCAGGGAAAATTATACTGACACTTATAATAGTAACAATAATAGTACACGCATGCCGAGTTCGCACTGTGCAATGGGCCTACGCGATACGAGTTGGCGGACTTTCTGTGATGCGGCAAGCTGGAAGAAACTCGTGATGATTGAACGTCCGGTCATTACCGCTGATCTACTGCGCTCTGCAGATGTGGGAATGAGGAGGGAGCGAGCAGTTGTCGTGCCTGATGTCTCAATGCCAGTGACGTCTTACGGCGAACTCTGCTGCTTGCCCGCAAGTGAGCTGCGTTGGTTCGCCGTGCAGCCGGGGTGCACCGAACACTCTGCAACCCACTCACCAGCAACGTGCGAGGTAGTTACTATAGTCCATCCATTGTTACTTCCAACTTTCATGAAGGCCTGCTTAAACTATACTTCCAGGCTGTTCATCCGCGTCATGCAAACAAAGATTAACCGAGTCTAGAAAATTACACCACTCGGTGTAGTAATATTTTGAACAAGAAGTATTTATACCAGGCATTAACAACACACATATTTTCCCTCTGTTTTTATTCATTTTAATTGTAAAATAATTATTGTAATTTACAAATNAGGCATTAACAACACACATATTTTCCCTCTGTTTTTATTCATTTTAATTGTAAAATAATTATTGTAATTTACAAATATAATATAAGTAAATTTTCAACATAACAAAAAATTAGGTACTTGTATGTAAATACTGGAATTGTATCAAACGCTTGTGATACATGACATTCTTAGGTAATAATCAAACACGTAATAATGAGGTGATTTTTCAAAGGTTTAATTCAAAAAGTGTCAAGAAACCGTGAGAAGACTATACTGAAGCTGTCACACCAGGAAGGAAACATGCGCAGTATGTAGCGAATAACAAGGTAGAGAAGGCTCACGGAAAACCAGGCGCTTTTGAAATAAACTTGTGAAAAATGTCACTGTCCCCGCCTGCGGGTATTTTAACGGGCGCTCTGGCTGGCTTACGCCTGTTGAAGTTGGCAACGACCGACGGAAAGTAGTTTACTGCCTTAACGCTGAGTTAAAAGTGTTAGGTAATAATTTGGGAATAAGGAAAATTGTAAAATATTTACTTTTGCAATAACTTCGCAGTGGCGCTTGACCGACTCATGAATAGTGAGCGTGCCCATGGCAATGTTAATTTTACCNCTTTTGCAATAACTTCGCAGTGGCGCTTGACCGACTCATGAATAGTGAGCGTGCCCATGGCAATGTTAATTTTACCGTATGGCGGAATAATACACAATGTTTATACAAGTAGGTTAGATACTATACAGGCCTTTAAAAGGGCTGAGTTTGCAGTGAAAAATTGGAAAAAAAATTTGCTGTTATTATTTTATTATGATTGAAAAAATTGATATATATTTAGTCAACTTGTATGACAATTCCTCGTTGTTTAAATACTTTCGAGACTATTGCTACACAATGTCGCCACTGCAAGCCCTGCTTTCTCTGCTTAGGCTCAAATACGCCATTGACCAGAGTATGGCTATTTATATGAAAACATTTCCATACCAGCCCTGTTAGTATCAGACAATCGCAAATAGATTAGGAGAAAGTTCGAAATAATAACAATACAGACGGAGTTAATATTAAATACAGACTTTCCCAGAATTCATCATTTATTATATTTGCCATGCTAAATGAGCAGAGTTCNACGGAGTTAATATTAAATACAGACTTTCCCAGAATTCATCATTTATTATATTTGCCATGCTAAATGAGCAGAGTTCCCAGTATTGCAATATGAATTTCTTACAGTTTAGTGTTGCCGCTAGTTGAGAGGAGAAAACCGTTATGTGAATACATGTAGAGCACAGTGGAACATAATATTGTTCTTTTTATCGAATGCATTACTTGAAAACGCTAATCATTGTGTTAAAACGTGGGGATAATGGCGGAACACGCAACGCCATATTTATTAAAGTACTTGCTCACACACAAAGTACTCGATTGCTCTGTTAGCAATAACATGCCACTGGCTTGTGATCTGCCAGGTGTGAAGAAGTGAAACATGTACAAACACCGCCACAGCGGCGAGTAATAATGCTTATCTTAAGTCGCACGCCGGGTCATTAAAGAAACATTAACAGCCGTAAAGGGCGATATAATGCTAATAAAGCGACAATGGAAGACTAATAGGCGTGTTATATTGCAAGTATTAATAGCGGCTATTTTGCTCGGGTATCCAGGTGCTAATTGCCTTTAATGTGTGTATGAGTGGCCACTGGGTGTCGATCAAGGCCTATTAAAACGTTTTACGACTGGGGAAGGTAATGATGATGTTTTCTTTTTAACGCTACGCCGTGTATGAAAGCAGCAAGAACCTCTCCAGCCAGTTTATCCCGTCTTCTACGCCGAGGAAAAGAATTTGTTGAATCAAACTAAGTCTGTTTGGCGCAAACTAATTAATTATTTGCAAAGGCGCGATAACATATATTTTGTAGCAACAAAATAATTTTGATGTTCCTATTTCGTTACCCGAAGCAAACATTTGGTCTGTGGTTGCACCGAACAAATCTTTGTTTGGCTCTACTTACGTTAAACGGTTTCAGTTGATAAAAAAAAATTGGAAACCCCTACCGGGATGAGAACCCAGACCATCTGTACTCAAGCGCTACGTCACGGCAAATCCAGCTCAAGTGACTACGTACAAAGTTAGAACGTTTTGAAATAAAATAAATAAATGTCGTGTGGGGAGTGCACCCAGGGCAAGGCGACACCCTACGAATGACGGTCTGTCCAGCTGGGGCCCGTAGGTGACCGTCATCCCCGGGCATGACAGAAGTGATACACCAGAATGGAGCGGCGCTGCAATGCAAGGGCGGGGGAGGCGGGAGTACCCTGAGAAAACCCGCCGGCAAGCGGCAACTTCCAGCACGATTCCCACATGCGAAAGTCCGGGAGTGAACCCGCCGGGGATCGAGCCCGGGTCGCCGTGGTGGGAGGCGAGCGCCAAGGCCACTACGCCACCGCTGCCCCCAGAATGTTTTGAAATATATACATTTCAAATACTGGAAAACATGTGCAAGTAAATATTTCAAGTTCTACAGCTTTACTTCAAGCCAGTGGAGCCTTCGGGAATATTGCAAAGCGTTACGTTACAGCGCAACGCTCAAAGCCACAATCGGTGGGAGTGCATAATGTCAAATAGAGAGTTGACCATAGAGCAGAAGTCTGTTCTGTATTTGACGTGGCGATGGATCCTCAAAACTACAGAGTAAGGCTTTCAGTCGCACGTTCATATAGACGTAACAATCCNTATTTGACGTGGCGATGGATCCTCAAAACTACAGAGTAAGGCTTTCAGTCGCACGTTCATATAGACGTAACAATCCTCTTTATAATCTATCTTATACCTATCACTTCTTGCACTGAGAAAAATAATTGCTTCAGTATACCAAACATGGCTGTCAGCATGGCGTTTGTTTCAGCTAAACGATATTTTNCACTGAGAAAAATAATTGCTTCAGTATACCAAACATGGCTGTCAGCATGGCGTTTGTTTCAGCTAAACGATATTTTGTTGGTACAACCAAGCTCTAGTTCCTCCAAATACATTAAACATTTTCATAATGCCAAATAATGTATTTAAAATTCTTTTGTTTTAATAGGTTAAACGAACATTTGGTGTAGGCATAAATATCGTTACAATTTGTCAACAAAATAATATGTTTACACTGAAAAAGGTTTGTTACAGCCCACAAAATATTTTTTTTTGCATAGGGCCAAAAATATATATTGTTGGTTGAACAAAATATTTTGTTGAGTAAACAAATCTTGGAAAGCAACAAAATTAATTTTGTTAATCTTACAAAACACTGTACTCATTTAAATTAACAAAAACATCTGTGTTGGGCCAAAAGAAATTGTATTGTCAACAGAATACAGAATCAACTAACTGTACATATTCGTTTGCCCACTCATGTGATTGCCTTCTCTCGAAATGACAGCACGAGAGTTTGTTTGTATTTCGTGACAATTAGGATGACAACAGTGTTTGTTAATGCATTTATTGATGTTTGATAGTGGTATAAACATCTTTAATTAACAAGTTCAACAGGAAAATAAGAAGTAAATCTGCGAAACATGAAATACTTATTTGCGCATCTTGTTCAGTATTCGAAATGAATGTATTTAAAAACATTTCTACCATCGGAGTCGCTGATCTAGCTGAGGTTGATAAGGCGAAGTGGCTGGCTGCAGACGACCTTGGTTTGACTCTCTGTCAGACTCCTAGTTCTTTGTATACCAACCAAAACTCCTTGATGCACGTAGAGANGACGACCTTGGTTTGACTCTCTGTCAGACTCCTAGTTCTTTGTATACCAACCAAAACTCCTTGATGCACGTAGAGACCAACACATCTGTACTTGCACCAACAAAATCTTTTTTTGGGGCAACCAAATAACAACAACAATATAATTTGGTTTCAAGAACAAAATATTCCATTGCCCTATACAAACTATTAATTTGGTTGGCAGAAATAAACTTTGTTTGATTGAACAAAACCTTTTGGCGTGTGTGGATGGCAGCTGCAACAGTGCGAGGTGTTGTACTGGGTTGTTAATAATTCGGTCACTCTTTTGCTACCTTCTTATTACTGCGATTGTGTTCGATTTCAGTGCAACGTGTCCTTGATCACTCACCCTTGATCATTTCCCGTTTCGCGAGCCCATGTTCCCTTCATGAGAAATATTCAAAATTTAATTCAGACATCTGTGTTCGTTTCCACCTCGAGTTTTATTCCGTCGNGACGACCTTGGTTTGACTCTCTGTCAGACTCCTAGTTCTTTGTATACCAACCAAAACTCCTTGATGCACGTAGAGCCCAACTCATCTGTACTTGCACCAACAAAATCTTTTTTTGGGGCAACCAAATAACAACAACAATATAATTTGGTTTCAAGAACAAAATATTCCATTGCCCTATACAAACAATTAATTTGGTTGGCAGAAATAAACTTTGTTTGATTGAACAAAACCTTTTGGCGTGTGTGGATGGCAGCTGCAACAGTGCGAGGCGTTGTACTGGGTTGTTAATAATTCGGTCACTCTTTTGCTACCTTCTTATTACTGCGATTGTGTTCGATTTCAGTGCAACGTGTCCTTGATCACTCACCCTTGATCATTTCCCGTTTCGCGAGCCCTTGTTCCCTTCATGAGAAATATTCAAAATTTAATTCAGACATCTGTGTTCGTTTCCACCTCGAGTTTTATTCCGTCGNTGTTCCCTTCATGAGAAATATTCAAAATTTAATTCAGACATCTGTGTTCGTTTCCACCTCGAGTTTTATTCCGTCGAATCTCACTCTCTTCGAGTTTCATTTGTCTTTGTGACGTTCGCAAGTGTTTTATGTGGCCGTGCAGAAATGTAAACACAGAACAAACACAAACAAATTATGTTTTTAAACAGTTGCGCACCGGGAAATGACGTAGGGCTCGAGAAGGGCGAGTTGCTCGTGCCCTTGACTAAAGGACACTCTAGAGTACACAATTTGCCCTTGCTGTGGAACCGGACTGCGGTAATGTGACGTCACATCCGGTATGCACTTTTCAAGCGCACGAACTCAGTTAAAGGCCCTTAGCTGGTGAATTCAAACACGGACTGGCTCACCACTAGACAAGACGTGTCTAAAAAAGAACATCCGTCAAGTCGTTGTAATACAATAAAATAAAAGCGCTTCGCATCTACTTTGCCAGCGAATGAATTGGCAAAACACCAACCAACGGCTCTATCAAAGTGCACATAAGCGATTCTTTTACCCCTATGGCAACGGTGGCGTAGTGTCCAGGGCGCTCGCCTCCCTGGTGCCGCTAGGCCCGAGCTAGGGGCCGCCCAAGTGACCCGGACTTTCGCATGTGGGAATCGTGCTGGACGATGACGCTTGCCGGCGGGCTTTCTCGGGGTACTCCCGCTTCCCCTGCCCTTGCGTTCCAGCGCCGCTCCATTCTAGGACTTAATTTCTGTCATGCCCGGGGATGACGGTCGCCTACGGGTCCCAGCTGCAAAGACCGTCACTCGGAGGGTGTCGCCTTGCCCTGGGTGCACTCCCCACACGCAGTTTATTTTTTTCTACCCCTATACTCGACCCCTCCCTCGGGCCTATCAATGTGGTATGATGTGATTATAGCCTGTACATGTGAAGCTGCAGCGTATTGCCTAAACAAATTTTGTTGCCTAACAGACGTTTCGCCTAAAGGTGTTTCGTCTAAATTTCAGATAAAACTACTTTAGGCAAAACTACTTTAGGCAAAACGACTGGTCCCGGTAGGTAATTTAAGGTGAACTTGCCACACTTCGGGGGGAAGAAAAAAGGAAGCCTTCCCGGGCAGGACGTCGCCAACCAGAAGTAAGGTCCGCCCTGGAACCATCACGCAGCCAATCAACAAAGCGGTACGCCGACATCAAAGGAGCCGCCAGGCCATTCCGCCAGCGTTCCTCCTTATTCTGTGGCGAGGCGCTGTAATGGCAGATGGCTGCCAGCAGTCTGATGCCATCTTCTCTCTCTTTCCGACTCCCGTGAAGTGGCCTGCTCCATCCCGCACTCAGTCGTACCTAGCAATCACGCAACCGAGCTACGAGATTCTACTTTACAGCACCGTTCCGATACATACCAAATATATCGATTCAGATACGATGTATCGCTTCCATAACTGTACATACATAACTCGAAATCCTGGCAGTATGTCAGCTCTTACTACAAACGACTAGAGTGGCTCACTCTTGACGACAGGCGCAGGCTGCATGCACTACAATTTTGTAAAAATAAAAAAAAAAANAAAAAAAAAAAAAAAAAAAAAAAAATTGGAGTTTGACAGACCTAAAATACCTCGGAGATATATTTCAGCCCCTAGATGTATACCTCAATCATCACACACGTTCGTGCGAAACATAACAACTTGTCATTCCCTATCACGGGTCCATTTTATTTTACCAATCTTTTACTGTCTCGAGTATTCGTTTTTGGAATTACCTGCCTAGTAATTTTAACGACTGCCCAAACGTCAGTAATTTCTAACATAAGTTAAAAATTAATTTGTCGCATGAAAAGTATCGAAAGTAGTAGAAATATGGCGACATATAGTTTCATTTTTTTCTAATTTTTGTCGCGTATTTGTTGTATACGATTTTTTTAAATCCCATTTCAGGTTGCTGTAATTTCCCTCCCTTTCTTATTTTATCGTGATATTTTTTGTTTTATCTATGTATGCTGAAAGGTATTTCACATTTTTTTTTTCGAGTGTATCTAGTTAAAGACAGTAAATAGATGCATATTCCACATATTAGCATTTCTCTAATACGTGTTTTAGCATTAATCTTAATTTATATTACTCTTATTTTAATTATTTCTGTATTCGTGATTGCCAAAGGGAAAAACAACATTTTGTTTCAACTTGTCTTTAATGGTTTTAGTGTAACATTTTGTACAATGTTTATTGTATGCTTATGTGTTTTTTAGGATAATGGTTTATTACACTTTTATATACTTGGCTAAGTGTAAGAGAAGGCGGAAGCCTTAACTTCGCTACCAATAAAGACATAATAATAATAATAATGATAAAGTACTGAAAATATAGATATGGTCCATTCATNTTAACTTCGCTACCAATAAAGACATAATAATAATAATAATGATAAAGTACTGAAAATATAGATATGGTCCATTCACGGTTACTTCTAAATGTCCTGAAGTCCTGCTAAAGTTCTACTTAGAAGGTTATTCCTCCGCCTCGTGCAAACAGTGCTTAACTAAATCTAGAAAATTACACCGAAGGGACTACACACCGCATTCGTGTGCACTTAGTATAATTATATTTCACATAAGAACTATTTCTTACTAGTCATTACCAACACACCTACACATTTTAGCTCTGTTTTTCTTCATATTTATTTTAAATGAAACATTATGACTTAAAGATAAATTTAATTTAAACGCTCCATTTAACCAAGAATAAGATACTTTTACGTTAACGTAAGTAAAAAACGCTTGTGATGCATTATACACTGTAAAGAAAATTTTTGTTATAATTGCATTACAAGTAATAGAAGCAAATCACCCTTATATGCAAGGTAAAGTGGCATCTTAAATGTTGAATAAATTCACTGTAAAGAAAACACTTGAGGTAAAATTACCTCCCATGTAAGAGAAGCAAATTACCTCCCATGTAAGAGAAGCAAATTACCTATACATGTAAGGTAAAATATCTTATCAAATCTAGAGTGAATTTCCGTAACGAGTAAAATACTATTCCCTAATCATACGGAAAAGTACCTGACCAAATTGTGTGGAAATGCCATACAAGTAAGGGAATATTAACTATATTGTATAATAAAATTGTACTTAAAAATTGTGTTATTTAGTTAAAATCGATATCGTCAAATGAATAGTAACTGAAACCACAATTTTCTACACTTGCCGCTGGGCATATACGGTCCCGTGTGTCGTGAAGCCGGTGCTCTATCCACTACACCACTGCGTCAACGAAGCTGCGTTAGTGATGATTAGTGTACTTAAGCAATTCACCACGAAAAAATACTAGCTTGAGTTACCCGCAAAATTATAAATTGAAATAATTTAACAAGTTTTCTTAAAATATTCATTATTATTAGCTTGACAATCCCCCCCCTTCTATTACCAGCTTGAAAAATTAGTAATTCATGGAGCTGGTTATAATAATTATTTTGCGTAACAGAATGCTCAGTTTCTTTTGTGCGGTACAAAGGAAAATTTTGTGTAGAGTTTCTTTAGTATCTTTATTAGTGCTTTGAAGTCAACACCTTTCCAAGTCTTTTAATGATTCCCTTGACATGAAAGTTACGTGGGTGAAGATAAAGGTGTATATTGATATTTGAACACGGGTACAAAAGCCTATCAGTTTTCCACAGTCTGTTACGAATTTTCTTATTTCCTTTTTTTTTTCCACAAACTTTCCGTTTGTAACTATTTAATAATTGTATTTTACAGATTTTTTACGTTAAAATTAATTTTTATTGCTTAAAATTATGCCTCCCCTAGCGCACATAAGTTTTACAAGCTGCCCGCCACAGCGCCTCGTTTTGTTTCTTCCTCCCGTCATCTCCGTCGAGCTGTTGTGACAATACTGAGGAGATTCACACGTTGTACGGTAATTATCCCATCCATGTGTGGGATTACCACTGCCATGCAAGTGAATTATACGCCAGAATGCGGTAATTCAATCTTACATTTAAAGAAAAAAAGAGTTTACCAAACTAGTTTGCTAAAATTACATTACAATTGTCAAGCAATTTTTCGAATATTTTTACAGCGAAATTGAAACTTCTCTTACATTTGATATATGTGTATATATAATATTTATATAATAATTAATATGAATGAAAACAGAGAAAATTGGCATGTTAGTAATAGCTAGTAAGAAAGAGTTCTCATGCAAGATATCATTGAAGTGAGTGCGCGATGTTTTGATGTGATCAGGCCTTAGCTGAACGGCTTGCCTGATCATACCTTCAGACATTAAACCAGGACACGAGCGTGATAGCAACACCACCTTGCGAAGACAGTTACAGAAATCCCCTCCATCGCCCAGTAAACGAGGCCGAAATATATTCAACAACGCGCCTGATATAGGCCAGCGTTAACACTGGGAGCGGCGTCTTTTGTCGTCGACCCGACCAGAGAGAAGACCACTGAAGATGGGTGTGTCCGGCCGTCGTTAACCGTCTCGTAGAATCAGCCTCCGGCAACATGAATAAGGTGACGACTTTCCAATTAGACAGTAATAATAATGGCGTTAAGAACAACACTTAATATAATTAATTAACATCTTGGTTTTCAATTTAAAGCTCCCCCGATCAATAGTCATTTAAAATATTTATTGTGTATTCTTTATTTAATAAACTCCATATTATACTGCTGTGCTCTACCGAATCATGAATCATTATTGAGCTACGCCCTATAACCACGTTCACGTCTGGATAGCTAAAAAGTTACATTCGTAACAATGGTGTAGGCGCTTTGGTGTCAATGTCTAGACTTGGTTACTCTTTGCGCGACGCGGACGAATAGCCTGCAAGTAGATCTTCAACGGGGCTTCAGAGAAGTTGCAAGTAACAATGACTGGACTGTACTGCCGGAGACTGAGTTATCGCGGGAAAGGACCGAGTGCTTGTTGGTCAGCGCTGTACGTTGTTCTGGAATTCACTCCTGTATTACCTTCAAGGTCACATGCACAGAAGCTCCGATAGCCCACACGGTGCGTGTTGTATATCAGTACAGATGATTATGTGTGTCAGGGTATATCATTTACACATATCTAGCTTCATTTCTTTCTACGTAAAGAAATTCTACTACACTAACGTGAACGTCTATTGTTCTCCTGAAAACGGATTAAGCGTTTAAATATAAAAGGCCCATCACACGCGTATCACGACACGGCGGCGTTCTGGAATGTATGTCAACTAAAGTGATTTAATTGTTAACCTAGGCCGCAGTGGACGAGCCCTCAACTGCCGACGCTCATGTTGCATATATACTCAGAGTAATCAAGAATACAAAGGTGAAATTAACACGTGTAACGTGATCTCCATCAGCACACGCCAGCAAAATGGCCTCACTGGCCAGCAATATGGTGGAATGTCGTGCATCTATCTGCCCTTGGAGACCGACTTGCCAAACGGCAGCCCGGTGAAAACAGAGTTGGTTCCATAACGTGCGATAACCAATCACACTCAAGGCCGCGTCCACAGCTTCGCGTGGCCAATAAGCGATCGAATTCGCATATATCAAAGGAACCGCCACGCCATTTGGCTGCTGTATGGTTATCTATTCTGTAACTATACGCTGGCACTGGGCTCCCAGTCAGTGGTGTGTGGTGAACTGTTGCAAGGTAAGCTGTTGCTTGCTCAGTGGTGTACACTCTCGGCGCACACAGCAGGAACCAGTTACCAGAGACGAGCAGGGGAAAATAATATATTGCGGCCACTCACAAGAGAGCAGCGAGGCACCCATTACGCACGTGCTGTGACGTCAACTGCACTACAACTTTTAAGTATTCGATGTTGAATCCAGGAAATGATTAGGTATAGCACAGAGCAAAACACAGTTTAACTTGCAACAGTTCACCACACGCCACTGCACCTATAAAGTAACTTGGTGGTTGGGCGAACTCTCTAAGCAAGAACTCCCAGGCTCTATAAATATTCTCTGAAGAACTTTTACAATTAAAAAAAAAAAAACTAAACATTCCCGAAACTGGCACCCTGTGTGTACGCCGTACAAAAAACCGTGTATTAACGTTGTCCCGTTTATTAAATAATCTCGTACGCCCATCTTCAGTATTAGATTTTATTAATTCGTGTGCAACGCAAAAAGCGTCGGACGAAACACGTGTCCTTAAAAATTATCAGGCAGCCGAAAAAATCCCTGGCAATGAGATACATACTTGAACACAAGCAACTGATAAACACTATGCGTCTAATGATTTGGAGAAGTCGGGCGCAATGTACATGTATTTTAAATGGAACAAAACGGCGCCGGCACCGGCCGGCAGACATGTTGTGACGTCATCCTACCCCCATATTGGATACCGGTGACATTTGACCTTGGCATGTGACCTTGATCGAATGCCCATAACCTTCAATGACCTTGAACCCCAAAAATTCAAATTGTTGCAGAAAAATTACAAAATCCTAAAAAAAATTTATATAAAGTTTAAAAAAATAAAAAAATTTAAAGATGAACATGTGGGAGGTCCGAAGTTCTATGACAGGTGGATCGACTAAAGCGATAGCTAGGCCAAGTAGATACACATGTTGCCAATGTGGAAAGGACTTAGGTTTTTCATGAAGATAAAATGCAAGCCAATGATTGTACAAAGTCTACTGTAGAGCTTACCTCTATGTATGTACCTTCTTCCACTGCTGGAATATTGCATGTAAAACAGTGTTGCTACTGTGGAAAGATCTTCAGCCAAAGCTGCCATGCTCGGCGACATGAGAGAACCGCCTGTACGAAGAGTCCTTTTCGCGTGATGAAGCATTAAGACAGTGGCCACATGCAGTTTATGCAAGGTGATGTATTGAAGAACCACATCAAGAGTTTCATGGATTCGTCTTTTGAGAGCCAGCAAGTGATGTCGTCAATACCCCCTGCTGCATAAATGGGTACTGATTCCACATACGATTATGACGTTACAGTCAATGCTAATGACGGAATGAGAGACCTACGAGTTTTAGCAGTCAGTATGTGTGAAATGTACACTTGCAAGCCGTTCGCGTGAAATCGTCGAACTTCAGAAATAAACAGTTGTCGGCTCTAAATACTGATGATGACTGTGCGACCCCTGCAAAGAAAAGTAAACATGATATTGAGGATGAAAAAGGAGGTGAAGACGTTCATGAAGACAGGTTTGATGATAATGACTATGATGACAGTGTTGATGAAGTATCTGATGAGAAGGATGATGATTCTCTCGATGTTCACACACATTTAACCAACGAGTTTCCTTCGACAGGTGGTGTGAAGAAGGTAGAAACCATCAATAACGCTCGTTACATATTTCCCGAAGACAGGAATGAACATATTGATAGACTCAGATATTTGATTGGACTGCAAAAACGTGGGGATCTCTCACGCATTGTTGAGATATCTTCAACCATCGATGAACGGAAGAATCGGGGTTATATCAGATGATACTGTTGGCTACTATCCATGATCTGCAAACATCTGAGAAATGAAATATGGGATGTTCAAAATAATTATAAAGATTTAATGTATATAGTAGGTAAACAAATAAAATTTGTGTATATAGTAATGTGTGTTTAATTTCCTATACAGTCACTTCTGCTTCTCTGAAAGACATATTAATTCAATGGTGTAAACAATAAATTGAGAGTCATACTAAGATCACGAACACAGAGTCAAGGTCAAGGTCATGGGTCAAAGTCAAGGTCACCCAGATCCGATATGGTGGTTGGTTGACGTCACTACATGGCGGCCAGCCGGTGCCAGGTGCCAGTTTTGCCCCATTTAAAACATTTTATGCCCGACTCGGCCAAACCTATCTACTAGTATGTTAGTATCGCTAGTTTTATTGACGGCCGTGAAAATGATAGAATCTTCGAAAAAAGCGGACCATTAGAACAAACTTGTAGGTAAATGTGGGGAGGTCAGCATGGACCAGTGAAAAAACGTCCAGTGGCAATATCAGTTCCACATAGGCCCCAAGCAGACATTGACGTTTCTCATGTAGCCGATTTGTGGCGTCGATTTCGCACATAATTTACCCTATTGCTGAATGCAGATGTTCGATTTCTATTTGTAAGAGCTCAATTTGTGCGAAAAACCTAGTTTCAGCGAAACACGCAAACTAAATAGGCCACTGTTTGGAACTTCAGCAAATGTGGAAGATCAGAGTATATTATTCCGCGTTTTGGGTTACCTTGTTCTATTACATTTTTTTCGAGCACCAGCAGATCGGAAATGTCAATGAGCTTTGCAGATGATAAAAAAATGCTGGATGTGCGCATGGTTAAATTGAACTAGAATATTAGGAGGCCACTCAACGAGTGAAATGAGATGGAGCAGTGACGTAACGTAAGTGTGGGTGGAAATCGGAGTAGAATGGGAAAACCGGCAGTGAGAAGGCAACGTCTGCTACGTTTCCCCGAGTGCTGAAGTGGTTAGCCACCCCGCCGAGAATAGAACCCGGAACGCCCTTGTGGAATACAGATCACTCATCACCACCGCGGTTTCGGAACAGCTCTGAGGCACGTCACTCATTTAACATCTTAATTTACCACTCCTTTTAAGGTATGACAACGGAGAAGGCTGACAAGTATTACATAATCGTTTACAATCGCCTATGAAATGTGTTTCTGTCGGCCCATGGCTCTCCGAGCAACTAGTTACAAAATGTTTGTGAGCATTGCCCGGATATAGGCGCCGTCACTATTGGTGCTAGCTTCTGACCTTGCATCTTAACGATCATAAATTTATCTTTTGTGCAACTTGCCTTACGTGGACAAGTACAATCACGATTATATGTCAAGGGGTAACCCATCAAGTCCGTGTGTACATTATCCGTGCATATTTCTCAAGAAGGTCACATGAAGAAGGCTCAATGCCTAATGCTGACTGTCTTCTCTTTGGGGATCTGATGTGTGGACTTCGGGATAAAAGTGATTTCCTCTGTGGTTGTCTTCAATGAACAGTGTCTCCCTGCTGTTATATACATGTAAGTCTATCACGGCACAATGTCGTAGCGTGAGTTATCAGGGCGTCTAGCTACTCAATGACAGCTCTCTACATAAACCTGCCGAATGGGAGAGTCATCAATGTTTCCCTGCCGCAGACGGGCAAGTTTCTCTCCTCCACCACCTGGGAGCACTACTTTACATCTTTCTTAACATACTCATTCCACCCTGTATATAGTATTAAGCCTCATGACATCCCACGCACACACACACACACACACACACACACACACATACATATATATATATATATATATATACAGTACTTTGAAAAGGTTGTTTTTAGCCATTTGGAGTACTCTGAAAATGTGTTTCCTAATATCCATGACGTCTTTAATGCACTCAACAGGCCTCATCTGAAGTGTGGGTACTTTTTGTGTGACAGCACATTGAACGCACGTTTATTAATTTCCTAGAAAAACGTATATTTTCAACACACTACAACGCAGTTAAAATGCCACCGAGGCTTTAAGGGCAGCCCAAACATCTCCACTCCGAAAGCAGCCGCACGTGGGAATTATGCCGGAAGATGCCGCTGGTGGGCGGGTTTTTTCTCGGGATCTGCCGTCTCGACTTCCTTTGCATTCCGACGCTACTCCATGCTCAGCTCGCTACACCCTCGTCGTCTTCCAAGACCACGATGTTAAGCTCCGCTCAGACCTCTCCACTACGAGAGCAGTGTGGAGGTCAGTAGGTCGCACGCCGCCAGTACCTGCGCGAGGAGCGGCCAGAGCGGGT
>NQII01004008.1:98638-115453 GCA_002778355.1 Clitarchus hookeri
AATATGTTACTTGTCAAAGACGTTCTATTCTTCCGTTGACTTAAAAGTATATTTTTTCGGGTGAAATCTAATATTACTTATACACATAAGTTACGTGATCTGCTGTAGTGCTAATTGTTTTTCAAATTTTTGTAGAAATGACGATATAGCTTACTAAGCTAAAATATCAATATGCTCGCCATTTTGAAAATAAGAATCTCACCTACTTTAAACAAGCAAGTTTATATAACCTGCCGCAACACTACTTGTTTGCTAAATCTGTTAGGAATCGGTGAATTGTTTACCGAAATATGNAAGTTTATATAACCTGCCGCAACACTACTTGTTTGCTAAATCTGTTAGGAATCGGTGAATTGTTTACCGAAATATGACATAAAAACTATATTAATCCATAATTGTGTGTGTATGTACAGGGTGGTTCTAAAATAATGGGACAAACATTGAGGGGTGGTAGAGCTCACTAAAAAAAATCAATTATTGTATAGGAATATATGGGAGGGAGTGACGCATTGAGGCACAAACACAAAAACATTACACATTAACGGAAACATAAAATGTTCATTAGCAGCATACTTAACGAGTGACTCCGTACAGAAAATGTTAAAACAGTTGCTGGAAATGCATCCACCAACAGTCACGCATGCTTGGCGACCTCTACATATGGCGTGATTGGCTGACAATGGTGGCGTGCGTGAAATACCCGGCGTATTTGAATCTGTTCGCCAATCACTCCACCGACGCTACCAAGCTTGCATTACTGTCGGCGTTAGCAATTTTGAGCAATTAATGTAAACATTGCTGTAAAAAGGCATTTAGCGGCGACGTTGTAAATAAACAATGTGTTGCATTTAATGTGTTATTTTTGTGTTTGTGCCTCAACGCGTCACTCCCGCCCATATATTCCTATACATTAATTGTTTGTTTTAGTGAGCTCTACCACCCCTCAATGTTCGTCCCATGATTTTGGAATCATACTGTGTGTATGTATCTATATATATATATTGTGTGTGTTAAATTTTCTGTGTTTTGGTTATTTGTAGCGACTGGTGTTTTTTGCGAAAATATTTAAAGACCAGTAGTACGCCAAAACACTTTAGTTCATATGCACTTTCGTGGTTGGACGATTTTAAATGTCGCGTGCCTCAAGTGCCTGTCCACGAATCATGGACTTTCAGTATCGGAGTACTTTATTACGATTGACCCAGTTACATAAGGACATGTCTTCTCACGTAGACACGCGGCCAATAACCAAAGGAAGTTGTGGTTGTGGACGTAGGATATTGGAGTCTAGTATGGACATAAATATTTTCGCGAAAACCACCCGTCCGTAGTTATGTGGCCTGAGTAGGTTGAAGAACTGCGTTAAGAGCTTCAGCTTCAGTAAAAAAAAACTTCTTAGTCAAAAACAGTAATATGTTGACCTGGGAATAGCGTTTAAAAACGTTCCGCATCAGACGACAAGTTTCAGTTTTATACTATTTATATTTGTAATTTTTATTTTTTTAAATTGAAATATGCTGAATTAGGCAATTTTTCTATCTTTTATTTTTAGGTACGTAAACTGCTGTGCAGGGTATTTAAAGTTGTCGAGGAACGTGCAACACACTGTTGATTTTATTATTACATCATAAAATCATAGTGTCACCGCTGAGAATCTCACGAGAGGCGAGTTGCTGACATAAAGACCGCATTCCAGTTAAGTGCCCTGCCCATAGAGGCCATAAGGCGTTTGATGAGCGTACCTGAGTCGGCCGTATAGCCATGCCACAAATAGCTACGGCTACCCCAGCAAAGAAAACGGGGTTTTTTTTTTCGCTGGATTCCCAGACTAGGTGCTTGGAAGTGACTGGTCGGCAAGACATCGCTAACTATTAGAAAAAGGGATTTTCTCGCTTGTTAAGAGTCCTGAACTATCGTAACTACATTGCTACAAAGTTGGGCAGCGGTGGCGTAGTGGCCAGGACGCTCGCCTCCCACCGCGGCGATCCGGGTTCGATCCCCGGCGGGTTCACTCCCGGATCCTCGCATGTGGGAATCGTGCTGGACGATGCCGCTTGCCGGCGGTCTTTATCGGGGTACTCCCGCTTCCCCCGCCCTTGCATTCCAGCGTCACTCCATTCTAGGGCCTCATTTCTGTGCCATGCCCGGGGATGACGGTCACCTACGGGTCCCAGCTGCAATGACCGTCACTCGGAGGGTGGTTCCTTGCCCTGGGTGCACTCCCCACACGCCATTATTATTATTATGCTACAAAGTTTACCCAAGGTGGCATTCGGAATTTAAATTTTTTTTTCTCTGTTACACGGGTTATCCATTCAAGCCAAGCAGAAGCAGATGAGCGGTTGCAACGTTTAGTTACTGGAACATGTTTCGACGTGGAGGGTGTCTCCCCTCAACGAGAGGACATTTGTCTCGGAGGGATGGAGTCGTGATCGCACATTAGTAAGGACACGGGCTGCGAGATTAAACAACGGTTGGCCCGGGGTGGGAGCGGAGGTTAGGCGCCTCGTAGCAGCTGGGGACAGCGCACCCCGCCCTCGCCCTCCGAGGTCCTGCCTTCGACGACTGGACAACACGCGCGTTGTGTCAGATCACGCAATGCACTGACAAAAAAGAATTTGTAGAATCAAACAAAGCTGGTTTGACGCAGCCGAATTTTGTTTATGCAGAGGCAGTTTAGTATTTTATTGTTGAAACGAAATTCTTTGTTGTTATTTTTCGATTGCCCCGTACTAACGTTTGGCTGGTGCAACTGAAGATCTGTTTGGCTGTTCGTATATGAAATACAATTCGGTTAATATAAAGAGAAAATGTAATCCCGGCGAACATTCGAAGACAGATCAACTGCGCCAGAACACTACGCCTTGCCGACCTCGGCTGAAGTCGCTACTGGTCACAGCTGAATGTTTGAAGAAAAAATCGGACATCTTAAATACTAGGCAACGTGTTCAAATGAACACTTCAAGTTTCACAGCTTCGGTTTTTGGTTTCCTGTTAAATTGTTTTATTGGGATGTTTATGTCATTACTAAGGATCAATAGATGCACTGACCGTCACTGGTATTACCTTACAACAAGCTCTCGACCTGTACTTTCAAACGAAGGCAGTCAAATGAGTGGCCAAACAAATACATACAGTTGATTCAACCAAATATTTTGTTGGCAAACTAATTATTTTGGCCCAACACAGAGGTTTGGATATTTCAAGCGTATATTCTGTTACATGGACAAAATTCGTTTTGTTGTTTTTCAAGTTCTGTTTACTCTGTGAAAAATAAGTCACCTGAAATAATGATTTAAGAAAAACACATGAATTCAAAAAATACAATTTCATATAAAACTTTCTAATATATATTAAAGTCTTTAGAATGTACAAGATAACAAGAAAATCTCACGGGCAATTAATAAACGTTTCAAATATATATATACACACATCACATATTTTAAATACACAATCTTAAAGTTATTCACATCACAAATATTACTAACCGCANATATATATATACACACATCACATATTTTAAATACACAATCTTAAAGTTATTCACATCACAAATATTACTAACCGCACAACTGGACGTAATTGACTAAAACTGAATGAACAAACCACGCACGTTGAAGCATGCGTACACATTTTTAAAAATAAATGTGCAAAGCGCCCAAATTTTCTTGAGATAACACCAAATTCAATAGCAATATTAAAAAAAATTGCTGTGAACAGAGACAAGTGTGTTATCTACCCACTAACGGGATAGTTAACTGCCATCACAACTCATTGCATACCACAAAACATGATTTCGCACTGAAAGAAAAAATAATGGAAGCGAAATGACAATGAATGAAATGTCGGCGCAAACACATTAAAACGTTCACCCTGCAGGCCATCAAAACTGTGGCACAAAATACGAAATAATTTAAAAATGAAAGGGGGTTAGTAAACTCCATACAAATATTACAATGGCTCATAAATAGGGCCAGTGACTTTTCGCGTAAAAATTNGAAAGGGGGTTAGTAAACTCCATACAAATATTACAATGGCTCATAAATAGGGCCAGTGACTTTTCGCGTAAAAATCGGAGCACACAGTAGACTTCAATACTATATGCACACCTCGGCTGTTGTTATACCTTCATTGGCTGCTGGTGCCGTGTCCGTCTTTGAACAAACCACTCAGGACTAAGTAACTCCGACACTGAACCTTCGTGATTCGTGCGCAAACGGTTAACACGGGCCAGAACATTTTTTAGCCAATCAAAGAAGCTGGACGACCCTATAGTGCTTTGGACTGTATCTTGTCTCGAAACCTTTCCGCGAAATATCACTGCCCCTACTCATAAATATCTGGTAATATTTTATACTTATTGCTGCGAGGAAATGTTAATGGTGCATGTTATTTAAGAAACTCTGCAACTGTTAACGTACTGCTAACAAGTGAAGCTCGTTCCAGTTAGACATCGACGTCAGGCAACGCAACCTTAAAAGGCTCACATATTCAGTAAATAGGGAAAGAATTTAAAATCACACTAAGTAGAGAACACAATATGCCGAGAAGCGGCCAAAGAGAATTTCGAATGGGCGCCAAAATTAATTTAATTATAAGCAACTCTGCATAAAATGCCTCTTAGCCCTGCATAAAGTGACTCACACCACACAAGTAAAACACAATCCTACGTCACCATGACCTGACCAAACATACGCAGCTCCGGGCAGGAAGACCCCGAGAAAATCAAGAAGCGAAGTGACCTGAGAAATGCAGTACTGGCGTATTTANGTCACCATGACCTGACCAAACATACGCAGCTCCGGGCAGGAAGACCCCGAGAAAATCAAGAAGCGAAGTGACCTGAGAAATGCAGTACTGGCGTATTTAAACACAGTGACCATAGCGCATGCGCGGGAAAGGAGAGGTAGGGGTGGAAAATAGATAATCAACATCGCGGAGGGGAAATACAGATAAGGAATCGATATTGACGTCACAGCAGCTCCGTCCGCGCACGTGAGGGTAAACCTGACCTCACAATTCAACAAAGTATTTTTTTTTCAGACAACTAAATATATTTCTGGCCCTATACAATAANGGTAAACCTGACCTCACAATTCAACAAAGTATTTTTTTTTCAGACAACTAAATATATTTCTGGCCCTATACAATAAATATTTTGTTAGCTGTTCTTTCAGTGTGACACCTGCCAAATTTCGAAAGTAGATACGTTTTTTGCTACGTTCGTAATTTGTCCGCAAATTACTTTACGACTGGAAAAATTGCGAATTAATGAAAGAAAAAACTACAAAAGAAGGCTCAGTAGTAACCTTCCACTGTAAAAGTAAGCAGTCGATGGACAACTGACGTCAGCTTAAGTGCATATACGACTGTGCAATCGAGCCTACAGGTCGCCGCTGAACTCGGCAGTATTTTGCCGTCTGTATTATATACAAGAACATTGATGTAAGTAATATGGACCGAGCAGTTGTGTAAATAAACTAGCACTTCAAGTACAGTACAAACAGTGCAGTTTTCTCTGTTGTAGTAAAGAGTATATAGAGGTGACATAGTCACTTATTCTGCGAACTCCATCCACACATGTCAGCAAAATAGCACCATTGATCAGCGAGATTATGGAATAGCATTCGCCAATCGGCGCCTGGTAACCTACCCGCTGGCATGCAGCCCAGCCGATAGGAAACCTCTCGCAGCTTGCAGTAGCCAATCAGACACAAGGCCTGTTCCCAGAGCATCATCAAAGAAGCCGGTATGCCATTGGCCGTGGCTGCTTTATCCCTCTTTGCCGCGATGCACGCCTCCTTTCCTAAATTCCCTCTCANGCCGGTATGCCATTGGCCGTGGCTGCTTTATCCCTCTTTGCCGCGATGCACGCCTCCTTTCCTAAATTCCCTCTCGTGTAGGCGTATGGGGCCTAGCCCTGAGACGCAACACAGTCCAGACCTACCCCCGGACAACACTTAACACTTAGTTATTAGGGTAGTTAGTAAAAAAAAACATTCCGTCTCAGTGTATTATCTACTGTTTGGAGCAACGCTGACATATTTACGTGTGAAACAATTTCNAAAAAAAAACATTCCGTCTCAGTGTATTATCTACTGTTTGGAGCAACGCTGACATATTTACGTGTGAAACAATTTCACGGATCTCATCTACTTTGGGCTCCGGTGGTTGCGAGTCTAGCACCCCGGATGCCAACATGGCGGATCTCGGACCGGATGTTTCGCGTGCAGGAAACGTGGCGGACGCTGCCGATATGTAGTGGGTTTCCTCGGGACTCCTCCGTTTTCCTTACACGACATTACCTCGTCTCTCTGCTCGTACGACATCTCATTACGGTCACTCTACAGGCAGGAGCGGAGCGAAGTGCGTCCATCACAGCCGGCTACAGTGAAGCGATGAAGGTGCGTATGGAGCAGCGCCGGAATGGAGGGGCGGGGAAACGGGAGATCACCGAGAAAACCCACCGACCAGCAGCATCGTCCGGTACGATTCCCATATGCGGAAATCCGGGAGTGACCCGGTTCGAATTGGTGGGGGGCGAGCAGGCTAACCACTCAGCCACCGCGGCCCCTCAAAGCCGGCTACAGCAGTCTATATATAGGCTGTTCATGGTAAACTTGCACTTTTGAAATATATACTTTTGCTGTCACTTTGTATCTTTATGCCATATGTAAAATTCGTATTGCCATCGGACATGTCACTTTATCCTCATGCCACCCAAGTGCAGCCACGGAATTGTTTTAGGCTGTTCACTGTAAAATGAGCACATTTGAAAGCCCTGCTCAAGATCTACTTTTATACACATTTTGTATTCTTCAGCTATACGTAAGTGATCATTGTCATGGGACTGACCCCTTTACTCATGCCTCGGTCAAGTGAAACTGCGAAATGATTAGATAAGATAATATTTTACAAATTTGCTTATTCTTACACTTTTATGTAACACAAAATAAAAACAAAGCATTTCAGTATTTACAGATGTTTACCTAACACTTTCAAATCAACATTACAAATCGGACCACTGTCTCTCCGGGGTCACCAACCTCACTGAGCACATGTCCGTCAGTGTGGCCGTCGAAATACATGCAGGTATGAGCAGTGATATTTTTCAAAGGTTCNCCTCACTGAGCACATGTCCGTCAGTGTGGCCGTCGAAATACATGCAGGTATGAGCAGTGATATTTTTCAAAGGTTGATTTTAAAAGTGTTCATTTATGCGCGAACAGTCTATAGGAATAGGCATGTGTTGCCGATACGGAAGTTTATACTCCAGTGTGTATAAAACAGGAAATATTAATTCGAGTGCAAATAAATACGTCAAGTTTTAAAGCTCTATTTTGATTAATTCGTTGCAACTGAACTGGGGACCTGCACGCCAGATTGCGATGTAGTGTATAATGTAATTACGGGCACTATTTTTTATTCAAAGGCTGATTTCAAAAGTGTTCACTTAACAATTTCATTCCCACATGAGTTTATAATTTCTGGTGTTGCAAGTAAGAAAATGTTTAATGTGTTCTGTACTTAAGGCGCCCGTCTACCTGGCGCTTGAACTGCGTTGAAGAGTGTTCGAAATACACGTTTTTCAACGAAACTATTAAGCGTGCGTCCAACGTGCTGATCTACGAAAAGAACACACACTTCAGACGAGAGCTGTTAAGTACTTTCAAAATATCACGCACGTTAGAAACATCAATTCAGAGTACTCCAAAAACGCTAAAAAACGGCCTTTACAAGGCGCTGTAGCTCAAAATGCACGCATCAGATACATACAAAACTACTATAGGGGCCTGCACTGAACCTTCCTAAAGACTTCCCACTAATAAAATAATATGGTCACCGCTGAAAGTCCCATAGGTACACGCAGCACGACGAGAACACTGCACGCCAGTTCAGAGCCTTGCGCTTAGCGGCGATGGCGTAGTTGATGCGCGTGACAGTGTCGCCCTTATCGCTCCTGCGCTTCTCGGCCTAGACGTGGGAAAAAGTTCCAGGTAGACGGGCGCCTTAAACTAGTAAAGAATTTGTTTCGTTATCACAACCAGCAAACTACATTCTTTGTGTTCGGTTATCGGTGATGTGCGGCAATCACAAAGTAAAGAAGCACCTTGGCTTACGAATCTGTTACTTTACTTCCAGGGAAGAACACTGGGAACTGAGCCTCGCGGAGTACAGCACAGGTCAAATGTAACCTTCCTGTGCAACATCTAGACAATTGGTCACAATGGGCATGGAAGTGTTAACAGCCTTTACTGGCCTGAATCTCCACGCTCGTGGATGGCAGGGCGTATACTTTAGCAGACATACAGAATGGCCTTCTTCTATTAATGTTGGCAGCGGTGTTAAAAAAAAAAGGAGTGATACATGTAACCGTCGTATCTAAATAACGACTTCAATTTCTGGATCCTGAATAAATTAAATATCTTTTTTTTTTGTGTATGTATGAGTAAAGAATTAGCATATTAATAAGATATTTCTATCTTATCCGCAGTGTCTTCACACTATTGTAATAAATCCATTGAAACATCACTTCATGCATAACGTGGTTGGTTGATTCTTAAACGATGTTATGCATCACAAAATTTCTTTACTTGCGCTAACGTAAAAGTATCACATTCGTGATTAAATTAAACTTTTACATATATTTTTTTTATAAATNGGAAGTGTTAACAGCCTTTACTGGCCTGAATCTCCACGCTCGCGGATGGCAGGGCGTATACTTTAGCAGACATACTGAATGGCCTTCTTCTATTAATGTTGGCAGCGGTGTTAAAAAAAAAAAAGGAGTGATACATGTAACCGTCGTATCTAAATAACGACTTCAATTTCTGGATCCTGAATAAATTAAATATCTTTTTTTTTGTGTATGTATGAGTAAAGAATTAGCATATTAATAAGATATTTCTATCTTATCCGCAGTGTCTTCACACTATTGTAATAAATCCATTGAAACATCACTTCATGCATAACGTGGTTGGTTGATTCTTAAACGATGTTATGCATCGCAAGCTTTCTTTACTTGCGCTAACGTAAAAGTATCACATTCGTGATTAAATTAAACTTTTACATATATTTTTTTTATAAATTGTATTATGTTATTTGTAATCAATGCGAATATAAACAGGGAGAAAATAGGCGTGTTGGTAATTCCTAGTAAGAAGTAGTTCCCATGCAAAATATTTCGAAACTGAGTGCGTAGGAATGCGGTGCGTAGTCGCGTTGGTGAAGTTTTTCTACACTTAGTTAAGCTTTGTTTGCATGAGGCGGTGGAATATCCTGGAAGTAGAACTTAATCAGGGCTTCAGAAACGTAGGTAGTAACCGTGAATGGACTATACGTTCCTAACAATTCCAGAGTTACTCTTAGTAGACGAACGGATAAAATGTTGATTGGAATAAATACAGTTATCATGTGAAATACACTGAAGAGCCAAAAAACTAGTACACCTTCCTAATATAGTGTAGGGCCCCCGCGAGCACGCAGAAGTGCCGCAAGACGACGTGGCATGGACTCGACTAATGTCTGAAGGTATGCAGGAGGCAATTCACACCATGAATCCTGCAGGGCAGTCCACAAATCCATAGGAGTGGGAGGCGGTGGAGATCTCTTCTGAACAGCATGTTGCAAGGCATCCCAGATATGCTCAATAATGTTCATGTCTGGAGATTTAGGTGGCCAATGGAAGTATCTAAAGTCAGAAGAGTGTTCCTGTGCCACTCGGTAGCAACTCTCGACGTGTGGGGTGTCGCATTGCCCTGCTGGAATTGTCCACGTCCGTCGGAATGCACAATGGNGTACGCTGGCACTTTTTGATGCCCCAGCATTGAAATCTGCGTCAATTTGAGAAAGGGTTCCACGTCTGTCACATTTAACGATTCTCGTCAGTCGTCGTTTGTCCCTTTTTCCGGCCGCAGCGATGTCGAAGATTTGATGTTTTACCAGATTCCCGATATTCACGGTACAATCGTGAAATGGTCGTAAGCAAAAATTCAATTTTTATCGCTACCGCGGAGATGCTATGTCCCATCTCTCGTGCGCCGACTATACACCACGTTGAAACTCACTTAAATCTCGATAACCTGCCATTGTAGCAGCAGTAACCGATCTAGCAACTTTGCCAGACGCTTGTTGTCTTATATAGGCGCTGCCGACCGCATCGCTTTACTCTGATTGGTTCCATACCTCTGTTATCTGCATACGCACGCCTATACCAGTTTTTTTTTTTTTGCTCTCCACAGTAAAACTTTTATAAACAAAAATTGACTACTTTAACACAAATTCTCATTCAAGGCTTCACCTGCTGATGACTCTTCACTTTTGTTAAGACCTCGCCACAAAAATGCATCCCAGAGCTCGGTGTTGGTATCAGATTTACGTACGGGAATGTCGTCTACATTGAGCCACTTCTCCAAAGTTATTACTCTTTCGTAGACCCCTACTCAGAAGCATACTTTTCGGTAAATGTGTTGAGTCATAGTTCAGTGCTTATTTACGCAAAAGATGACACAAAAAATAGTGCAGGAATAAATAACGTTTTCAGAACCTTGTGAGTGGAACTGGTTACTTAAGTTTGACCACAGGTATATTTTATTGATCTACATAAACTACGAACTATTTAATGTTTATTCAAAGTTTAAATTTTTATCATAACATTGTTTGTAATAAATTCCTTTCTCTAGCTTATTAATATTAGCCAGCGCCTTTCGAATGCATCCATGGCGTTAGCGGCATAAGCTGAATACTGTCTCAAAAAAATTACAAAAATATCTAACTTCATTTGACATGTTTTCTTTTTCTTTTCTTAAAAATATCCACAAGCACAATCTTTACAATGAATGGCGACATTTATTCATGGTTTTCGCTTTTATGCCGTTATTTTCGTATGCACTTGGTGTTAATTCAAACGCATTTCCTGATCTTCCTCTCTTCACATAATATTTTATGCAAATACAAATGCAAATTTGTAAGTTCGTTTCCCCCCAATATTGCAGTCCTTCTTGTGTTTTATTTTCACCTCCCTTCACCACCATAAAGCGCAGCCCAATTTATCTCCCCCCCCCCTTCCGAAAGGAACTTATTTATGTTTTTTCCGCTTATTCGTACTTTTAAATAAACCGTCGGTATTTCCATAAGGAATCTCCGTCATTAGGTAAGTTCTGCTTAGGTAAGTATAATCGGTCAAAGCGAGAAAACCTTGTTAAGTTTACAATTTCGTAAGATATTTATAAATTAAAGCTACTTAAAAGAATGCTGTTCCAACTAAAACCTCCATTGATAATATTCCAAAATCGACACACATTTCTACAACTGTATTTGACTCACCATTTTCAAACATTGTCTTCAAATAAGCAACATTGTGATTTGTTAACTCAAATTAAGTATTGACATATTTGCAATCACTCGGTCTTCTGTCACGACAATAATACATCCTGTTCTTTGTGTTTCTCCTGTGCAAGTTTGGAAAACAAAAGTTAGGTTTTGTTAGGTTAGCTAGCCTTACCATTAAATGTATAGAAATAGATAAACAGGTTTGAAAAATTTCAATAATACCACTCAATGAATAACGTATCATTTTAAAAAATATCTGTATCTCACAAAACAAATTAGTTNAAAAATTTCAATAATACCACTCAATGAATAACGTATCATTTTAAAAAATATCTGTATCTCACAAAACAAATTAGTTTTTTTTTACAATAAACATAATAGCATTAAATCTCTAAACTATTAATTCAAATGCTATTTTGTACCTAACAATCAACAAACTAAGCTATACTACTTGAGCAACTTCATGTTCTATTATTGAGAGTGTATGGAGATGCAAACACATAGAGCTGATATCCTTCTGTAGGTATTAGCTTCATGTTAGACACGCACACAACATATATTACTAGTTTAGTAGGCGACAATTGTATCGCTGGACACTGAAGCAGGCTTCCACCAAGGCGAACCGGGTTCGATTCCCGGCGGGCCACCCCTAGATTTTCGCACGTGGGTATCGTGTCGGACGATTCCGCTGGTCGGCGAGTTTCCTCGTTGATCTCCGGTTTCCCCCACCATTTCATTCCAGCTCTAATCCATATTCACCTCGCTTCACCCTCATCGGCTCTCAAGACCTGGATATTAAGAGCCGCCCAAATGCCTTCACGCACTAACTGAAGCGGGCTTGTACTTCCGGGCAATGATCACGAAGAAACCGGTGAACTGCCTGGGTCAACAAATATCGCGGTGGCGGTCAGGTATCATTTTTTGCTAGACTTAAAAAACAAGTGTATTCCTGTTATGTTTGCAATCGGATCACAGTTTCTAGACACACCAGGTGAAAGCCGAGCTAATAGCAGACCTGCAATGGAACAAACATCAAATCCTGTGCCACCTGTTCTGATGTAGAACTGGACACGCACTGGTATAGCAACCTACGGAGCGGAATCTATTATTTAAACTCCATAGTACAGTAGAGTCTAGCCTACGTGCATTTTTAAAAGCTAAATTTTCCTGCCCCTACCTAGTAGAGACGATGTCTTACACGGGAGACGTCCTTCCCAATAGGACTGTCGTGTATGTAGGAAGATAACTTCCTATTTCACTGCGCCAATCAGCATTCTGATAGTTGAAAGTAGAACGTTTATGATTGGTATGTAAAGTGTTAAGCCAAGTCTAAACTGCATCATTCAGTCAGAAAATGATCAAGACGCTACCGTGTTTTCGAAGATAAGTTGCAACAAAATTATTTTTTTCGCGATTTCCCAATGTTCCTTCTCGTAATGCATATATCGGCAGGTATTGCCGTGGTCTGATATCAGAATAGATTTTTTTTACATGAATACGTTGTTAGAACGAGATCGACACACGATGTACCCGGACGTTAACTGCGATGCACGTAGCATTAGCACGGTGATCCATCCCGTCTCTATAACTTCGTGATTAATACCACGATTGATGTAAATGTGATATCGTTCAATCAGGTGTACGACTACGATGCGAGAATAACCTCGAGTAGGCGCCGTGCTTGAATGAGGCTAAGGTGGGGGCCCGCAGCAGCTGGTGGTCACTTTTAACGTGGGAGAACATTTCTGGGCAGTATATATCTCGCGACCCCGGTGTCCTAGCGGGCTTAAGTTGATGTCAAACGAATGATCTCTAAATCTGTTGACTTAAGACATAAAAGCCAAGTACTTATCCATTTCGTTACTTTCGTTTCATTCCCTTATCTCAAAAAAATTATTACAGACCATACATGATTACTGCAAAATTTTCTAAAGGTATGCTTAAGTTCTACTTTGAGTATACTTACCTGCCTCGTGCAAGCGAGGTCTGACCAAAGGGACAACGCACCGCATTCGTGCGCACTCAGTTTAATAATATTTCGCATGAGAACTATTTATTACTAGAAGTTACTAACATAGATGTTCCTGTTTCTATTCACAATTATTATAAATTAAATATTATAATTTACAGATGAAATATTAAAAAAAGTTCAATTTACCCCAACCCAACCAAACACGCGATTTATCAAAGGTTTTCTGCAATGCTGTACATTCAAACACGGTTGTAGAAGACGTTCACTCGCCGCCAGGCTTCAAGGAACGACGCAGCCCACGGCACTTCATATGAGAGCAGCGCTGGTCCTGCGGGAGGCGCATCTCACCCAATCCCACCCCAGGGAGCACTCGTTCTTATTGCTCCATTTGATTCGGATCACTGAAGCCCCTTCCTCTATGCCGGCAGAGCTAATTGGACTGCGTCTTGCATGCTAAACTAATCTAAACTGGCGTGTTAGAAAACTGCGCTTACTCTCACGGCTTGGCCAAGATTCGAACCCAGGAAACTGCTGTCTGGAGGCGACACCTGGGTCACCTCGCGTTGAAGTTGACGTCGAGTTCGCCGCGTCAACTTTGTGTTATGTTTGTGTGTAGATCGCGCAGCTGTGTAATCACGTCGAGAGTGGGCAGATTTGGGCGGCTCTAGACAGCTACGTATTGAAAGCCCATGAGTGTGTAGTAAGGTGAGTATGGACCAGTGCCAGAATATAAGGGCGGGGGGAAACGGAAGATCCCCGAGAAAACCCGCCGACCAGCGGCATCGTCCGACACGATTCCCACGTGTGAAAATCCGGGAGCGACCCCGCCGGGAATCGAACCCGGTTCGCCTTGGTGGGATGTGAGTAGTTTGACCAGTACACCACTACACCACTACACCACTTCATTCACTTCGAATGAAGAGCAACGTAAATTTAAGTTCTCCTCCAAAGTAACGTAGCATCGGCCAATCAGATTCAAAGGACAATTGTTTCCTTTTGTTTTTTGTATTCATTTATATTCCTACCAACTTCCGTCTGGGCTGTATATTTGCCTTACACCACGATTGCAACAGACATTGAAGTTGATTCCTTTTGTGTTTATTTGAGTGATAATTAACGATTTGAAAATCTCTGGACTAGAATAAAAACAATGGCTGCAAATTTGCGTCAATCTAGGTGAGACGTAAGAGTTTTTACATACACATGACAAATGTTTTATGTGTTATACCTGCTCATCTGTACACTACTTACGAAGCAAAATATACATTCACTGCCCTTTTTAAAATCCCGAATACAGCATATTTGGTAGCATTTTATTACAACTTATAGACGAGTCTTTCTTAACTGCAGTGTGAACACGGGTATGATTTAATATTTAAAAAATCTCAATGCAGAGTTAACTCACAGTTAACATAACCAGCCCCACATAAACTGCAATGTGACTGATCCTTTAGCATACATAATGCATCCGTGGTTTGCCACTACTTTTGAAAATACAGCAGTTACATTGATGTCCGGCCTACATTAAGGTTTAGACGTCGATCAAGACATTTCTCCCATTTCCCCGGAGTGATCAAGGAAGCGCTGTTGTAACAGGTTGACCTTGCTTTCGGCGGGACCCTGGTTCGATTCCTTGCCCAACAGTCCTTATTTTCTTTTTCCGTGGTTTCCCGGAATTCGTCAAGGCGAGTGCAAAAAAATTATCCTTTGATGCAGACCATGGTTCATTCCTTCCACATCGCAGCTTTGTATAATTAGTTCTAACTCTACTAGCACCTCTGTCGACGGAACTGAACTGCCCGTTTGCCTGTCCACCTACCTAACTCCCTGCTTACCTACCTAACTACCTGCCTACCTACCTAACTACCTGCTTATCTACCTAACTACCTGCTCACCTACCTAACTGCCTGCTTATCTAAACACCTCTAAAGATGTTTTGCACCACCGGGATTCCTTAGTTACTTGGTTGATCACGGCCCACGAGAAGGTGTGGGATGGAAATACACACTGTGAGTGCAGAACACCACGCCAGAATTGGCGAGTGTCTGTTAGTAATGCGCCGACAGTCACAGCGAACATCCGTCATAAACAACCAATCACAGTGGTGCAAAATATTTAAAGAGCCCGCCTGCCCGGCGCTTGAACTGCGTTGCAGAGTATTTAAAATCCGTGGTTTTCTGACGAAAGTATTAAACGTGCGCCAATTATGCTTGTCTACGAAAAGAACACACATTTCAGACTATCGGTTACTTCCAAGACTCCGCGCACATTAGAAACACCATTACTCCAACTTAGCCAAAAACGGCTTTTCAAAAACGCTACATCTCCAAATGGTTGGAACAGATACATGCAAAAGCACTCGAGGGGCCTGCATTGAACCTTGGTACAACAGACTTTCCAACAATAACATGATAGGGTCACCGCTTACAATACCACAGTTACACCAGGACGATGGACACTCTGCACGCCAGCTCAGAGCCTTGCACGTAGAGGCGATGGCGCACTTGATGCGCGTGGCAGTGTCGTCGTTGTCGCCCCAGCGCTCCTCGGCCTCAAACGCGGAAGAAAGCTCGGAACAGGCGTGTTCCTTAACGTCCGCCGACGCTACGGATCGCAGAAGCTGTTCCCAGCTTGGGCGACGTTTGGCAACTGACACGCAAGGTAGTCAGTAGCAATGAGGAAATTGAAAGTCGGAGAAGAATAACAAATCGGAAGTCTGTAAATAGAAACACATCTCACGTGCAGCCCCTCTACAGACGAAGAGAGCTTTAACGCTTAGAGCGAGTGTGAAGTAAACGGAGCGTGACGTCACATACACGTGGCATAAATAGCACTTTCGCTTGCACATTGTATATTGTTGCGGATTTTGTACGTAACTAATTTTCAAAGTTCTTCTTCTTTTATTATTATTTCATGCAGATAGACTTATTTCCCAATACTGCTTTATGCGCTGAAAAAAATGAGGTATAATTGTAAATAGTCGCAATGTCAATTTATTTCGCGCCAAAAATAAATACACTTTATTATATTTAATTTCATAAAATCTGTAGCAATCGGTTTAACAGTTGTTTTAGATAGAAGTTAAGTAACTATTATTAAATAAATTGTACTCCACATGGCCTTCACGTTTGTTGCCTAAAGCGACTGATGTACTTCGATTTCACAGAAAAATATTATAAAATGAATTAAGTAAGAATATTTTTAAAATCTTGCTTAGTTGTAACGCGTGTGTTTGCCCCGGGAGGAGGGACTTGGCCCGCTCTAGCGCGCAGACGTATGTCGGCAGTCTTGCCGGGAGCAGAAATAAAGACAATCGGACGGGATACATTCCCGCGACACGCCGGTAAAGAGAGAAAAATGCGTGTTTGTTCCCCCTCTACCCCCTTCACACCCCTCCGATACCATCCCTCGGAGTTCGGTCGGGAGATTCGCAAGAGAAGGCCCCACATGTGCTGCGTGAAAAATGTTTCTTCTGGAGGACTGTACTAGGGGGGGGGGGTGAGGTCGCGGCA
>NQII01004008.1:124130-140471 GCA_002778355.1 Clitarchus hookeri
GTATTTCACGCACGCCACCGTTGTCAGCCAATCACGCCATATGTAGAGGTCGCCAAGCATGCGTGACTGTTGGTGGATGCATTTCCAGCAACTGTTTTAACATTTTCTGTACGGAATCACTCGTTAAGTATGCTGCTAATGAACATTTTATGTTTCCGTTAATGTGTTATGTTTTTGTTTTTGTGCCTCAACGCGTCACTTCCGCCCATATATTCATATACAATAATTGTTTGTTTTAGAGAGCTCTACCACCCCTCAATGTTTGTCCCATGATTTTAGAATCATCCTGTATATATATAAATTATAACATTTATTTTATAACTAAGACGAATAAAAACAGGGAGAAATAAACGGTGTTGGTAACACCTAGTACGAAATAGTTCTNATTTATTTTATAACTAAGACGAATAAAAACAGGGAGAAATAAACGGTGTTGGTAACACCTAGTACGAAATAGTTCTTATGCAAAACCATATTACATTGGGCTCACGAATCTTGCGCGTTGTCCCTTTGGCGAACTTTCTATACTTGCTTAAGTTTTGTTTGCACGAGGCGGAGGAATATCCTGGAACTAGAACTTCAGCAGGGCTTCAGAAAAGTTGGAAGTAACTGCACATGACTTGGTCCTTCCTCGCCAACAGCGTATATTGCCATTCCTGGTATGTTTCAATTTAGTCCCTTTTCAGTGTTCCGTCTACAGTAAGTTCAGTTTATCTTGCTAATATTATAAATGTGAAAATCTGTGTGTTGTGTGTGTTGTGTGTGTTTGTTTGTTACCACTCAGCTCCATAACGGCTGAACGGATTTGGATGAAACTTGGTATGTAGGTAATTTAGGTCCTGGAGTAGGACATGGGATACTTTTCCTCCCGGAAAATTGTACGGTTCCTGTGGAATAACAACCAATCGTAATTCTGCAACGGCTGGGAACGTGACCGAAGTATTTTTTTCTTCTGGTGTCAGAGTTTATCAGGCCGCCCAAGGACCTCTGAAATGGTTTACCGACTGCTATAAATCGATAACAATCGGAAATGAATATTTAACGTGCCCTCCGAAGCCCGGAAGCGCTCAGATGGTATGCCTCTGAACGGCCACCCATCGAAATGTGTGCCTCTGGGAACGTTGGTTAACTTTGGATGGTCGATTAAGATCCTTCAGCCAAGCGCAAAAAGTAGTACCTACGTACACTTTTTTCTTAAGCTACAACTTTATGAAACTCACGTTTCGATTTTCATACATAGACGCTGGAAAGGCGGAAATGTGGTAACTACGCGATAGTTGCACATATGCACTCTAAAAACAACACCCTACTTCTTGGCTATCGGGTAAAAAATATTTCCTGATTTTGGGTTGCCGTAATCAGTTAAACACCCAGGCCNGCATTCCCGGCGGGGCCACTTGCGTGCATGAGTGAATGATTGAGTGAGTGAGTGAAGAGATTTGGTCGGCTCTTAGCATCGAAGTCTTGAGAGCCGATTAGTGTGAGGCGAGGTGAGTATGGAGCAGCGCCGGAATGAAAGAGCGAGGCAAACCGGGAGATCCCAGAGTGAATCCGCCTGCCAGCGGCATCGTCCGGCACGATTCCCCAAGTGGAATGTGGGTAATCTAACCACTACACCACCGCGACCCCGTAATCGTGCATTATGATGCCACTGATGAACGGGTTTTCTCGGGGATCTCCCGTTTAACCTGCACTTGCATCCGGCGCTGCTCCGTATCCACCTAACTTCATCCTCATCGGCTATCAAGCCCCTGTGCAGGGGGCTGACACTGGGTTGGTCCTTCGCTAGTGTTATTTATAATACCGTATTCTCAGTATACCAGTATATCAAACTTCAACATATCTCCAATCTCTCAGATTTAATTTATCTTATGTAATATAATTTTAAACAATAATAAACTGTATGAGAAACATATATCATAATAGTGATTATTTTAACCAAATCTGAAAGATTACGTTACTTTCTTCTTTATTTACTATTCCTACTTTTTATTTGTGCATTTTATTTCGTTTTGGTGGTGTACCTGTTCTCTGTCTGGACATCTTTGTCTTATGTTCGTTGTCGTACTTCGTGGCTGTAAAGTTATTTTCGCATGTCAGCTGTAATTATGCAAATCAGAAATAGTTTGTATTCCAATCTATACGAATTTTAATGGTTTCGTAACACCGTGAGGCATAAGCAAAATTAAACACAAATTTTTCAAATAACCGCAATGCTGTGATTGTTGAGGACTGCATCTGGCATTTTTAGATTATTGGTGCAGGTTTGCATTAAAAAATCCAATAGAATTCTTATGTTTGAGAAGTGTTAGATATTATTTGCAAAAGGTAACTACTATGAATTGATAAATAATCAACGTAAAATTTGCATGTTTTTAAAAACAAAAACTCGAGTTAGCAAAGGCAAATTTTTACCGTGTAGTATGGTGAGGTTGACACACAGCCGTGCGATATTTACTTTTCTCCCTTTCCCCCTTGAACGTAATTGTTCGCAAATGACGCCGACGGTCTTAACGTGAGAGTGCCGTCTGTTTCTCCCTCCCGCACGCTGACGTCAAGAGCCGCCTAAATGTCTCCAGTCCACTCCACCACTCTCCTCCGAGTATGCACACTCTGCGCTCCGTCACTGCACCTCGTATACTTCGACACTAGACGTCTGTTACGACTCACTGTCTCGGGACCTTCTTCAACCTGGCTCCCTGCCTGGAGGTGATCTCCACGCTTGAGACCGAGAAGCACGCGGGCGATAAGGGCGACACTGCAGCGTCATCAAGCGCGCCATCGCCGCTACGCGCAGGGCTCTGGATTGACAGGCAGTGTTCTTGCCGAGCTGCGTGTACCTATGGAACTTTAAGCGATGACCCTGTCGTTTTACTGGTGTGAAGTCTGTAGAAACGTTCAGTGCAGAGCCATATACTAGTTTGGCAGGAATTCACCCAGGCCATTTTAAGCTATACCAGTGCGAGAATGAGGTCGAAGAACTTCAAAATAGTGTTTTCAATAAATGTGATGTGTTGAAAGACGTATTCCACCCTAATCTGAATTGTTACTTATTTTTGTACGCAAGGTCGTGCACACATGAAATAATTTTTTTTTTAAACGTGTATTATAAACACACTGCAAGCATGTTTGCACCAGGTAGACCGTTGCATTGCATTTACACATTTTCTTCCCTCATTCCCAGCAGTTGCGCTTCTGTAACAGCACTCTTTCCCGTTTCGCTCTTGCTGTAAGCTCTGTTCTACACAGCAAATAATCGTCATTAGCTTCTCTGACAGTTACATATCAGTTGTATAGGCTTTTAGAGTTTTAATCAACTATTATTATTTTTAGAAAATTTTAATGAATGGAACGTTTTTACAACCAACAAACGTATTTTACTTTCTGTTCCCTCTGTGTTTCGTTTACGAACAAGGGTTCGCAGAGAACATAGATCAGGGAATATAGTTTATAGTGTGTGAGCCAACTACGCACTAGCCCACTTCTGAGCCCCCACAATGAACAGCTTTTCTACTAAAATATCCGTCAAAATCGCATTGCTAGAACGCTTAGTCAGCATATTTGTTTAAGCGAATACTTGTTTATGGAAATTATTAAGCTTCCTCTGCCATAGTCTTAATGAGGCAAAGATTTAATAGCGCAATATAATATTAAGGAATTTTTTTTCAAATACGAGACACAGGTCTGTTGGAAAAGAAGAAGACGACGTCTGTGTTTGAACACGTGTTTTTGACAATATCGTTTGCAAATTGTGAGCCATTGTTGTGGATATACGTAGCAGACGAAAATAAACCTACCCTCCAGCCTATCTCATCTCTAGTCTCTGGACGAAATTATCATGGTGAGAGTGNCTGACAGTTACATATCAGTTGTATAGGCTTTTAGAGTTTTAATCAACTATTATTATTTTTAGAAAATTTTAATGAAAGGAACGTTTTTACAACCAACAAACGTATTTTACTTTCTGTTCCCCCTGTGTTTAGTTTACGAACAAGGGTTCGCAGAGAACATAGATCAGCCTTACAGGGAATATAGTTTATAGTGTGTGAGCCAACTACGCACTAGCCCACTTCTGAGCCCCCACAATGAACAGCTGTTCTACTAAAATATCCGTCAAAATCGCATTGCTAGAACGCTTAGTCAGCATATTTGTTTAAGCGAATACTTGTTTATGGAAATTATTAAGCTTCCTCTGTCATAGTCTTAATGAGGCAAAGATTTAATAGCGCAAAATAATATTAAGGAATTTTTTTTCAAATACGAGACAACAGGTCTGTTGGAAAAGAAGAAGACGACGTCTGTGTTTGAACACGTGTTTTTGACAATAGCGTTTGCAAATTGTGAGCCATTGTTGTGGATATACGTAGCAGACGAAAATAAACCTACCCTCCAGCCTATCTCATCTCTAGTCTCTGGACGAAATTATCATGGTGAGAGCGTCGTTAACTGAGGAAGAAAACAATCTAGGGTATGAAAGGAGGCATCACTAGTTCCCATAGTCGAAGGAAGTGTAGAGGCCACGGTGGTGTAGTGGTCAGACTACTTGCCTCACACTTGGGCGAACCGAGTTCGATTCCCGGCGAGGTCGCTCCCGGTTAGACTAAGCAGTCCAGCTGCGAACAAGAGAATTGTAATGGTCGTTAACTGCCAAGTCGAGTTTTACTGATAAGACTTCAAAAGAACAAACAGAAAAATAACTGTAATTGAAACCAGACGTAAACAACGTTAACCGTGTCAGTCATACTGTCTTTGATACATAGNGTAAACAACGTTAACCGTGTCAGTCACGGGAAGAGTCTAGTGCTGCACGGGAAGAGTCTATGATGATGAACAATGTACACGGCAGGAAGCAACGCCCAATAAGAAAGTCCTTTACGTGTGTCAAATGTCACTCCTTATTCACACTATGCTATGTAGTATCGTAAACACCTGCTGACAGTAACAGCAAACAAAGTCAAAATTATATTGGTCACGATAAATGACAGACTGTGAACTAGTATAGCGCCGAGCAAAAAATTGGTTCTTAGGAACGCCCAAAACTTTATATTCATCCGTGTCTGAAGGAGTCAAGAATAAGGACCAAAAAAAAGAAGAGGATTTCAATGCAATATGCCGTTTGAATATGTCAGTAGGTTTTATGAAGTATTCACTTGCCTTTTGGAAGTTAACAGTCCCACCTGCCTGGAGCTTTCTCCTCATTTGAGGCGGAGAAGCGCAGGAGCTATAAGGGCGACACTGCCACGCGTATCAAGTGCGTCATCACCGCTAAGCGCAAGGCTCTGAGCTGGGGTGCAGTGTTCTCGTCGTGCTGCGTCTACCTTCGGAGGTTTCCGGTGATCCTATCATTTGATCGGTGGAAGGTCTGCAGCACGTTTCAATGCATCTTACTTCTGCGTGTATAGAACGCGTATATTTTGAGATACGGAGCTATAAAAAAGCCGTTTTTAGCTATGCTGCAGGGCTATGAAATGTATGTAATCGACAGGCATTGTCTGAAGTGAGCGTTGTTTTCGTAGACTGGCATACGGTATGCACATTTTATAGTTTCATAGGGGCAGCGGTGGCGTAGTGTCAAGGGCGCTCGCCTCCCACCACGGCGATCCGGGTTCGATCCCCGGTGGGTTCACTCCCGGATTTTCGCATGTGGGAATCGTGCTCGATGATGCCGCTTGCCGGCGGGTTTTCTCGGGGTACTCCCGTTTCCCCCGCCCTTGCATTCCAGCGCCGCTCCATTCTAGGGTCTCATTTCATGTCATGTCCGGGGATGACGGTCACCTACGGGTCCCAGCTGGAAAGACCGTCACTCGGAGGGTGTTGCCTTGCCCTGGGTGCACTCCCCACACGCCATTATTATTATTATTAAAGTTTCATAAATAAAACGTTGACTTGAAACTCGGCAAGGCAGTTCGAGCACCGGGCGGTCGGGAGCATTATCCTATCCTATGAGCTCCACAAGGTGGTTTGTGATTGACGTGGTGGACCTACTCTAGGGCGTTGGTTCACATGAGGTTCAAGTCCATAGGCCGTTCACGGTTAACGGACCACTATTGAAAGCCATGCTTAGGATCTACTTCCCCTCTCGTTATGTATATTTCCGCTATATTTAACACTCACGTTGCCATGAACCGTCTCGCGTTATTGATACGCCAGCCAATTGGAACTTTTGTAGAAACAAATGTGTTAAAGATTGTTCTCGGTAAAGTGAGCGCTTCAGAAATCAACATTTGTAAAATGTCACTGCCCCTACCTGCATACATTTTAACGGGAACACTGACTGCAATGCGCCCGCTAAAGTTGGTAACGACGCAGGGAAAGTAGATCCATGTTTTGCCTCTGAATTAGAAGTGTTAATAATACATTTGAGAGTACTGAAATAATTTGTTTTACTTTCTACATTTTTAATGCATATACGTTTTGACATTAATAAGCAAAATTGTAAAATATTCAGGTTTCTAATAATTGCACAATTTTACTTAACTNGCATATACGTTTTGACATTAATAAGCAAAATTGTAAAATATTCAGGTTTCTAATAATTGCACAATTTTACTTAACTGACGCATGAATAAGCTGACCAGGCTCATGGCAATGTTAATTCTACATATGGCGGAAGTATACGGAATGTGCATGCAAGTAGATCTTTTGTGGCGTTTTCAAAAGTGCTCATTTTACCGTGAACATCCTTTAAAAACAGGCAGATCCGTGCTCTTGTCAGTATGAAATAAAAAAACACTGACTTCAGAGGCCATATATTTAAACACTACCCTCTTAATACAACGTCAAAGCGTGGAACTATTTTTTCATAATTCGCTGCCAACTTAACTGGGAGCCTGCATGCCAGTGCATTTTGTGGTATGTATGTGGTTTTGGGCAGTGACATTTTTTTTCAAAGTTTGATTTCAAAAGTGCTTACTTTACCAGGGGACACTCTTTATTGCTTCAAGGTCTTGAAATTCGTGTTTGGTTAGCGGGAATCTAACGTGTAACTACGTGATATCTTGCACGTTATCGAACTATATCGTGATAGGACACAGTCTCTACTGACAAATATTCGCGAGCTATTTGACACCGCAATTAAAAGACAGGTTTAGAACTGCGGCTAACTGTTCAAAAGGCGATGCAATCAAAAATGGTTATAAGAATGTTGAAAAAATGTATGTGCGCGGCATAATATTTCTACTAAGCCAGAATGATATTACTGCTCGCGATAGTCATTTTATACAAGGCAAGTTTTATGGACTTCTTTTAGTAAGATTTTGTTTTTAAAATATCTACTCTATGTCTTTTAATGTATTTTACTTTCTACATTTTGTATACAGTTAAACATAGCGTTATATAAATGTGTTTACTGCTAACTATTCTAAATAAAACTAAAAAATACGGTTAAATATTGTTATCAAAATAAGAAGTTAACGAAATTTTTTTTTATATTGCTGCTGAATTTTTTTATTATAGATAATTTGAATATTTCCTTCCCTCGCAAAACAATGACAGCATTTGAACAAACGAGCAATTGCATCAGTACTCAATGATAGAAGACAAAATTGATTTAGAGAATTTTTAACTTCACTAGAACGTACTTTATATTTACATTCGTGTATTGATTGCAGTTTATTTATTTCACTGACTGGCGTGTAAGTGATGTAAAATGTGTTGTTCTCTTTGATGTCTTCTGCACCTATGACTGGAGACCTGAAAAATTCGCGAGTTCAATCACCTGTAGGCTATTCTCTACTGTCGTATATAAAATCATGCAAATATCACTCTTGATTGGTTTGTTTCTGTATTAGCGGAAGACGGTGATTGGGTCTGCATTTAATTGTGTGTTTATAATTGGCTCAGAAATGTTCCTGAGGTGTAAACTAACGGGTGGGCCAATAGCATACCCAATACAAACGTAAGAGGTTTTGAATTCTAGCTTGTCCCGAAATGAAAACGCGAATTTTTCAGGTCTCTACCTATGACACGAATAAATAATTTTTTGAATACAAAATTCTGGTAAATTTTACATTTCCACAGATCACATTTGAATGGTTTTAATAAATTCCGCTTCGTTTGAATTGTAAACTTCAGTTTATGTTTCGTGTGTCTTGTTAACTTGGAGTACGGGTTCGCAGCTGCTCACAGTAATGCCACTATCAGGTTTAGATGCTCTACCCCAGAGCAGCGACTGATCGCTGTAGAGAGGGGGGGGGTGGAGCCTCTTGCCAATCAGCCGTCCCTACAAGCCTGGAAAGCCCCCGTGACGGGCAGCAAATCACGGGCTTTGTCGCAGTTGCCCAGAGCTGCCGCTAGAGCGCAGTCAACAACTACGCTTCCCCTAAGTCTCGCTAGATAAGGCCATCATAAAAAAATTGAAGCTTCTCGAAAATGCCTTTCTTAACCGTTCGCCAAATTCTTTACTGAGTAACTGAGATTTTCAAAATGGTTTTTAATTTATCCTTTTGAAATAATTAGTGTTTCATGACCCGCGGAATATTGTCCACGCCACATTCACTCGTCTCACTGACATCAAAATGTAATTCAGTATACGACTAGTGTGTTGAAGAAAACTCTCCCTCTTATACCAAAATACACTGAAGGGCCAAAAAATAACTGGCATAGGCGTGCGTATGCAACTAACAGAGGTATGGAACCAATCAGAGTAACGCGATGCGGTCGGCAGCTAGATCGGTTACTGCTGCTACAATGGCAGGTTATCAAGATTTAAGTGAGTTTGAACGTGGTGTTATAATCGGCGCACGAGAGATGGCACATATCATCTCCGAGGTAACGATAACATTTGGATGTTAGCGTACGACCATTTCACGAGTGTACTGTGAATATCGGGAATCCGGTATAACATCAAATCTTCGACATCGCTGCGGCCGGAAAAAGATCGTGAAAGAACGGGACAAACGACGACTGACGAGAATCATTAAACGTGACAGACGTGCAACCCTTTATCAAATTGGCGCAGATTGGATTTGCGGACTGGCCTGCAGGATGCATGGTGTGAATTGCCTCCTGCATACCTTCAGACATTAGTCGAGTCCATGCCACGTCGTCTTGCGGCACTTGAGCGTGCTCGGGGGAGGGGGTGGGGCTACACGATGTTAGGCAGGTGTACCAGTTTTTTTGGCTCTTCATTGTACGTAGTGTAGCTACGCAGAAACCGCCTAGTATTGAATTTTGTATTCAAAGTAAAACTAAGATGTTTGGAAGATTCTCACAAAGATTTTGACTACAGTCACTCTCGGCTCGTTATTCCATGTTTATTTCGTGTCTCAAACTAGGTTTTCTGTGACGACATAGTGAAGCAATGGTGTATGTTCACAATATTTCACTTAAAAAAAATAAATATAATAAAGGTACCATTTTTAACACAAAAAACATAATATGTTGTCTTGGATTTCCAGCTCCTGGTCTCATGAAACATGATTTTCTTCATGATTTTCGTGGTTTTCACTGGAATGGAAATATTATAAACTATTTTTTCCCNGTCTCATGAAACATGATTTTCTTCATGATTTTCGTGGTTTTCACTGGAATGGAAATATTATAAACTATTTTTTCCCTGGCATCGATCTTAATGTTAATAATTTTTGTTAAGTCACGCGCCCTACACTTCGTGGACCATGAAAATGAATCGAAACGAAACTTTCTATTCTTATGTTTCTGGTGTACACTTTAAAATAACCATATTCGCGAATATATCAGCACATAATTTCAGACTACAGAAGAAATTCGTGAAAAAATTCAACATGTATATTTAAAGCGTACAAAATTCAGGCAAAATAATGGCAAGCTGGACCTTAGAAAGCGGTTAGTAGGACAAGTCTGGATTCAAACACACGATGTAACACATTCAGTTCAACAACACAGTAGTGCGTGGGCACAGCAGATGACTTAATACGTAGCGTTTTCTTATGCCGTATAGAATTTCAAACTGGTCACTACTTTACGTCATGTTAACATTAAAATAATATAAGCTGTAATAAAAGTGGAATTGAAAACGTGCAAGGCGATGTGGGTTTCCTCTTTAGAAAACTGTTTTGGCACAACGTAATTGTGGAAAACTATCCGCCCGTTTTATCGGTGTGAAAATGATTGGACATTTATTATTGATTCGTATTTTTTTCATTGTTGGTGGTTACAAGAATATAAGTACATGCGATTTAGTAAAATTTAATAAGTAATCAAAGGCATCGACAGCCGGTTACATAGTCCGCTGATGTTCTACGAACTGCAATGTTCAGTAAAGAGCTCAACTTTACGTGGCGGGTGTACACTTCTGTCAGACAGATTATCGTAATATTGACAATACACTCAAATAAATTGCTATATTCGTTTTTAAAGGAAAGAAAAAATTAATAAATTCAAATAAATTCTTCNTGACAATACACTCAAATAAATTGCTATATTCGTTTTTAAAGGAAAGAAAAAATTAATAAATTCAAATAAATTCTTCACTCAATAACACAACCACAAGTCCTGACATGTCTTGTTAATTAGCAATTAAGTTTTCCTCTGAGTTAAGTTGAGTTGATATGAGAGACTTGTGCAGCTCAACAACAAGGTCTCGAGAGCCGATGAGGGTGAAATGAGGCGTGAATGGAGCAGCGCTGGAATGCAAGGGCGGAGAAACGGGCCGGTGGCATTTGTTTTATGTTGTTTGTGCCAAGGACTCGAGGCATTTCTGTGTTTGTGGAAGCCGATGTTTCATTTGTTTTTTATCTTTTGGTCGTACGTACGGCACACAACTCGACCGGAACGTCGGCATACTTCAGCATACTTCGGCGTCGGCGCTGCTGAAACCAGAAAACCAAGAATACCGTATATTTGGGTGAGATCGATCAGCAGGGGTGAGCTTGATCGCATAACAGTTTTCTGAACATGATTATGTCAGATACCATATCTGACAATATTTGTAGAACACTTCCATGTGATCACTCTCACCTCTGCTAATCAATGTCACCTCTGCTAATCAATTTCACCGCTCTTTAGGGTAATATGCAAGGTTGGTTGGTCTGCCGAAGAACTGCAAAGCTGTGCAGAGGACGTGTGCAGGATCTGGAAGTCCTTGAATAGTTTGCGCGGAAGGGTAGACACAGGTACAATGAAAACATTCAAATGTTACAAAATTTTACGTCGAAGATGTCAAGTGTGACTGTGACTATACCTGACTGCATGACTACGGACGGAGAAGTCTAGTCATGGTTCGCCGTTCGTTTATAATTTAATAGATAAAGTTACATATCCAATTTTTTTTAGTGTAATGTTTTTAACCGTGAGTTGAATATTATAAAATTTGATAAAATGTGTACATTTATGTATACTATGTAAGCAACTTAATAAAGTGGGCTTTATTATTTTAATATTTATACAATAAGAATGTAAGAGAGTTACTTGCGGTCTTCAGCATGCAGACTGCTGATGATCTTGCGAAAGATCCGCGCACAAGAGAGAGACAGAGAAACAAGGAGAGATATGGTGTGAAGAGGAATAAAAAAAAAGGGGGGAGGGGGCGTCGGGCATGAAATAAAAGAAAGGGTTAAAAATCTTCATAAAGGTCAGACCTTTTAATTAACGTGGTTTAAACTTGATTCATGTTTCCTTTGCATTTCTTTTAATTTGCCCTCGCGTGCTCTTGTTGATGTTCGAGCAGAGCATTTCGCACAGCGCGCGCTCACTTACATAAATAACTGCACAGCTGCTCGGAAAATATTGCAAGAGCCTGCTATCGGTGTAGAAGGGGTAAGCAAAATTTTTTTTTTAAATATAAGTAAGCGGTGCACGTCCGTCCGTGATATTGCAAGTCGACTGAAATACACAAATAGCCTGCTTGTTTCTAGGCGTCACGAGTAAATTACTTGACGTGCATTATATCAACAACTTATTGCTATACATGAATTGCTCATCCAACTTAACAGCCTACAAATGTTTCACCGATGTTTTGTAACGGACTCGATTTCAAACAGCTGCCTGTCGGTTCCAATTAATAAACTGAGGCACCGTTTTTTTTCACAGAAGTAGCAATAAAAAACACTGAAAAAGAGCCAGAAAAATTGTGTAGTTACGGTTAGGTGCTGGCATATGTTGTGAATAAATGATAAAATATTCTTTAAATTACTAACACTTTGTTTTGTTGTAAACTTTCATAGCTTACGTAAATTCCAATGTTTTTATGATCTAAGGTATAGTGTTTGAACCTACGCATAAGGCGCGCGTTAATTTTGCTGTGGAGAGGAATTTTAACGGGAGGTAAATATGTAGGCCTAACCATTACAAAACCGTGTCAGATTTACGTACGCCCGTTTATCCGCCTGTTTTCTAAAGTGTGTCAATTGTTGCTGAGTAGTTGATTTAGATATTTGAAGACATGGAAATACGAACTGCTGCGAGTGTGATCGTCTTCGGCTTACAGCCGCGAAGAACTGTTCGTGTAGCCTTGACACTGTTATCTCCTCGTCTCCCGAGGGGACGGGAAACATGCTTACGTAAGGGTTCCACGTCTTATAAGTACAGAGATTAGTCCGTGCTTCATTAGGAATCACGTTTCTTTGAAGCTATCAACCTCAGTCAGCGTGTCCGTGACTGTGGGCGTGTTGGACAGCGATCAGTACCCAATGGGCCAAGTGAATAAAATTCACTGTTAAGCATCGACTAGATATTGGTTGAATAAAAAATACCGAGTACTAACTGTGGTTGGTTGTTGCTAGAGTTTTTCCGGATGCCTAGTCCGTGGTTAAAACGTTTGTTTAGTAAAAACTAGAACCTAGTTGTACCACGTAGCATAGTTACTAGTATGTTTTTAAGCATCGTAGCAGGCATGCCAGCTTTCTGGTTGGTAGCAGCTATGGCGATCTACATGTATGTTCGCGGGCGTACATGCTATCCTGAACGACGAGAACTTGACTCAAGGAAATGTAAAGAGCTCTTACTATTCGAAAGTGTGAGTGTAGACTACTTCATCGCGGAGTTCTTGGAGGGAAATAACGATATACGGAGTGGTACAGTAAGCTCGAGGAAAAATGCGGAAATATTCCTTCGTTTCGTAAGTGGTCCTGGGTACGAGTAGAACACAGTGAACGGACGTTGGTGTTCTTCGATCTACAGGATGTAAAATAATTGACTTTGTGATGGGTCGGATTACAGTAAAACCAAATAACTGGACTGATTTACCCTCTACTCCGTCGGGAAACAAAAATGCTAAGATTATGTGGTATATGCACTTCCAGTTGTGAACGGTGATTGGTGNCCCTCTACTCCGTCGGGAAACAAAAATGCTAAGATTATGTGGTATATGCACTTCCAGTTGTGAACGGTGATTGGTGCTTTAGATTGAAACCACAGTTATTTGGTAACGATTATGCTAGCCGTAAGAGGCATGCGAGTATAAATATTCAAGCAACTTGCGACGCCAACGGAAAATGCACGAACATTAGTGCAGCATCCACGACGCGAGTATATGTAGGAGTGCCTACACGGAACATCGTTCAGGNGACTGTAGCCGTCCTGTAGCGACTGTAGCCGTCCTGCAGCTGGCCTTTGTTTAAACAAACACCAGCCTCAGACTACGCTTCCTTTGTTATTTTATTATGATATCAGGTGTTGAATTTGGTGAGCTTGTGCATTGATACATACTGTAAAGTGATTCTGAGCGGATAACACCACGCATGTAATTTCATCTGGACTTATCACAGAACAAGCTCGTGTTATATGGCCTTTTATGTCTTCGGGAGTCGTCGATGGGTCTTTGTAGAACTGTTTCTATAATGTTGCCCAAACAGAAAAGTTCATAGGCATTAAATCTGGGGAACGCGCAGGCCATTTCGTGTTTCCAGACCTACTGATCCAACAACCACCGAAAGTTCTGTTAAGAAGCGTTGTAATTCTTTGTGCGGAATGAGCATGACACCCGTCGTGTTGGTACACGTGGATTGCCTTATGTCTAGTGGGATGTCTTCCAGTAATTGCGGCAGCACTTCTGTTTGGAACTGTAAAAACTTGACGCTATTTAGTGTCCTGTCATTAAAATAGGAACCAATTAGGCGATTATGTACCACACCGCACCACACGTTTACAGACCACGGTCTGTGTTTATCAACTTCTCTCAGCCAGTGTGGGCTGTCAGCTGACCAGTAGTGCATGTTGCGAAGGTCATCTGCCCATGGTTTGTGAATGACGCTTCATCGGTAAACAAAATCTTGGACAGGAACGTGTCATCGATTTGTAGTTTTCGTAGACACTATTCGGAGAACTGTACCTGATGTCGAAAGTCATTTCCATGTAGCTGTTCATGAAGTTAAATGTGGAAAGGGTGAAATTTGTTGCTATGTAATATTCGCAGAATACTCCGTTGACTGATTCAGCCTCTCAGATTCACGTTGCCTCGTGCTGACATGTGGATTGTGTGCTACCACCACCAAGATGTTAATNACTGATTCAGCCTCTCAGATTCACGTTGCCTCGTGCTGACATGTGGATTGTGTGCTACCACCACCAAGATGTTAATTGCATTTCCCGTGTCAGTTGCTGTTTTTCGTCGTTGGCGTATTTTCTTTTCCGCGCTTCCAATTTCTTGAAATATATTTATTATGTTCGCAAAGAAAGATCGTGCTGGTTTTGCACGATCAGGATATCTCTCAGCATAAAGTCGCACTGTTGTTGTAATGCTACGGTGAAATTCGCCATAAATGAAACCCTTTTCAACTGTTTCGGCTGTCGAGTGCATTGCGCCAGTTCGAATAACTTCACGAGGAAGTTGTATGATCGCTACAACAGCACAGAGGAAGTTGTATGATCGCTACAACAGCACAGAGGAAGTTGTATGATCGCTACAACAGCACAGAGGAAGTTGTATGATCGCTACAACAGCACAGAGGAAGTTGTATGATCGCTACAACAGCACAGAGGAAGTTGTATGATCGCTACAACAGCACAGAGGAAGTTGTATGATCGCTACAACAGCACAGAGGAAGTTGTATGATCGCTACAACAGCACAGAGGAAGTTGTATGATCGCTACAACAGCACAGAGGAAGTTGTATGATCGCTACAACAGCACAGAGGAAGTTGTATGATCGCTACAACAGCACAGAGGAAGTTGTATGATCGCTACAACAGCACAGAGGAAGTTGTATGATCGCTACAACAGCACAGAGGAAGTTGTATGATCGCTACAACAGCACAGAGGAAGTTGTATGATCGCTACAACAGCACAGAGGAAGTTGTATGATCGCTACAACAGCACAGAGGAAGTTGTATGATCGCTACAACAGCACAGAGGAAGTTGTATGATCGCTACAACAGCACAGAGGAAGTTGTATGATCGCTACAACAGCACAGAGGAAGTTGTATGATCGCTACAACAGCACAGAGGAAGTTGTATGATCGCTACAACAGCACAGAGGAAGTTGTATGATCGCTACAACAGCACAGAGGAAGTTGTATGATCGCTACAACAGCACAGAGGAAGTTGTATGATCGCTACAACAGCACAGAGGAAGTTGTATGATCGCTACAACAGCACAGAGGAAGTTGTATGATCGCTACAACAGCACAGAGGAAGTTGTATGATCGCTACAACAGCACAGAGGAAGTTGTATGATCGCTACAACAGCACAGAGACTAATGGCCCATCATTCCGTGCGGCAGCGTAGTTTGCTTCGTCATTGACCTTCGGCGATCTTGAATGACCGACAAATGTCATCGTATTTATTACATCTACATACGCACTGTCAAGGGGTGTTAATATAAATTATTATTCCATTTATACATCAATATACGCACTGCCGAGGGGTGTTAATAGGAATTATCATTCCATTTAAATTAACGAGGTTGACCTTTGTATCTTCTTTACTCTTACACGTACGGGTAAATTATCACTATCAGTTATTAGCGCCTTGTACCCAAACAACGTTTGTCTGAAACATTTTATTTTATCACTGAAATATCGCCGCATTAAAGCCCTGTAGTCGCCGTTCGAAACTTCGAGGGAACAGAAGACGCGCGAATATTGTTTGTGCCTCTCTCCATCGTCGTGGCAATGCTCCCTTATCACCGAATTTGACCTTGAAGAACGTAATAATTGTTACTAGGGACTCCCCTTAATATTTGAGTTGTTTCAAACCTGATTTGCCAACGACCGTTCTTAGCTGAGAACTCACCGTGGGCGTCAGAAGATGTTCTAACGCCGTCGACGGACGCCAAGCGAACGTGCGCCGAGGGAGGGCGTCGTCTGGGGCGGGCGCCCGCTGGTAATCGCGAGATAACCTGGAAACGCACGCCAATAAAACTCTCCCCCCGTCGCTGAAGGCCTTGTAATGTTAATACTTTTCCACCTCGATTTCTTTTCTTT
>NQII01004008.1:147493-162828 GCA_002778355.1 Clitarchus hookeri
GGGGGGGAGGCTTCGGAAATAAAAAGGGCGGAAGGAAAAAATCTTTTCAGAATTACTGAATAACCGCATCTAGCGGGCCATTCCCGATATTGTTCGGAGGCGGCGGCCGCTTGATGGAAACGTTAGGATCCATTTCTCCAACCCCTCGCGTGCGCTGGGGGGAGCTCGGCATTGTGGTTCCGGGCTCAGCCGCGGGCCTCTAAATATTTCAAAAGATACGCGGGGATAAAAAAAATAAAATGTTCGGGGGCGAGACGTGGGCGCGAAATAAAACATGATCCGGCAGACGGCGTCGACATGACTTTAACATTAATACGAATATCTGCGGGAGAGTGCGGCCCAAGTGGCGTCACACTGGGGTGATTGAGAGGGAGAGGGGGCAGTTCTGGAGCTCGCACGTTCACTTCCAGTGCGTCTCGCTGGAAGTGTCCGTCGTGCGCATTAATTATAATTATTCGCAAATCGCAACACACTTATTAAGTATTTTTTAACTTTCTACTTTCTCGTGGTAGTTTAATTGAGGGACGGGACGTCTTCAATGCCGAGAAATTAATTTTTTAAAAGACCCAAATATCTACTGCTTATCCGAAATCCGTGCACAGAAAACCATCCCCATAGAACTCCTTAATAATGATTACGGGAGAACTTTTTTCAAAAGTGTTTTACTACACGTATAATTTAAAATGATTGGTGAAGATGACCGTTAGCAGATCAACTATACAACTGAAAATTTATATTTCAATATCAATTTATACCCGTGACTTATAAGGAAGTAAATTATTATGAAGTAATCTCAGGGACAATAATTGTAATAAGCCAAATTCCAAATGAAAATTTACGAAATCGCTTTAAAGCAGGGGCGGGGTGCAACTATAGGAGGGAGCAAGGTTATATTGCCCCCCTCCTCTTTCTGAATATTTGGAGGAAGGGCAAGAAGGGACAAAGAAAATACTGTATCGGAACAATTTTTTAAATGTCCCGTAGCGTGATGAACAGTATCCAATACTGTCAGAGTTCCTCGGAGAGATTTCACAAAGTTGAGAAGGCGTTTCCACGAAATCACACCCAGATTTTAAACAGCAAAAACATATTTCATGTCCCTTGTGAGTTGTATGTTTATCAATTTTTGACAAGAAAGAAAAACTGAGTGTTGTATTGAAGTACAAAAAAACCAACGTCCTTGTAGCACTGGGATATATAATAGCAAAGTGCACCAAAGATAGCTTCAATACATTTTTTTACCAATATGAAATAAACAATTAGTGAATTTAACACCGTTATTCCTCACTTCCTTCACACAAGCATGCACCTAAACACATCCAGCCTTCAACAAGTCCGGCAGGGGACAAGTGGTTTGCCACAACGGGAGACCTGTGTAGAGAGATCTACCGTGCAGTTGTGGATTGTGTGGTAGGAGAAGCACTCCTTCACCTCTCAACAGAACAGAGGGAAGAAGTATATGCAGTTTTGAGTGAACATAGTTTTAACCTCGTCAAATCAAGTCGCTAGCTGGAAATGTTACGTGACCTGCATCAAAGTCTCAGTACCGCTGCAGCTGTAGAATTAAAGTTTAAAGGAATGCGACATGAAATACGTTGTTTGTTCGCGTATACTTAAGAACTAATTAGCTTGCTCCTGGTTATTCAAATATCATCAACTATTACCAAACGGTTCTTTTTTATGCTTAGTAAACGGAAAAATGGTTTGTGAACTACAATGTGCCAGAGCGCCTGAATCATCTGTTCTTATTACAGTGTGACCAGAAAACGGTGGCTGAAGTAGCGTTTGTGAACGTAGATAACGTTATCACGTGATACTGTTTGCTAAAGTTGAGTAAAACTAAACGAGTACACGTCAATAGGCTAGTGTTTGTTTTACCAAACAGCTGTAATGATGAGAAATACGACTGTAAAATTTGCATTTGAGTCTGATCTGATACATTTTTACCTATAAGAAAAGATCTGGAAGTTTTTTTAGTACGTTTGATTATTCGCAGTTCACTTAGTAGCATTCTATTAATTTTATTTAAAAAAACCATTACTAAATTTAAGATTTTGCGAACAGTGTGTACCGTTTAAAGAAAGGTGTCATCTAACTGGTTGGCGTTTATTCAATGATGAACATCATAGATCACAAACAGCTATGATAACTGTGTTAGTGACTGACGATACACTTCAAATGTGATTCATTTGTTGATAAATTTAAAATTTACTTGAATATAATATCCTCAAAAAAACTGTTACCGAAGGCCGACCGGGGAAAAAAAAGTCTTATTATTGAATGGAAATAATATTTCTAAACGAGAACGAGTTTTACATTGATGTGCCTGTCTTTAACTAAAAAAAGGATAACAGTGAAATTACTGTTTGCTCCCCCCCCCCCTAACAAGCTTGAAAATTTAAGTTGTTGCGCCCCTGCTTTAAAGGAACAGTTCTTGTATGTTGGCTGCGTGATGCCACAGTTAAGATATATATTTAAACATATTTCCGAATGTTTTTTATATCATAAGTTATTATTATTCGAAGTTATGTTATCTTTCCCCCTGTAAAGAAAACGACTTAAAGTGCATGTTTTCAGAATGCACTATCTGCACGAAATAGTTTCGTGTAAACAGTGTATTCTGAAAACCTGCACTCTTTGTCATTTCCTGAATTAATTTTTAAAAATTTCTGTGGTTTAATTAAATATTGCATTTACGTCTTTACTTGTTTAATTACAAAAGATAAAAAATTATCTGTTCAGAAAAATATACAAAATTAAACCAAAGGAAAATTAAATTTATTTCCCCGATGTATTGAAAAAACTATAAGCAAATTTAAAATGTTAATAAATTAGAGAAAAGAGAAGACCTTAAGCACGGAACAGTTTCCATACTGTATATAGGCTACAGAGTATAAAAGTATTTAATTAAGAATTTTGGTTAGTGTTGTCAGTTTGAGATAGGCCTCGACGACATCTTAGCCTACATATTTCGTTTTGCAGTTAAGTTAGTCTTTTATTTTCAGGTAACTTAAGTATGATGTTTAGGTGTTAGTGACAGACACAGCAAGTTCCTTGCAATTCTGAGCGAGGAAGGAATCGGCCACAGCCAAAACTGAGGTCGTAATTCGCCTGATGTGGTTTTGGAAAACCGTTCCGGAACCAATACCAGGAAAACCGGCAAAGCTGTTCAACCCAGGTCTTCCCCAATGCGAGTGCAGCCTGTTACCACTTCGCCTCTTCGCTGGGTTTCACGTAAACGCAATTAATAAACGTTATTAACAACTATCATGCTAAAAGTCGGCTATGAAAAGTATTTTTATTGTTATAATTATCTAACCGCTACAGGCAGGACATCTTTTAACAACTAAGAAAAGTAAATTCAGAAAACCTTCTGTGGTTTGGAATTCACGGGATATAATCATAGCAGTCTCGAGCTAACAGTGCGACATTAAATTCGTCCATTGTAATATCTGTATTTGACAATTGAAACACTGTGCATTGAAACACTCGAAACAGGTCAATCACTGGCTGCGTGATTTCACAGAACAGAACATTGAGGATATGTTTTATCTCGAATAACTGTAAAAGAACGTAATTCATTAATGCATGTATGTCAAGCAACATTTTTGCTTAGTGACAATTGAATTATCTTTATAGGCGAAACCGTGTTATGTCTAATGGGGGCCATCGCCGCTCACTAACACTACTTGGTCGAAGCACGGGTAAATACGCCACTCAGCAGCAGTATATAAACGGAAACGTTCATACGCAGGAGACAGTACATCGTTCACCAGCAGTAGGTGAATAAGCAACGGTAACGAGAGGTCANACGGAAACGTTCATACGCAGGAGACAGTACATCGTTCACCAGCAGTAGGTGAATAAGCAACGGTAACGAGAGGTCACTACCCAATAATACGTGTACTGGGAATAGGAAAACACGTCTCTCGCCGACAGTACCTACAATTGGTACAAGGTTTGCTAACCACTTCTGAAATCAAGCTTCGAATACATTTCCTACCCAAAACAGTTTAAATATTTGACGGAGACTTACAGGNCTAACCACTTCTGAAATCAAGCTTCGAATACATTTCCTACCCAAAACAGTTTAAATATTTGACGGAGACTTACAGGCATGCTTCCAGTTATCTCGGCAGCAACGAAGGAAACATATTTCTGTGTCTTATCGTCGTATTACAATTATTATGTTTTAAAGTCGTGGACAATTAGGTTATTTCCTTTATAGTTCACATTGGTTTTATAGATATAATAGTAATAATTGGGGTGCCAAGTGAGACAAAAATCACAATTGCATCACAGAGTAGATAACTTAATAGGGGCGAAATTCCGTCGCTATTTCTTTAATGTGGACGAGCCCATCCGCTTATTGGCTGCGTGAGGGCTGTGTAAGTGGTATGTCGGGAGGGGGGGTCTGTCTGCTTGATGACTGCATGCTGCGGGAGGTTCCCTATTAGAGACCTGAAAAATTCGCGTTTTCATTTCGGAACAAGCTAGAATTCGAAACCTCGTACGTTTGTATTACTAATGCTCCTGGTCCACCCGTTAGTTTACACCTCCTGGACAACTCTGAGCCAATAATAAATGCACAGTAAAATGCAGATCGAATCACCGTATTGCGCTAATACAACAAGCAACCAATGAACAGTGATATTTGTATGATTTTTACATACGACAATGGAGTATAGCCTACAGGTCGTTGAACTCGCGAATTTTTCAGGTCTCTACCTATTGGCTGGGCTGCCGGCCCGGAGGTAGGTTACCAGGCGCTGATTGGCGGACGCGTTCCGACATGTTGGTGGCAAGTGACGCCATTTCACTGGCGTGTGCAGTTGTAGTTCACGTAACAAGTTGCTGTCTCACGACTGTGTTCTTCAGTATTTGAAGCATGAATAGCGAGTAACAGAGTATATGGCAATGTTAATTTGATATCTGGAAGGACACTGATGAGTAGAAAAGTAGATCCTCGGCACGGTTTACAAAAATGCTCAGTTAAGGGCGGAAGGCGTATACATGATGGCGGCTGACTTGTCGGTAAGGAAAGGGGTTGGGTAAAGAAGATGACGGGCGAGGGTGTTAGAAAGGCAAGGGTTGTGAGGCCGCCACAATCTTGATCTTGGCGACAAGTCAAAGCAACAGGAGGGAATCGTAGCAAGTTATGCATGAGAATGAAGCAAGGGTGGATGACAATCAGCCCCTGACATTATTCAAGTTGTCAGGAAGGCGAGGGGCTACCGTGCTCTCGGGGTTGAAGACGGGCAGAGGGAGGGGGGTGGTGACAAAGTCAACACTCTTGTTAACAAGCTGCCACACAGCGGGGTCCTCCGTCCCGTCATATCTGCCTCCCGCCCGCTATACCCAACCTCACGAAACAATAACACCGTTTTCAAGTCGTTTGTCATTTATTAACGCCGTCCTTATGTTCCTGGCTCCACGCGAATCAACCCTTTATCCAGCAGTCGAGGAGCTTCATTGTCAAAACAAATTTATGATCCGGGATGGATACAGAAAGTAAATACCTACCAGTCATAATCCCCTAAACATTTCCGAGGTACATTAAATATTGTTGAAGAAAAGGGACTTTAAATATAAGCATGGAATGAAAAAATGCAACCTAATAATTGTGCATGTTGATAATTAATGATAAGTTTGTATGGTCAGAGATAAATAACATATTATACCCAAACATATGTTAAATCACGAAGTAACGAAAAAAATTTTCAAACCAGATAATCCTATCACATAAATTATAATTTTCGTGTCACGCATAATTTCAGCAGTTTATACCGAAAACACATACATATTGAGAAATTTAAATTTTATACACTTCTTTAATTCACTATTGCTCTCCACTATTCTGAAAAAAATGGCAAAATCAATACCCAGCAACGTTTATTACTATGCAGTGACAGGTGGTTTAATACATTTAGTCTTTGAATTAAACGGTAAAAAATTAATTTGAAAATTTACATAGGTACTTAATAAAATTGAAAAGGTAGACTGCTTTTTAAAATCCTGTTGAAAAGCTTTTCAAATCTATATTTCCAATAATATTATCGCCGCAATGAATTTTTTTTAAAAGAGGTAAAATGTTTTTATAAATACATGTATAATTGTCCAGTAACGTTTACCTGCACACATTAAAATTTAATACACCATTTTTTTATTAAGAACAATGTTACACGTTCTTGCCACTAATCGCTTCTTTCCAATTGCAGTTCTGGGAATGAAGCTGATTTTTTTACGATGTGAAACATAAATTACGTTTTCAGTTCATCAAACAGTTTCTACCAGTTTCTGCTTCAGTTTAAAGAGAGTTTTCAGACTTGATGATAGACAAGTGACGCAGTGTTGACACGTCACACACCAAGTAGAGCACTTCAGAACTGTGGGCGGTTGTGAGACAGCCTGTCCTGCACTTCAGATGACTCAGTAGGAAGTGTGGCTTCCAACCCAGACGTCAAAACACCTCTCGTGAATGACCATCAGCAGCATCAATAAATAAAGGAACACACTTCAGTAATCTCAAATGTTGGAAGTGACAGAAGTAGCGTCACCATAGTTGTGTAGCTGGACGTAGTGCAGTGTAGAGCAGTTCAGTGCAGTGTAGTGCAGTGTAGTGNATAGTTGTGTAGCTGGACGTAGTGCAGTGTAGAGCAGTTCAGTGCAGTGTAGTGCAGTGTAGTGCAATTTAGTGCAGTATAGTGCAGTGTAGTGCAGTGTAGTGCAGTGTAGCGTAGTGTAGTGCAGTGCTGTGCAGTGCAGTGTAGTGTAGTGTAGTGCAGTGTAGCACAGTGTAGTGCANGTAGCGTAGTGTAGTGCAGTGCTGTGCAGTATAGCGCATTGTAGTGCAGTGCAGTGTAGTGTAGTGTAGTGCAGTGCAGTGCAGTGTAGTGTAGTGTAGTGCAGTGCAGCACAGTGTAGTGCAGTGTTGTGCAGTATAGCGCATTGTAGTGCAGTGCAGTGTAGTGTAGTGTAGTGCAGTGTTGTGCAGTATAGCACATTGTAGTGCAGTATAGCACATTGTAGTGCAGTGCAGTGTAGTGCAGTGTAGTGCAGTGTAGCACAGTGTAGTGCAGTGTTGTGCAGTATAGCACATTGTAGTGCAGTGCAGTGCAGTGCAGTGTAGTGCAGTGTAGTGTAGTGTAGTGCAGTGTAGTGCAGGGAATTGCAGACAACAGGTTCGGGTTGCAAGTCGCACAGTGAGACGTACAGCTGACACGTACCTCGGAATTACGCCGTCTACGTAGTTTCCTGCGCACGGTCTGGTGTTTGAGGCCTCTGCGTTTGCTGTGTGTTGCAAACGAAGAAGGAGATATGACTTATGTCTAGGGCCACCTGTTATTCGCGGAAATATTTATGATCAAGCTACAATTCAACTGCTTACGTGCAGGCTTGCAAATTTACTTTGGCTGTAGCTGCGCATCTCTGTGAGAAGACATTTCCTACGCGACTGGACCAATCAGAATTAAGTTACACTAACACTGAACGTCCGTGATTGGCTGACAGACACTTAAGACGCGTGAGGGTTGACACGAACAAACCAGCCGCGATATTGGTTCTGAACTAAAGTGTTTTGGAGTACAAATAGTAGTGCAATCTTTTCGCGAAAACAGGGTATGCCTGTTTGAGACCGACTATACACTTCCTCAAATTGCTCTCTAGTAAGACGACAGTAGTTTTTTACATCTTGCATATTTTTTCTACGCATTTATCTCGCCAAAATGCGTTACTTTTTTGGGGGATATAATAAAGTAGCAATAAATTTTCCGGGTGCCGCGGTGGCTGAGCGGTTAGCCTGCTCGCCTCCCACCAAGCCGAACCGGGTTCAATACCCGGCCGGGTCTCTCCTGCATTTCCAACAGTGGGAATCGTGCCAGACGATGCCCCTGGTAGGCGGTTTTTCTCGGGGTCTCCCGTTTTCCCCACCTTTTCATTCCAGCGCTCACCTCATTTCACCTCGTTGTTAAAGAGCCAACCAAATTTCTCAACTCAACTCAATAAATTTTCCATTTGCACATCAGAATCTGATTCAGAACAGAGGTTCATCATGTGAACTGCGTCGCCACTGATACCGAACCATTCATTATAGTGTGTGCATATGTTCGTGTGTCCTATAGGTTATTCACTTTTAAGGCGCCCGTCTACCTGGCGCTTGAACTGCGTTGCAGAGTGTTCGAAATACATGTTTTTCAACGAAACTATTAAGCGTGCGTCCAACGTGCTGATCTACGAAAAGAACACACACTTCAGACGAGAGCTGTTAAGTACTTTCAAAATATCACGTACGTTAGAAACATCAATTCAGAGTACTCCAAAACCGCTAAAAACGGCCTTTCCAAGGCGCTGTAGCTCAAAATGCACGCATCAGATACATACAAAACTACTATAGGGGCCTGCACTGAACCTTCCTAAAGACTTCCCACTAATAAAATAATATGGTCACCGCTGAAAGTCCCATAGGTACACGCAGCACGACGAGAACACTGCACGCCAGTTCAGAGCCTTGCGCTTAGCGGCGATGGCGTACTTGATGCGCGTGGCAGTGTCGCCCTTATCGCTCCCGCGCTTCTCGGCCTAAACGTGGGAAAAAGTTCCAGGTAAACGGGCGCCTTAAGTATAAGTAAGTTCTTTTGAAAGCTCTCTCATTTGGGATAATAGTCAATAAATATATTTTATCCTAGCCTTAAACGTTAACTTTCGAGTACGATGGAATATACAAACTGTGTTTATTACATACATGGCAATATTTATTTAAGCGGTTAAAATATCAAAATGGCTGAAAGGAAAAAGTGACTAGGGCCTCAAAAGTGCTCACTTTACCTTGAACAGCCTATATCAGTTTATGCTCGCTGCCTGACGCATATCGCGTATCGCATTTTGCGCCCATCCTTAAGGTCGGTTTACAATGTAAAAACTGTACGTATCAAAATGAGGTAAGTTACTTTACTAACCGGTTCATGGTCATCGAGACCGTGTCATGCAGTAATATCCTCGAAGTGTAGTAAATGGCGGTATTTTATTTCGGTGTGTGTAAGTATAGCCAATAGAATTGAAAGAGAAAATACGAATAAGAAGTAATTTACTGCATTTAATAGAATAATCTTCTTCCAAACTAAAACCTACGTTTATATTTTTCTTTGCTCGTTTGAAAAATACGTGTAAATGGTTAGTAATTGTAGTTTACCTTTTTCGTCTCGGAACCCTCTGATTGGTCCGCGGCGAAATGCACCACATCCTATTAAGCCGCATGGCTTTCGCCAGAACAGTTCAGTCGTCCACATACAGGATCAGAGATAACACCTTAGCTACACTTTACACCACATCAAAGGTTAACAACAGCATTCACAAAGGGCGTCTTGCCCAGGCTGGTTATGTGGGAACTCGTGACAGGTGGGAAATAGCCCCAACTACCACTCGTTTTCCAGGCCAAGAGAGACACACGCCGGTCGAGGTAGAGGTCAGGGGGGGCTAACTAAGCTTAATTAAATAAATACATTTAGAACAAACAAACATTTTTAATATTAAAAAAACATATAATTTATAAAANTATATATATATATATAGAGGTGTTTAAAACTAACGACCCATAATGACGCACTGACTTGATAGTTTGTTGCAGGTCGGGAAGAAAACTTTGACTTTGACTTCGGGAAGAGTGGTGCTACTGTTACAGGATTCAGAGTCTGTGGTACCAGGGGCCCCTCTAACTCTAATTTACTAACAAGGGTTTTCTTAATTCCACTGTCAAGAACGAGGAAACGAGTAATCGTACCTTGTGGGCTGCCCCCGGGGAGACTAGGGACTCACCGACGCAATACATGCGAAGTTAATTAGCACACTTGCAAACAACAGTTCAACATGCTAGACATGCATCACGACACAGCATTCACTTCCGCCGGGTGGCTGGAGGGGAGCTTCACTCCCCATCCAAAAACACGAATACGTAAATTTACTTGTACTAGGCAACACCAATAATCAGCCTAAATACGGGCAGATGCCCAACAAACCACTGCTACACGGCCCACGCCACCGACCCAATTATTTGAGTATGTGTCGAGGGCAGTGGTGGCGTAGAGGCCAGGGCGCTCGCCTCCCACCATGGCGATCCGGGTTCGATCCCCGGCGAGTTCACTCCCGGATTTTTGCATGTGGGAATCGTGCTGGATGATGCCGCTTGCCAGCGGGTTTTCTCGGGGTACTCCCGTTTCTCCCGCCCTTGCACTCCAGCGCCGCTCCATTCTAGGGTTTCATTTCTGTCATGCTCGGGGATGACGGTCACCTACGGGTCCCAGCTGGAAAGACCGTCACTCGGAGGGTGTTGCCTTGCCCTGGGTGCACTCCCCACACGCCATTATTTTTTGAGTATGTGTCGGGGTGCATTTGTTTGACAAACACCCAGTGAGTTAGTCTAGGCTCCCGGTCTCACAACACTAAAGGTATTCGGTGGCACATGAGGGTTCGGCGTGAAGTACAGGGTGTTAGTGGACTGCCGCTGCCAGGTGTGGCGGAGGCGTTGTTGGCAGCAGGAGGTGCGAGTTCGCCCTGGCTTCTCTGCAAAGAGCGAGGGAGTGCCGAGCGGCAGTAAAGGAGAATGGACCGGCGATAACCACGTCGTTTAGATGGCATCTGGAGCTCCCCTGGCGACGCGGGAGCGATACGCCATCAGCCACGTCTCCTGGCAGGACCCCAGTCCTCGGCTTGTCTCTTGATCCTGTGACTTGCCGTCGCCTTTCTTGTTCCTCCTTTGCCAGCTGTGGCCGTCCTGCATCAGCGATCCCGTCGTCTTGACGCGTCGAGTCGCAGTTTTCTCCTGTGGAAACTCCCAGAACGTCGTTTTGTACTACTAGAGTGAATTTAGATGGCGTTTTCGTCATTGTACAGCCACGACAGAGGCGTCCTACATTTGTTTACGAAAGGCCTCGACATTTGTTGTGGACTTGACCGCGGGCCGCAAGCGTCAAAATTAACTTGAAATACGAAGATAAAATAAACATGTATTATCAAGTTTTTTAATTAATATAACGTATCATTTCATCGCATCAAATATATTTATTATAGAAAGTTAGATCTATATCGAAAGGTATTAATCTTTCCTTCGATACATGGAGTAGTGTATATATTTCACAAATAAGCCCTCGGACTACGATTTGGATACCACTGGGTGTCTTTTTATGGATCTATTTTCTCATTATTATAGTACCATGGCATTATGCTACCCGAAAAGAGAATATTTGTGATTTGTCTTCCAGTTCTCAATATGCGTCAAAAAATAACAAAACGCTGTGATTTAAATGCACACACGATGCACGATGGCACAAAATATTTTCCCCATTTTCCTGCTGTATGCATTACTGGACATGGATTTCAAACTCCAGATAGAAAATTCAAGACGTGGTGAATCAAACGTTGGTTTCATTGCCCTCCCTTCAGGGGGTTTTCTTGTTGTCAACCACCCATTTACATCACGTCATGTAAGATATTCAGCTGTGAAATCTCTATACCTCGTATCGTGAACTGATGGTGATGAAAATGTACTCGCAAGAGAAATTAATGTTGTTCAATGAACTGCAGTAAAATGCGTATAGTTAGGGCCAGGGACTTTTCGCGTAAAAATCGGAGCACACAGTAGACTTCAATACTATATACACACCTCAGCTGCTGTTGTACCTCCATTGGCTGCTGATACCGTGTCCATCTTTGACCAAGCCACTCAGGACTAAGTAACTCCGACACTGAACCTTCGTGATTCGTGCGCAAACTGTTGACACGAGCCAGAACATTTTTTTAGCCAATCAAGGAAGTTGGACGACACTACAGTGCTTGGAACTGTATCTTGTCTCGGGATCTTTTCACGAAATATCACTGCCCCTACGTATAGTCATACCATTTTGAATTATGCCACGCTAGACTCCACAGTCCTCTTCATACTGGAGTAGAGTTCATTTATTAATTAGCTGCTGTCACAGTCACAACTCATTCTCCTGTTGCAGTCGGCCACGTGGAACTAAGCATTCCAACGTTGGTTCGCAGTCCTTCAGGCCGTGTCGGGTGGAAGAACGTTTAGTTCCTAAAGTTGCATTGTGTTATGGTGTGATCAGGCCTTAGCTGAACGGCCTGCCTGATCACACCTTCAATCATTAAACCAGGAAACGAGCGTGATTGCAACACCGCCGATCAGAAAGAAGACAGTTGCAGAAATCCCCTCCACTGGCCAGTAAACGGGGCCGCAAAAACAACGCGCCCGATATAGGCCGGCGTAACACCCGGAACAGCGTCTTTTGTCGTCGACCCGAGCAGAGAGAAGACCGCGGAAGATGGGTGTGTCCGGCCGTCGTTAACCGTCACGTAGAATCAGCCTCCGGCAACATTAACAAGGTGATGACTTTCCAGTTAGACAGTAATAATATGGCGTAAGGTATTAAATAATAATGTAATTAAATAATCATCTTGGTATTCAATTAAAGNAGTTAGACAGTAATAATATGGCGTAAGGTATTAAATAATAATGTAATTAAATAATCATCTTGGTATTCAATTAAAGATCCCCCGATCAATAGTCATTTAAATAGCAACTGTATAATCTTCATGTAATAAACCTCATCACATACGGTTGTGCTCTACCGAATCATGACTCATTATTGAGCTACGCCCCCAGCGACCTTCACGTACGAATGGCTTAAAAGCTNGTTGTGCTCTACCGAATCATGACTCATTATTGAGCTACGCCCCCAGCGACCTTCACGTACGAATGGCTTAAAAGCTAGTTCGTAACAATTGTCGGTATTTGACGTGTACCTTGTTTTCTAATAATAAACCACAATAACATGGTATATGAATGTAAGTCAGTGGCCCCTACGAGGCGTGGCTTACCACCACATACGAGCTAGCTCAACGTAGTGTTCAGTTACGTGTCACAACATACCATTCTCTCTGCTGGTCTGCGAGAGGCGTAAGTCACGCGCATCCAGGTTTCTCAGCCTCCCGACACGAGAAGCCATCACAAAATGCATTCGTCATCTGAATCGTGTGATTGGTTCGGCGGGAAGACCGCGCTTCGTCTCTATACGCTGACACACCCTCTAGCTTCAGTTCCCTGACACTGCCAGCACTTGCCGCCGAGAACACAGGCTACTTGTTGCTCAGGGTCGTTTGAAGGTCAAAGTCGCCTTTGGACAAATACTGCCTAGTCGATCCCCCCCCCCCTTTTTTTTTTCCTCCCCATTTGTCAGGAGCGTTGTCATGAGATTGGACGGATTACGTAGCGAGTGGACAATGAATCTTTCTTGTTCTTGGCGTGCTTTTTTTTTAAACAATTTTTAATTTAATCCATTCGTTCGCACATTAATTTCTGAGTTCACGTGTTGGAACCTCGTAAACATCTTGATAATCTGTGCTCTCGTGTTGAGCACTTGTATTGAAACAAGTGAACAACGTGCTGCGTCATCCNCACGCCTTCTGAACTAAGATTAAGAGAGAAGCCATTACTGAGCAACAAGCAGCAGTTGATTCTCCTGCTAGATTGCAAGCATGTGCTTCGCTCGGCACGAGACGTGACAGCGGATTGTGCTTGAGGTCCACAGAAAGCACGTGCTTTGTCAGGAGCGTTGTCATGAGATTGGACGGATTTCGTAGCGAGTGGACAATGAATCTTTCTTGTCCTTGGCGTGCTTTTTTTTAAACAATTTTTAATTTAATCCATTCGTTCGCACATTAATTTCTGAGTTCACGTGTTGGAACCCCGTAAACATCTTGATAATCTGTGCTCTCGTGTTGAGCACTTGTATTGAAACAAGTGAACAACGTGCTGCGTCATCCNCGTAAACATCTTGATAATCTGTGCTCTCGTGTTGAGCACTTGTATTGAAACAAGTGAACAACGTGCTGCGTCATCCATGATATTGGCATTAATCAATCATGTCAAAGGAATTTAAGCAACCACACAAATCAGATGAGCCACAGGGTAGACTCTCAAAGTACCGGGCACTTGATGCGTACAGAAACTTTCATAACTTTTATTCATTAGCAACATATTAAATGTCACGGACATTGTGAGTGAAAGGGTAAAACACGTTTCTGCACACTTCTGGTCTCCTGAACTGATTCTGGGCCTCAGTAAGCGCCGCCTTACACCACCCACCCCTGGGCACTCACCCCCTCTGCCCCTTACATCAACACGACGCTGTGTTCCTTCATTCCCAGGCGCCGATCCCATACGTGCGGCGTGTCGTCAACTGTCTGTCCGTCCTTCTTCTACGAGAAGTACGCGCCCTGAGTGTAGACAAGAGTGCTGGAGTGAGCTTGCGTAGTAGCCANTGTCCGTCCTTCTTCTACGAGAAGTACGCGCCCTGAGTGTAGACAAGAGTGCTGGAGTGAGCTTGCGTAGTAGCCACTCCCCGTGTTCCAACACTCGGCCACTCTTCTGCCGATTACACTACCATCTATTGAGGTTAGAACTCTGTTTGTGTCTGGCATGTTCTCTGACATGTTCGTACGCTTATTATGGCCTATCTTTAACTCAACTAGAATATCCAAGTAACTGGTTCCGAGTTGATTTGCTTGATGCGCCTGTCGGCAGTAAAAAACCAACTGACTTTCCGTGAATGATATTTCACTTATTGATATCACTTCTTCAGAAATTGAGTGTATTAAAACAATGAATTCCAGCAACTAAAATTATCAGTAGCATTTGACTGATTCAAGTGGAGCACTTTAAGCAGATCTGCAGTCAAATGCGCTGATCTGGAGCAGTTTGCGGCATTGCTCTAAAATAGTTATGTCCGAAGTAATTTTTCACTTAATGGCTATGAAATTGTCGGGAAGGAGTATACGTGATGGAAACGAGCGCCAAATGACTCTTGTGACTAAGGATGCTGATTAAAAATCGACTTTTTAAAAATCGAAATAATCGGCCCCAAAAAATTGATTTATATGTTGATAGTTAAGGGGGCTGATTTTCTGGGAATCGATATATTATTATGAATTGTTTATAGATTCTGTGACACTTTGATTGTCAATTAACGTTGTTGATTTTATTGAGTTTTGGACTGCCGTATTTATGGATTGTTCGATTTTTATGTAATTTCATTTTTTGTTCGCTGATATTTTTGAATTTTTGATTAGTAGTATTTGTGTATAAGTTTGCCCTAAAGACCCATGCACATTCTCTTACGCAGAATTGACGTTATGTTCGTACAACTGGCCCGAAAAAGATCGAAAATAGATTCATTGTAAATATGTTTTTTTCCGTCTGATTTTCTACTGCCTGATTCGACGCATCTAGGCTCTTTGCCTCGATCCAGTCGATCCAAGAAATCGATTAATTAGGTAAAGAT
>NQII01004008.1:167730-190896 GCA_002778355.1 Clitarchus hookeri
TTTTTTTTCAAATGTTTGGTTAAGAAACTGCGAAGAAACCGCGCATAGACTATACACGTTGTGTTTCTCCAAAGAAATTTTTTCTTGAAATAAATGAATCACGCCTAGAATAATTAACAAATGCCGATTATATTAGGTCAGATTATGTTAGGTTAGATGACATTTCTTACGTAATAACTAGCTTGTAATATCATACTTAAGTGCAGAGTACCGTCTTAACACTTTAAAGAATGTTATCAACCAAAATTACGAAATATTGCACGTAATCTGTACGCCGGCTCTCATAAAGGGTGTCCACGATAAAGAGCAGATTGAAAATCAATATTACAAAAAATCTCGCCGTTTCTACATACGCTGTAATTTTGTATTGTGTTTTGCAACAAATTCTTTGGAAACTACGCACCTCGAAAAAATATTTTGCTACACCGGGGGATTTCTTAGTTACTTGGTTGGTCACGGCCCAAGAGAAAGTATGTAATAAAATACACACTATGTGTACATAATACTACGACACACTTGAAGCATGTCCTTCTGTAATGCGCCTTCTGTACCAGCCAACGTCCTTCATGAGTAACGAATTACAGGCGATGTCAAACTATTCATTCCGACGTTTGTAGTGGCAAGAAAATTCTTTAATAGTACAGGTAAATCAGAGGAAATTCTAGAAAACGTCACTGTAGAATTTGTAAAACTAAAACAGAGTTTTAACAAGTAAAGACTGTAAAATTTAAATTTGTTATAAACGAGGAGTTTAATTAATTATTTTACATGTTTCCGTAAAGATGGAATGTTATACTTGTAAGTTATTGTTGCAAGACAATTTGTAGTTACCAGTTTCTAAAAAAAAAANTCCGTAAAGATGGAATGTTATACTTGTAAGTTATTGTTGCAAGACAATTTGTAGTTACCAGTTTCTAAAAAAAAAAGGGTTTTTAAAACGTACGAAGATTTTTCACCGAGTACAAACTACAGAAAACATTTGCATGCAGGTTGACAGTTAAGTTGGCGGCGATTAAAGGAAAAGTAGTTCTACATGTATACGGTGTATTCCAAGTGTAAGGTTTAATTTTNCCGTAAAGATGGAATGTTATACTTGTAAGTTATTGTTGCAAGACAATTTGTAGTTACCAGTTTCTAAAAAAAAAAAGGGTTTTTAAAACGTACGAAGATTTTTCACCGAGTACAAACTACAGAAAACATTTGCATGCAGGTTCCCNCGAGTACAAACTACAGAAAACATTTGCATGCAGGTTGACAGTTAAGTTGGCGGCGATTAAAGGAAAAGTAGTTCTACATGTATACGGTGTATTCCAAGTGTAAGGTTTAATTTTATCTTTGACGCTTAACGGCAATGGTGAGTTCATGTTATTTTGATGGTGTGATTGGACTGTGTCAATTGTCGACTACGAGAGACAAAAAATCGCATACACACGCAGAACACAGAAATACAAAAACTAAAACAATATTTTTACAACTTTTACAACACCGCAGACGGATAGTTAGGAGAAGTTGTTTCCATGTCAATAAAACACAAATATGCATATTATTGAAAAAACAAAAAGACGGACGAACTTGTTATTACTAAATAACAAAACAGTTAGTCTCATAGTCGGCAATGGACACAATTCAATCACACCATCATAAAAACACAAATTCATATTTACTGTTACTTAAATCAGATATCTTTGTTTTATACTTAAACACGCAAGTCCGAATTTGCATATCATTCCGAAACTTATTTTCCTAAAAATTGCACGATTCCACTTGCATGGCGCATGAATAAAGTGAGACGTCTCATAGTCACAGAGTGAATAAGTATACAGAGGTGAAATAACCACTTATCCCGTGAACTGCAGCCGCACACGCTCCCAAAATGGCGTCACTGGCTGGCAACATGGCGGAACGCCGTTGGCCAATCAGCGCTTGAACATTTACTTGTCAGCAAGTAGCTTGCTGTGCGCAGTAGTTCACCAGACACATGGCAGATTCGGAAACACTCGCACAACCAATCAGAGAACGAGTACGGCCAATCCAAAGGAACCGCCACGCCATTGCGTCTATGTGTGTTTATCTGCTCTGTGCTATGGAAATATCAATTTTACATATGGCGGAAGGGTACAGAATGAGAAGCAAAGTAGATCCTATACATTGCTTTACAAAAACAGTATCGTCCTTCGCCAGACATTTGCAATTAATGAACTTGTTGCTACTTCTAATTCTGTTATTGCTATTTCTCTAATCCAGTTTTGTATTCTCAACGTAAGCTTAAGTTTGAGCTGGGAGATGCGATTTGGATTTTTAGGAAGTTGGTTGGTACGAATGGTGATGTTCGTGTATTAGGTCATGTACAGTATGTGTATTGTGCTTAATAAATTGTAAGATGTAATAAGTATTTTATTGGCACACCCCAAATCCCTTTAACACGTTCGAAAACAGGTTTGACCTGTATACTGTCAAGGGATCACGCGCTGTCGGCGACGACCGTTCGTTGACTCCTTCATTGACCAGCTCAAGTTCTGCCACCGTGCAATATTCCACCGCAGTCTGACCTTGCCACGAGCGGGCTTCGTACAACCATTGCTGTGTGCTCGCTCACCTCGGTGGTTCAACGTTCATTCAAGAATCCACTACACAAACATTACAACTACGCTTCTTGCAGCTGTGGTCTATTCGCATTATCATTACACTTTTCCAATGAAAAGCTTTAAAAAATCACCCCATGTGTTTGGTTATTTCCTTTATATTGCATACATTACACGCGATTTATACTTCTGTTAAAATAAAATAAACTTATTATTGGTTGAATTAAAATTTTGCATACATTTTATTCATAGGGTATAATATTTCATCTATAATTTATATTAATAAAAACAAAGAGGAAATAGGAGTGTTGGTAACGCCTAGTAAGAAATAGTTCTCATGCAAAATACTTGGTAACGCCTAGTAAGAAATAGTTATCATTCAAAATACTTGGTAACGCCTAGTAAGAAATGGTTCTCATGCAAAACATTTGGTAACGCCTAGTAAAAAATAGCTCTCATGCAAAATACTTGGTAACGCCTAGCAAGAAATAGTTCTCAAATACTTGGTAACTCCTAGTAAGAAATAGTTGTCATGCAAAATACTTGGTAACGCCTAGTAAAAAATAGTTCTAATGCAAAATATTTGGTAACGCCTAGTAAAAAATAGCTCTCATGCAAAATACTTGGTAACGCCTAGTAAGAAATAGTTATCATGCAAAATACTTGGTAACGCCTAGTAAGAAATAGTTCTCATACAAATATTATTAAACTGAGTGTTCACAAATGCGGTGCGTTGTCCCATTGATGTGAATTTCTATACATAGTTAAAAATTGTTTGCATGAGACGGAAAAATATCGTAAATGTGGAACTTAGTATGGTTTCAAAAATGTTTGAAGTTACCGTGAATGGACTATACACGTATTTTAGAGGACACATGAACAGGCATGCACCCTGTAAAGTTGGCAGTGCTGTAAGAAGAGTATCTCTATGTCTTAAGGTCGTTATAAATGTTTCATGTCTTAATTTATGAGCGCTAAAATTGTTCGATTTAATTTACTTTTACCCCCACAAAACAATAAGTATTTGGAAAGAGTGTTCATCCATTTACGTTCCAAAATGTTTCACAGTTTCTTACCCTCAATAAGTAGTTTAATTGGTCAGGACTATGACCATACGAATTTTACATACGTCGAATCTCAACCTCTGTGTTACGTGTATATATATTTTTTGCACTGAAATATTTCGCAGGCGTACCTACGTGGCAAACTAGCTTAGTATTTACATTTTTAAACATAATTTTATAATTTGCAAGGACATTTTATATAATAGCGTGTGCTATGTATTCATATCATAAATTTTACAAACGGCCTGGATTTTGAACTAAGGTTCGTTTTATCATCTGAGATGAATAAATCTTTTCAATTTTGGTAAACAATACATACAATTTTCATGTCAAAAACCGGCTCGTTTTAATATAAATGAAAATTTATAAACGAAAGTAAATTATTGTTTCCGACATCGCAAACACAACATAATTATGTATTATAATACCGATAAAATTAAAAACGAATGAAATACAAAGGACATATAAAATTCTAAATTATGCATGCATATAGTTGCAACTGATCTTGCCCTAAATTAATGCATTTTTAATTTAGCATTTCAAAATACACTTTAATCAAAATTGTAACAACATAGTTATTTGAACTTGAAGTACTATTATTACAAAACCATTTGACAAATTTCAGCCAAACTTGGTAGGTTGNCCATTTGACAAATTTCAGCCAAACTTGGTAGGTTGGTAAGACCAATTTTGACCTTAAAAGATGTTTGTTCAAAACATCCTTTGCCCGCTATTTTGAAAGATAGCATCTTATTAATAATAAAGCTATTTCGACATATTTCGAGAATCATTCAACAGGTTACTGCCAAATTTCCCTCACAAATAAAGCTACAGTGACTTACCATGAATATTTATAACAATAGTATAACATGAGCTTATTTTCAAAATGGNGGCAAGACCAATTTTGACCTTAAAAGATGTTTGTTCAAAACATCCTTTGCCCGCTATTTTGAAAGATAGCATCTTCTTAATAATAAAGCTATTTCGACATATTTCGAGAATCATTCAACAGGTTACTGCCAAATTTTCCTCACAAATAAAGCTACAGTGACTTACCATGAATATTTATAACAATAGTATAACATGAGCTTATTTTCAAAATGGCTTCCATATAAACTTTTAAGATAATAATGCTGTATCTACCAAAGCATTTACCAATACTTTCCCAACTTGGTGAGTTTGAAGTGGTTACTGCGACCATTAGAAGCACGATGTGACTTCCTCTTTCATTACCAACTTTGTGAGTAAGTGGCACCAAAATTTAATAAAGTTGAAAGTTCGCATATGCGAAAGCACTTAACCGATTTCCATGAAGTTTGTCAAAGGAGTAGTTCTGTGATAGAATACACTAACCGTATAGGCTACTATTTCTGTACGCCAAGCAGATATTTAAAAAATATGGTGGCCATATTAATATTTTAGTTTAGNGTAGTTCTGTGATAGAATACACTAACCGTATAGGCTACTATTTCTGTACGCCAAGCAGATATTTAAAAAATATGGTGGCCATATTAATATTTTAGTTTAGTACGCCTTATCTCCCGAGGAATTGGAATTATTTCAACCAAACTTCATAACTTAGCAGTAATTTCATGGCCATTANCACCAAAATTTAATAAAGTTGAAAGTTCGCATATGCGAAAGCACTTAACCGATTTCCATGAAGTTTGTCAAAGGAATAGTTCTGTGATAGAATACACTAACCGTATAGGCTACTATTTCTGTACGCCAAGCAGATATTTAAAAAATATGGTGGCCATATTAATATTTTAGTTCAGTACGCCTTATCTCCCGAGGAATTGGAATTATTTCAACCAAACTTCATAACTTAGCAGTAATTTCATGGCCATTAAAATAAATTATTCATTCACATTGTCCGCCTCTTTCTAAAATAGTGACACACGGAATGCCAAGCTTTCTGATATATTTAAAAAAACTACCATACCTAAACCTTACAAATAAATATTCCAACAGTACTGTTAAAAGCCGCAATAATTAAATACTTAAAAGTGGTCAAGTTAGTTACTTTCTAACTCTTTAAATCGTTACAATTAATGTTGCAGACATCTACGGAGCAATGAAAAATAATTGAATCAATCTCCACATTTTGACTGTTCTTATTTCGTGCGCTGAATATATGAATTGGTAACTTCTCTAATGTGTCACGTTGAAAGACATAATCTGAAATGTTAACTTAAACTACACAGCTCATTAACTTAATCCATTCCCATCACGTGTGCATGCCAACAGAGAGAGCAATAGAGAGTTATCTAACATTTATATAAAATAGTCCTTATTTTCAAAGTACGATTCCCAAGTGCGAAAATCCATGAGGGGCCCCGCCGGGGGTCGAACCCGGTTCGCGTTGGTTGGAAGCGAGCGCTCTAATCCACTGCGCCACTGTGGCCCCACCCAATCTTTCGTTCTATGAAAAAGACACACACTTTAGACAAGTAGAATGCTTTCAAGTTGTCACTCATATTAGAAACACAATTTAGAAGGGCTGCGGTGGCTGGGCGGTTAGCCTGCTCGCCTCCCACAAAGGCGAACCTGTTTCAATCCCCGGATCACTCCCGGATTTTTTAATGTGGGAATCGTGCCGGACGATGCAGCTGGCCGGCGGGTTTTCTCGGGATTATCCGTTTTCCCTGCCCTTACATTCCGGAGCTGCTCCATACTCACCTCAATCACCCTCATCGGCTCTCAAGACCTCGCTGTTAAGAGCCACCCAAATCTCTTCACTCATTCACTCACAATTTTATCAAACACGAACATAGCCATAAACAGCTAAAAACGGTATCTCAAAATATACGAATATGAGTCACACAAAACCCCTTGAGGTTCATGCATTGAAACCTGCAATCAACTTTCCACCAATAAACTATAGGGTTGCAGCTTAAATAAGTGCATAACAAGAACACTGCGTGGCAGTTCAGACACAGAGTACGTAAGTAAACAGAGGCGAAACGGCGTGGAAGTTCATTTGGCGTGGCCGTACCCGTTCTCTGATTGGCTGCGTCAGATCCTTGGAACGGCCCTTGTGTCTGACTGGCTACTGCATGCTTCCCTATCGGCTGGGCTGCTAGCTGGCGAGTAAGTTAACAGACGCTGATTGGTGGACGGCCTTCCAACACGCCAGTGGCGTGTGTGGCTGGAGTTCGAGGAATAAGCGGCTCCGTATACTTAAGTACTCCGTGGCCTTGCGCTTAGAGGCGATGGCACGCGTGATGTGCGCAGAGTGTAGCCCTTACCGCTCCTGCGCTTCTCGGTCTCTGACGCGCAAAGCAGCTTCAGGTGGGCGGGGACCTTAACGTCTCGTCGAGAACAAGGTCATCATAGACGGAGATGCAGGAAGTAAACTCGGTGTTAAAGCCTACATGGAGGAAGTCCAACCACGATTTAAACCTTTAAAATGTAAATTTAAACAAACAAAAAAAAATGCCATGTAACGCCAGGCATCTCAGCTTCTTATTATGCTACGCCACTGACAAAAAGATAAAATTAAAACACAAAAAAAAATGGTTTTAAAACACAGGACTGAAGAGAGAAGAGAAAATTACGACACACTTGAGTAACTCCTTAACTCGTTTTCCCGAGTAAGCTCCTTCAAGCACATGCTTCAGAATAGGTAACTTCGCCGTGGCTCCTGCACATTCAAGGTCACAACGTGCGGATAATACAGATTCGTTCCTTGGGCTATTGCTATTGGTGCTCCGACATCATGTAACTGCTTGCTAGGGCCAGTGACTTTTCGCGTATAAATCGGAGCACACAGTAGACTTCAATGCTATGTACACACCTCAGCTGTTGTTATGCCTCCATTGGCTGCTGGTGCCACGTCCGTCTTTGACGAAGCCACTCAGGACTAAGCAACTCCGGTTAACACGGGCCAGAACATTTTTTAGCCAATCAAAGAAGCCGGACGACCCTACAGTGCTTTGGACTGTATCTTGTTTCGAAATATCACTGCCCCTACTGATCACTATTTGCGTCGTATAACAACAGCAGTTCTCTTAATAGGTCGCTATGTAAATAATAACTACAAATATATCTGTAAGCACTTGTCAGATCAGGTCTCCTTCGTTGCGTTACCAGAAATGTAAAATTGAATGAGGAAGTTAAGGGGGTCAACCGACTTGTTGTTCAGAAATGTTGGAGTCGCATTGGAGTTAAGCTGGACGCGTTATTGTCCCCGCCTCCTAAGCGACACTACCACAGATGACCACGTGGAAGATACAGAGCTGTTCAGCGTGAGGTCGAGTTGACCAGAAACCTTCGCGGATTACGGCGACTTCCTATACTCCATTCACGGTCACTTCCAACTCCTCTGAAGTCCCTGCTTAAATTCCACTTCCAGGATATTCCTCCCCCTCATGCAAACCAAGTTTTAACGAGTCTAGAAAATTACACCAATGGAGCAATGAACCGCATTCGCGCGCACTCAGTTTTATAATATGTTGCATAAGAACTATTTCTTACTAGGCGTTACCAACATACCTGTTTTTATTCACATTATTTGTAAAGGAAGTATTACAATTAGTTAATAAAATATTAGTAAAAGTTCAATTTAACTAAAAATAAAAGTAAAGTATTTTTATGTTAACACAAGTATTAAATGTTAGTGATACAGGACACATTTTGGAAACAACTAAACACGTCTTAAATGGGGTAATTTTTCAAAAGTTTAAGTCAAACGTTGTGAAGAAACCGGGAATAGACTATAGTTAAATATTTCCTGTAGATCAAGGTTGGCGCGCCCGCGTGTCTTGGTGAATGAATGTTCTAAGAAGATTAGCTTTTCGTCGGCAAAAAGTAATTTATCCATGGTACTACGTTTTACTTTATCCCTACCAGATAGAGTAAAATTAAAAGTACAATTAGTGAAAATTGCTAACATTGTTGTTAGACCTTGCTTCATTATCTCTTTTAAGAAGGTGAATAATACAAGTGGCATCTGCAGGGACATCGCCTGGAACAATGTTCCAAATGTGTGAATATATTATACTATAACTTCAACTACGGCGAGTGCATTTCAAAGTCGTCGTATGCTGCTTCCTTGTGTCCTGGCGTGACTTTGCGGCGTTTGCATTTATTACTTGGACCTGGAGTCGCCTTAGCACCGGGACTCGAACCCACAACAGTCCACGTTCGCCGCACGGAGGCCGGCGGCAATATTACCATGCTCGGAATTCTCGCTGGAGCCGGGACGTCGCTGCAGAAACGGTCTAAGTGCCTCCCGATATTTAAGAAGCGCATATGAGTGCAGACCGTATAGTTCGTCTCACGTAACTTGGCGAGATGCTGACAGTTCGACGAAAGTAGGGCCAATGTTTACTTTTCGGTTTATGCATCCTTTCGCCATCAGCTGAAGCTTCAAGTGGAGACTACATATCAACGCGCTGTCAGCTAATCCACTTGCCATTGTACTGTAACGCTAAACCAATTTTTAGGTATTTTAGACTGACATCCGTCTAAAAAAAAATTCCTAGGCTATAAAAGTTAAAATATAAAACCTTGCAAAAAATGTAATATTTGCTGACTCTTTTTAATTTGTCCGAGACAGCGAANTTGGCGAGATGCTGACAGTTCGACGAAAGTAGGGCCAATGTTTACTTTTCGGTTTATGCATCCTTTCGCCATCAGATGGGGCTTCAAGTGGAGACTGCATATCAACGCGCTGTCAGCTAATCCACTTGCCATTGTACTGTAACGCTAAACCAATTTTTAGGTATTTTAGACTGACATCCGTCTAAAAAAAATTTCCTAGGTTATAAAAGTTAAAATATAAAACCTTGCAAAAAATGTAATATTTGCTGACTGAAAAATTAAACAGGCTCTGTCGCTATTTGGGTTAACATTTGCGAGACGGTAGTTGTAGCTATTATCACACTTTGAACGTCATAGCTAATATAACTGGAACTAAATGTAATTCAGGAAACTTGATTGACAACGCAATTTTATTCGCCAGCAACTCACCAACGACTATTTCTAAGCAGTAATTCTGCTATTACTGATTCTAAACAGTTCGAGTTGGAAATATGTGATGTGGAAATATGTGATGTGGAATAACGTAAGAATTGCTTAAAAACTATTCACGCGCGTCCCACTTTCTTCGTTTTATTAATACAGCAATATAGTAACAACACGGAAACAATGAAATGGGTTTGCGTGACATCAATATGGCGTGTAATGGACGTAGACGATCGATTACCNGTAACAACACGGAAACAATGAAATGGGTTTGCGTGACATCAATATGGCGTGTAATGGACGTAGACGATCGATTACCGTCCCAATACAAATTACTAGTAATCAAAATCGCTGTACACGAAATATTTGTTACTTTTAACAATTATGCAGTGCTCGCGGAGAAATAAAACTATTTGGTATCTGTTCGTAAATTGGTTATATATCACACACGAAAGTTATTNGTAACAACACGGAAACAATGAAATGGGTTTGCGTGACATCAATATGGCGTGTAATGGACGTAGACGATCGATTACAGTCCCAATACAAATTACTAGTAATCAAAATCGCTGTACACGAAATATTTGTTACTTTTAACAATCATGCAGTGCTCGCGGAGAAATAAAACTATTTGGTATCTGTTCGTAAATTGGTTATATATCACACACGAAAGTTATTTTTTTTTGTGGCTGGTAATGCTTTGGGAAAGAGCGGACAGGTGGCACGCATAGCATAGCAGAGCGAGTTGTGAGCCTAGAGCGTTACTCAACAGATAGCAGCAAGTTGGCCTCCCTCTTGATCCCATCTTTTTAAAAATTGACTTTTCTTCTATTACTGGCTCGAAAAAACACGAATTTGAAATATATTTCGTCAAATTATTAGAAAAAATAATTCAACAATACCATGCGATATTTCTGCATATATTTGGCATTAATATCAAGCACATATGGAAAGCATGTATGGAGAGTGGGAATAACACGTGAAAACCACTCTCAAGGTTTTAAGTTGCGTTTAATTTGGATACAGATCGTTTTATTTTGTATTTAATTTTGAACCCCTATACAATACTACTTTATGACGAAGTTTAGTTTGTAACTCTACATACCGCTGTTTTGTGACCACGTAAAATTAAAAGTATTAATTAATATAGGAACTCTTTCTTATCGCGTATTTTCTGCTTGTTTGATGTTCGTCGGCAGTGCACTCAGAACAGCCAACGTAATATTAACTCTTGTTCGTTCGTGCATCAGCTGATACAGGATTTTGTAAGCTGCACTTTGTTTGTTTCGTATACGTCAATTGCCACTCACTGACTGTCATAATCTTGCTAAGTTATATGAGACGGACAATGGGCCTACGCCAGACGCTACGCGCTGAATGCCTGACACACTCACAGCCAATAAAGAAAAATATGGCAGGGCTTAGGTTTAAAAATCCCTGCTTAATATGAACTTATTTTCTTTTTATTCTGCATCTTTCCGCCACATGTGAAATTAATACTGCGATAGGCCTGGTCACGTTATTTATGCACCATCCAAAACTTTGAAATTGTTCGGAATGTAGATGTGTACGTGTGTACGAATTTGTACTCGTAATGCGCTCAAAACGAACAACACTTACCTCATTGGCCATAAATTATAACTTTTATACTTGTAATACAGCATCAGGTCTTAGAACTAGTTTTATTTATTCGCTGGCAACTTAACTGGTAGCCTGCAAGCCACTGTGTACTAGTGTACATGCAGCAATGGGCAGATTTTTTTTTCCAAAGGTTTATTTCAAAAGACATTACGACCAGCCTTTAGCAAACACGCGTATACACAAACTTAACATTGCACGCGATCCGACTTTCTCGCGGCAAGTTGAGGTTCCTTTTCGTCAAAGACAGGCAAATGGCGTGAAAACATCCGGCAGGAAATTATATGCTACAGCTTTCTGTAACCTTTGTTTTGTGCGGGGGATTGCAGTGCGTCGCTCTTGACNAGGGGATTGCAGTGCGTCACTCTTGACAATGTGACACTGGCGTTTTCACTTCGTTACAGCCTCACTAGCACAGGGCGTGACTTCAGAATTGAAATATAATCACAACGGTAAGAAGAAAGAACAAAAACTTGAAGGCTGCTTTGAAAACGAATGAATTCGCAAAATTTACGGACACAGTTTATACTGATCGTAGATCAATGACTAACCAGTAGGCTAATCTGGTTTTTTGCAAAAAAAAGAGTTCTTGTATAGTTGTGTTTCAAAACACTATAGCTTATACCCTGTTTCGTTATTGGATAATTTCACCTGCTAGGCTTCTTCGCTGTCTGTCCGCGACGTCACTGGCGTTCACTACCGGAGTAGTGTAATCCCAATCGGCTGAGTCAAATACCAGAATATCTCATCACAGATGAGCAGCCAATCACCGCACGCAGGAACCAGAAAATTTCGTGAGTTCAATAACGTTTAGACTAGGCTCTATATCTATAGATGTCAAATGCTCTTTAACTGCTTGCCTCAAAAGTGGAAGGCCGTTATTGGGACAGCATATTGATGCCTGTTTATAATTGGCTCGCAGTCCTGAAGAAGATGACAAAAAATGTCGTTAGCCAATCGTAGAAGCAATGCAAACATACAAGTATTTGGATTCCAACTTGACCCGAAATTAACAGTAGAAATTTTTAGGTTTCTAAACAGAGAAAACTGCATGTGCGCACATAGAGTATTGCAATTCAGCCCGCGTGGAATTCTTATCAAGAAAATAAGGCGTTCGTACACCAATTAGAGGTATTTTGCAAAAAGGTTCACGGAAACGGTCGCCATGGCCAGGATGAGAAGACGCTGTGCAGGACACGAATTTCACCTCTGTATTCGTATTTACTCTGTGGCTTGACAGTACAATACGAGTGTCTGGATACCCTATCCATTGGCTGCCGCCACAGCCACGACTCATTCTCTTGTCACACCCACANCATTGGCTGCCGCCACAGCCACGACTCATTCTCTTGTCACACCCACACGGAGTTAATCCGCTGCCGCTACGTGTTTACTGCTGATCCTACAGACGTTGTCTGAGGGGCGAGGGACGAGGGTCTAATGACCTCAGCCCCGAGTATTCCGCTATTTGATCTGAAATAGTATCGGCTGCTNGAGGGGCGAGGGACGAGGGTCTAATGACCTCAGCCCCGAGTATTCCGCTATTTGATCTGAAATAGTATCGGCTGCTGGGACAGTGCGAAGCCATTTACTGGGTTGTTTATAACTTGCGACATTCTTTCTCTCCCTGTTCCAGNATCGGCTGCTGGGACAGTGCGAAGCCATTTACTGGGTTGTTTATAACTTGCGACATTCTTTCTCTCCCTGTTCCAGCGGCTCACGGTTAGTCAGCGAGGGTCTAAAGAATGGCCTTCTGGTTGCAGTAATACGATAAAACTTGCTGACTAACGAATCTTGCGAAATTCTCGGGCTCCACTTCAGTGAGTCTCACTCTTAGACTGCAGCGAGAAGAGTTCATGGCACGCTCTGCTATTACAAAGCTACCGATTATTACCAGCCAAGAAGTTACGCCGTGTCGAAAGAACAAGTACGTTATGTACATGCGAAGACATGTAACCAAAATTGTCACTTTGTCACAGAGTAGTTTAGCATACAGAGGTGAAAAAGCCGCTTATTCCGCAAACTCCAGCCGCACACGCCAGAAAAATTGCGTCACTGGCCAACATCATGTCGGAACCCCGTTCACCTACAATAGCCCAGCCAATAGGGAACATTTCACAGCACGCGGCCGCAAATCGAGACACAAGGCTCGTTTCCAGAGCCTCGCGCAGCTAATCTGTGAATGTGTCCTCCCACATCAAAGGAACCGCGACGCCATTTCGTCTTTGAGTGAGTGAAGAGAATTGGGCGACTCTTAACACCGAGTTCTTGAGAGTCGACGAGGGTGAAGCGAGGTGCGTACGGAGCAGCGCCGGAATGAAAGGGCAGGGGGAAANCGTCCCGCTCCCTCGCATTCTCCCTTATTGCTCACATTCCCAAGCACTCGCCACGTCGCCTCGCCCCTACGTGCATCTTGACTTCTCTGCTTAGTGCTTCCCCCCGCCCCCCTTGCACTCACTATCCTTTCTAAACCCATTTCAGCTGTAACCCATTCTCAGATTCTTCGCACTTTTTGAAACACACATTTGAAAAATCATCCCATTGTGTCCTAACTATGTCGTCTATCACAAGCGTTTTATACTTCTGTTAGCATAAAATACATCATTTTTTGGGTATCTTGAACTTTTGCTTGTATTTTGTCTATAGATTATAATATTTGATTTATAATTACACCTAATATGAATGCAAAAATAGTTAAAATACGTGTGTTGGTAATGCCTAGTAAGAAATAGTTTTCAAGGAAAATATAATTAAACTGAATGCGAACAGCTGAGCTGTCCCTTTGGGGTAAATGTCTACACTTACTTCAGGTTAATTCTACAGGTCAGGAAGAAAACGATATTTCTTATGGGAGAGTTTGGCATTNAAATGTCTACACTTACTTCAGGTTAATTCTACAGGTCAGGAAGAAAACGATATTTCTTATGGGAGAGTTTGGCATAGGGAAAATTTCCGTCGCAAGGTCAGCTGCTGTTACAAAGAAGTCGCTTTGTATTTGGCTGTAAATGGAGAAGTTCTGTTTATTTGTCTTAATAATTCGTGTTTGGCTCGAATTGTGATACATACTTGCCCCAGCCAAAATTTTAACTTCTAACTTTATTCCGTAACNATAATTCGTGTTTGGCTCGAATTGTGATACATACTTGCCCCAGCCAAAATTTTAACTTCTAACTTTATTCCGTAACTATTAGCCACGCCTTCTAATGGTTTTACGAGAGTAATCAGTAGAAATACAACTGTGTTTGGTATTGAGCGCCCATAAGCAAGCTTATTTCATTAGAAAATAGTTCCGAATTTAAGTGCGAAAAATATTATAGCTGACATCAAAAGGAACTTTTTACTTTTCTCCATTTCTTTAAGAAAACTACGCCGGATATACCTAAAATTATATTTTGAATTATTTCCACTACTTTTTTTATTCAGTTGTCGTATTTAAATAAGGTGAGTGGGTAAGCCAACGTTTTGCTAAATCCCGTTTTACGACAGAATAATAAACAACGCGTGGAGATATTTCGTTATATTCATAAGCCCTTCGTATTTTTATGGTATGATCAGGCCTTAGCTGAACGGCTTGCCTGATCAACACCTTCAAACATTCAACCTGGAAACTAGCGGGATTGCAACGCCATCATTTNTTAGCTGAACGGCTTGCCTGATCAACACCTTCAAACATTCAACCTGGAAACTAGCGGGATTGCAACGCCATCATTTTGTTGTCGATCCTTGCGAAATAAGACAGTTGCAGAAATCCCCTCCACCGGTCACTGAGCGGCGCCGCAGAACCACGCGATTGACATAGGCCAGGGTAACACCCGGAACGTGGTCCTTTCAACTTTAGTCCTTCGGGAGCCGACCCGACCAGCGAAGCAGACCAGGAAGATGGGTGTGTCCGGCCGGCGTTAACCGTCTCGTAGAATCAGCCTCCAGCTACAACAAGGTGATGACTTTCCAAGTAGGTTTAATTAAAATGGCGTGAATTAAAAGTAATAGTGAATCATCTTAAATTCAATGAAAAGCTCCCCCGATCATGAGTCATTTAAATAGCAACTGTATAATCTTCATGTAATGAAACCTCATCAGATACCGTTGTGCTCTACCGAATCATGAGTAATTATTGAGCTACGTCCCTAAATACTTTCAAGTACGAATTAGCTGAAAAGCTAGTTCGTAACAATGGTGGAGGCTTGGTTCCTCCCTACCCTCTCGCTGCCTTGCATCAGCTTCTNAGTTCGTAACAATGGTGGAGGCTTGGTTCCTCCCTACCCTCTCGCTGCCTTGCATCAGCTTCTCTACCATCTACCACCATTTCATTAAATTCCCCACCCACCCTCGCTAATTTCTGTATTAATAATAGCAAAATTTCAGCCACGTCCGCTTTTAACATTAAAACTTTTAAGTGGCAGTACAATTTAAATAATATCATAATATCTNAACTTTTAAGTGGCAGTACAATTTAAATAATATCATAATATCTACTTTTAAAATGAATTAGGTTCAAATAATAATTTACCTTTTACAGCTCAATATCTAAACACTTAAAGCAATTATTTGAAACCTAAATAACAATCGGTATTCAAATGTAAAGAATTTCAGTGTAAACCGCAAGTCCCTAGTTGCGTATATTCACGTGTAAACAATTTATAATAAAGGTTATTTTATATTAAATAATAAATAATTTAATTTTGAAATGCACATATTTTATATAAAATTTGTTAGGAAGTTCTTGTAACAACCATATAGCATCTGTCCCAATGACATGCCATTAAAACACTAATAACAACCAAAATGTTTAAAAACAAAGTGCATGACAATAATAAGGCCCTTGTTGTGGAGCGAAAGGACACAAGGGTTCGTCAGTAGACATGAGTGACATATGCCTTGGTAGCGTAGAGCTTGTATCGGCGTCATGTAGGATGCACTTGCAAGGATCCCTAGCTAACGGATCCGTTTAATAACTACTCGGAAAAAAAAGACTTTTGTTGATTACTCATTATCTGTTCAGTCCGTGTATACCTAATCGCGAAAGGTTCGGTTTTTTTTCATAAATAGAACCTAGAGTCGGAATTGTACAGAGTGAAGTGGAGTGTCTAATGTATAGAGACCTGAAAAATTCACGAGTTCAATGAACTGTAGGCTATACTCCATTGTTGTATGTAAAATCATGCAAATATCACTCTTAAATGGTTTCTCTCTGTATTAGCGGAAGACGGTGATTGGGTCTGCATTTTATTTGTGTTTATAATTGGCTCAGATATGTTCCTGAGGTGTAAACTAACGGGTGGGCCAGTAGCATACGCAATACAAACGTACGAGGCTTTGAATTCTAGCTTGTCCCGATATGAAACCGCGAATTTTTCAGGTCTCGACTAATGTAGTGTGTGTGTTTCCTGTTGGCAGCTTACTTTCGGGCCTTGCTGCTGTCGTTGGTGCCAATAGCTTGTGCCACTGCCATCGTACACTGAGACAGTGCTTCTCAGAGTGTGGGGCGGGACCCCCAAGGGGGGAGTGGAGCGCTTGAAAGGGAAGCGCAGCATGTTGCCCTGGAGGGAAAAAAAAAAACTAACTATCAGAAAATGGAAACGCATATAGAAAAATTGTGATGAGGTAATGTTGTTACTATCGCGAGGCCTTTCATAGCAGTACTCTAGGTTTTACACGACGCTTCGCAGTAAACAATAACTGTGTCACTAATCTCGACTGCTTTCATTGTTTTCGTGTCAGACACGTGATTGAAATGCAGATACAACTACTCTGAAAAACATTATACAAGTTTTGACCATGATTTAGCCACATCCAACGCATTCTCCGAGGCTTCAAGCAGGAAGCTGGACACGGTCGACGTTGAAACATGTGTCCGACAGTTTGGTCTTCTTTCTTCTTCCGGAAACATCATTATCGCCACTGCTGATGCCATATTAGCCATCAAGCAATGAAGATACTGATACCTTTTGCAGCAAGTTGTTTATGTGATATAAACTTTTCTGCATTGTATCGTTCTACNAAGCAATGAAGATACTGATACCTTTTGCAGCAAGTTGTTTATGTGATATAAACTTTTCTGCATTGTATCGTTCTACGTTGCAAGTTGCTAAAGAACTTAGGGTGGCCGTTTCTCATTTAGCACCACGATTGAAAAACTTTTTTTCTCAAAAGCATGGCCACACTCCACAATGCACTTTTAGAAGTTTCAATGTCTTTACAAATTATTTCACTTGAAAAGTACATTAATATTGTTTTATTCATGTGTAGATCTATTGTATGGTCAATTTTAAGATTTAAATAAGCAAATTTTTTAAATAATTTTTTTCTTTATGTATGTTTCATTCAAAATGCAAAACATGTATATCAGATCAATTGTGAAATTCATGTGTCTCATTTTACTGCACAATTGTTTTTGCTTATTACTTAAATATTGTTTCCTATAATACATGTTCATATTTATTGTATAGTTATTATAAGTATTTCAAATAATTTTAAGTCAAAAAGTGCTAAATAGTGTCTGCAAAAACATAAAATAAATAAAATGTCATAATATTAACCATGCTTTGTGTTTGTCAAATTTTGGTTGCACATGGCAAAAGGGGGGGNCAAAAACATAAAATAAATAAAATGTCATAATATTAACCATGCTTTGTGTTTGTCAAATTTTGGTTGTACATGGCAAAAAGGGGGGGGGGGGAGTTGTTGCGAGATTATTTGCAATTTTCAAGGGGCACACGGAGAACCGCTGCACCAAGCCACTGGTTTCGATAATGAAACACGTGCTGTAACAACTTAAGTACAGCACAGAAGAAAGTATTACTTTTTTGCAGCAAGTCACATACATTGCTTACATTGCAAAGCTCTGTGTTCTCGAGCCACTTAAGCTTGGTAATAAGCTACTGACATGCGATAGCATTTTTATCTGTGGTTTGTGTACACAATTATGACGTCACATTGTTACCCCCTCCCTCGCCCCTCGGGCTCTGCGTTTCACACGGAAGTAACGCCGGACCGAACAAGGATTTCAAGATAAGCTCAACACTTCCTATGTCCGTACGTAATACTTCTACTCTTCAAAAGCACACATAAATGTTTTGGTATGTTTACGTCTGTTTATGAAAAAAAAAAAAAACTTAAACTACGACCATAGGTTGGTTCAAAGTATTTTATACTACAAAAACGCTTAAACCATTTACAAGACCAGTTTATATTTTATTAAACTTNTAGGTTGGTTCAAAGTATTTTATACTACAAAAACGCTTAAACCATTTACAAGACCAGTTTATATTTTATTAAACTTAAAACAGATTAATTTTCTTACTATCGTAGGTTACTTTTAAAAAATCTGTTACTCTGTAAAAAAAATTTTTTGAATTGTTCCCTGGAAACTTAGTTGCTAAGATTAATTTTTGTAACACTATAAATAAATTATAGAAAAAATTATAACACATTTTATAGAAAAAGTTAAAACAAATTTTGCAGGTATTTCCGCAAGCAAGACCTGTAGACTTCGCAATAATTATAAACATGGATATACCAATGTGTTTTAAAGATACAATAATGTAACTTGTACTGTTACAAGAAAATTTTNAATAATTATAAACATGGATATACCAATGTGTTTTAAAGATACAATAATGTAACTTGTACTGTTACAAGAAAATTTTCGCAACTATTCTGTAAAGCGTAGACAAATATTTTACTGTTCAGTCTATAAGACTGCAACGGAAAATGATGTGAAAAAATGTCTAATTTCTTAGTATTCATGTATGTTTTATAAAAATGATTTCTGCTGATAACCAAAATTTAGAACTGTGCTGTTTTATAAGTTCACATGCAAACAAGACAGATACTACCTTGAGTCTCGAACTGACATTTTTCATCTCGGCATCTTGAGCATTTTAGTTAGCTGATGGTAAGTGTTCTATGTGAAATACAGAGTTCCTGTCTCAGAGTCGCCCACGAAATGGCCTCACAAAAACAAAAAACACGCGCACGAGGTTCATTTCCTTGTGCTCGGTGTGTTCCCAACAGACTTTAGGAGACTGTTACACAGTGGTCAATGCAGGAACTTCAGGAGAATGTTACACAGTGGTCAATGCAGGACACAGTGAGCAGGATGGCTAGTTTAATGAAATGCTGATATTTAAATTTTGTAAATGTAGAGTAGTAAATTTAATTTGCACAGGTGTGTGTGTGACTTGATACATTTTTTCGAGTATTAAACCATCCCAACATGTGAGGACATAACCGAATACATAGCTTTCTAGCTGTTGTGTTATATTTCAGCGCTACTAAAAATGAGTTTTTAATTCAAATTTAACATTTTTCGTTTTATATTTTAATAGTTTAGTGTTATGATTTACTTAATATTCACAAAATTCGTATCAGTTTTCATGTGCCAATGTATCATTACGGTAAAGGCATTTTCTCAGCTTTTCAAAACCATTATAATTTGATATGTGGTAATGGTTCTTAGTTTCTTTTCTCTACTTCTGCGATTATATTTATATTTAACCACAAGGGAGTGTATATTTCCACGTTTCCTTCATTGCACAATGATGTACAGACAAATGTCTAGAGGAATGACAATTCCGGCAGCTGCCTTAATGTCGAAATTATTTCGACACTTTACAGCTCGATTCCGGTATGCAATTCCGCTATCGAAAATTGACTTTAAGCATTCCTCTAGCGGAATGACGTTATTCCGCTAGAGGAATTATTCCGACGGTCTGAGGAACTGGGCCCCAGGAGGGCTGCCAGAAGGCGGACACACACGGACACGATGCGGAAGTCGCAGCGATGGGGCGCGCTAAATGCGGCAGGTTGCCAGTCGCCTCGCCCCACATTCCTCACGCACCTGCTGGCTCGGCGGTGCGTGAACGTGCGTGCGTCTACGTTAGCGCTCTGTGCTCAGGTCCTCCTCGGCCCTTACGCATCTCATCACTTCCGTTACAGCTGTGATTTCCTCGAAGTGATCCTTTGTGTAGACATGTTCCATTTCGCGTCGACAGATTTTACACCAGGTATTACTCTGCTATGCTCAGATGACCGAACGTAATACTCTCAGTTCCATGATTTCACTTATTTCAAAAATATCGTATTTTTAACCTTGCTATGTTCAAGCAGACACACTACTTCGTCATACAAATCACTGAGCTGTAGGTTTTGTATTCGCTGATAACGNCCACATTCCTCACGCACCTGCTGGCTCGGCGGTGCGTGAACGTGCGTGCGTCTACGTTAGCGCTCTGTGCTCAGGCAGGTCCTCCTCGGCCCTTACGCATCTCATCACTTCCGTTACAGCTGTGATTTCCTTGAAGCGATCCTTTGTGTAGACATGTTCCATTTCGCGTCGACAGATTTTACACCAGGTATTACTCTGCTATGCTCAGATGACCGAACGCAATACTCTCAGTTCCATGATTTCTCTTATTCCAAAAATACCATATTTTTATCCTTGCTATGTTCAAGCAGACACACTACTTCGTCATACAAATCACTGAGCTGTAGGTTTTGTATTCGCTGATAACGATGCATTGGCAAGCATGGATTTATAAAATGTAGAAGGATGCACAAACTTACCAGATGTGTAATGGGAAGGGGGGGGGGGCTCTCGCATGCGCTGTTAAACATGCTTTACCTAGCCAGTTGCCAGAACTCGCAACCTTGCTATAGAATGCAAAATTAATTTAATTTTCAGTTATCTACATATTATTAATGTATTACGAAAATGTAAATAGATAAGATAAAAAAAAATTGACTCGTGAAAAGCATGACAGGGTGTTTTATAACGATTTTCAGTGCACAAGGTCATTTTCTCAAATCAAGCAGTACTAATCCTATAAAACACTGAACACACGTTTTATGTGTAAAATAATAAAAATGTAAAAAATTAAAAATCGAAAATAACGAGTTTTCTTCACACACACACACACACACACACACACATATATATATACAAGATCACGAAGCACACAAAAATCCGGCGAGAAATAGTAATTTATACAGTTCACAAAAATTATCTGCATCATGTGACCGACGTATGCGATATTTACTCTATTTCAGGAAACCACACCAGCCCGAGCAGTATCTATGGGCTGTTATTTTGAGTTTCACTTGCGTGTCCCTTTCTAAGGTTAAAAAATAAAAAATTTACGAATTCATTTGAGGGAGGTTGGATCGACCCCGTCGGATATCTAACTCGGTTTGCCTTGGTGGGAGATGAGCGTTTTACCCACTACACCACGGTGATCGCCTTGGTGCGCAGAGCTTCAGCAGAAAACGTATAGTTAAAAAACCGTCCTACGTGTCTGAGGGAGGACTACTTACGAATAGCATTTAAGAAACGCTACGCGTCTCTATACGTTTTTCAGTTCCTCCATTTCCCTCTAAAGCATGTCGCGATAGTGAAAATGGCTAAAACGGGTGTTTTCACGATCATTTTTAAGTATGAACATTACGGTATAAAACGTTTAAAAAGTGATAGAGACGTGCATCAAACCTTTATTTTCATTATTACGTCATAAAATGGTAGGGTCTCCGCTGAAAGTCTCGTAGAGGCGTGTTGTCGACGGCAAGAGCGCACGCCAGTTCAGTGCTTTGCGCGTAGAGGCCATGCGAGAGTTGACGCACATGTCTCAGTCGCCCTTAGCGCTCCCACGCTTGTAGATCTTCAGACGTGTGAAATTCCTTCAACCAGGCGGGGACCTTAAGTTGGACGGAGACTACGTCGCGCTGTGCCGCCGAGGCAGCAGACCTCTGGTCGCCGCGCTGGAAGGGGAGATGTGCATGTTCACGGCAAAGAGAGCAGTTTTGAGGCCCTGCTTACTTTTCCCTTCACGCCATTTGTTATCCTTTAATGTTACACTCGGCCACAGGGATTTAAGTCACCATAAAGCTATTGGCCTACAGTCCTGCAAACTGTGTCGGATGAACGGACGTTTAACGACACAATCGAGACTAATATATAATTTTATTACGCTTATTTTGATACCGACTTGTATAGGCCGTTCAAGGATAATTGAGTGTACTTTTGAAATCGACGTTTTAAAAACGTCACAGTCTCTACCTGCATGCATTTAAACGGGCGCATCGTTTGCCATAGGCTCAGTAAAGTTGGCAACGTCGAATAGGAATAGGGTAAACATTTACGAATGCATGTATATATATATATATCCTAACTAATATTATATATGCGAAAGTGTGTTTGTTTGTTTGTCCTTCTTTCACGTCGCAACGGAGCAACGGATCGGCATGATTTTTTTTGACAGAGATAGTTGGAGGGCCGGGAAGTGACATAGGATACTTTGACGCATTCTGCGTCCCTATATTTTATTCGTCAGAACACACGCTCTGGCGAAGCTCGCAGGCGGACGACCACAATAAGGATTAAGGGTTTTGTGGACGTGCCGGCAGAGTGACGCCAGGAGCCTCGCAGCTGCAGAGGCACCCTACCAAAGGTTTCTGCACGTGCAACTGTTCCTGCACGTGCAGACGACATCCGGAGACAACGGAAGGCACCAGGGCGCGGACACAGCTGCATTTTGCAGCTGCCCAAGGGACACCGAGATCCCACCACCAGCTGCGTCTGTCCCGGGCTTGTACCGCAATAAACCATGAGAGCTTTTAGCGGGCGTGCACGCAGAACGGGACAATAAACTTCCAGGCCAGAATCAAGGGACGACGCCAGGCAGACTGCGGACCACAGGAGCAGCGGCCACATGTTTTACGACTCAGGGGGACGACAAGTACCCCGGACACATGCAGAGATGGTGGAAGTTGAATATGGTGAGGGAGCCTACATAACCACGAGGAGGAGGACCAAGCGTGGCAGTCAGCCGACGGAAACGGAGGAGGACGGAGCGAATCCGCGAGCAGACGTCAACGGCAGCCGGCCGTCGTCAGGCGCAGAGTACTGCGTGGACCCG
>NQII01004008.1:192291-223985 GCA_002778355.1 Clitarchus hookeri
TTTTTTTTGCTCTCCAGTGTATACATTTATATATATAATTTCCAAATTCGTAAAATATTTACTGTTATAACAATTTCAAAGTTTTACTTTACCAGAAAATTAATAAAATGAGCAGGCCTTTGACGATGTTAATTTTGCACGCGGTGGATGAATAACACGCAATGTGCATACAAAGAGATGTTGAGGAATGCTATGAGAAGTGGTCAGTTTGCAGTGAGCAGCCCACAACGCGAGGAGATGTGGTCTGTACTTGTGCTCACGTCACGAGGCTCCGACAAGAGAGAGAGAACGCGAGTGTGCACCTCGCGTCGCAGGAGGCTCAGAGCGCCTCTCCTCAGACGTACTGTATCTGCAGAGAGAGAGAGAGAGCGAGAGCTGGTATCCGGACACCATCTCCTTGTCTCAAGGACACCTCCGGCGGCACTTATGCGTGTCTAGTCCATTCACGGTTACTTCCCGCTTTTCTGAAGCCCTGCGAACGTTCTACTTCCAGGATACCACTCCGCCTCACGACAACAAAGCTCAACTAAGAAACTACACAAGCGGGACAGCGCACCGCATTCTTGCGCCCTCAGTATAGTCATATTTTGCATGAGAACTATTTCTTACTAGGCATTATCAACACGCCTATTTTATCACTATGCTTACTCTTATTAATTATTAATGAAATATTGTAAGTTATAAATAAACTGTATGTGAAAGTTCGTTTTAAAAAATTAAGGTACTTTCATGTTAACAGAAGTATAAAACGCTTGTGATACATGACGTAATTAGGAAACAGCCAAGCACGTCATAAATAGGATATTCTTTTTCAAATGTTTGATTCAAAAAGTGTGAATATACCATCAGGCTATACTCGTCTTCTGCCGCCCTCGATCTGGCCTGGGGCCTGGGGCGACCGCAACAAATCGCTGGTTCGAGTCCCGTCGCTGTCAGATTAATAGCACTTCGGTAAATGATGAGCGTATCGCCCGGTGACGGGGCAGCTCGGCCAGGTAACTATCGGCACGAGGAAAAAAGTACCACGAATAACGGCGAGGGGGCGCCGAAAGAGAAGCTGCTAGAAGCGAGGGGGGAGATGGCGATTTCAAATAGTTGATTCGGAATTATTTGTCTGCCCGTAAGAGAAAACTGCAAGGCGCAATTTTTTTTCCACGCCGGTTCCTCTGAAACGTCTTTTTTTTTTCTTTGCTATCTGGGAGGAGAAGAATGCAAACAAAAGANTCCTTTTTGAAAAGACGAGATAATTATATTGGGGGGATCCGTGTGGCTGACGCCGGGTCAACAGACGGGCGTCTCTCTGAGGGTTTTATTTTCTCCACCCCTCCCCAACTGCTCCCTGCCCCCTTTCCACTAGCACACTTCTTCTCGAACAGACGCTTTATGCTTGTATTCTGCACAGGGCTTCACAATCTTCTGTCCTTGTTCTACGAAATCACTTTCTCTTTCTCACAACGCCACTGTCTCCTAACCAGATATATCACCGAGAAAGCATTATGCCGCGTTAAGCTTCTGCCAAAAAGTAGTTTTCAAAACACTGTAGCGACTTGCAATTTTGTGATTCGATGGCACATGTTTTAGTTCATTACAGGGATGGAGTTGAGTACTAAGAGTGCGAAATTCTCATTTCTCACATAAACATATTCACACACACAGGAGACATTACACCGAAATCTAAAAAGGAAACAAAATTCTCCCACGATAAGCCAGCGTCTCCAGTTGTATTTTTTTTTACCGGTAAATGCTTCATATTCATTTGCAAATATTCTACGCTTCAAACACACTTTCGTTTGTTTGACCGACCCTGAAAAACTCTGAGCCAATAGTAAACCTGCAACAAAAGCCGGGGCTTATCATGGACAACTAGAACCCCAGAGTAGATATAAATAAACAGAGATTAAATGGCGTGGTGGTTGCTTNCCGGGGCTTATCATGGACAACTAGAACCCCAGAGTAGATATAAATAAACAGAGATTAAATGGCGTGGTGGTTGCTTTTATGTGCATACCCTTTCTCTGATTGGCTGTGCGAAGCTCTCCGGGAATGAACCTTGGTTCTGATAGGTCATTGCGTACTGCAGAAGGCTCCCTATTGGCTGGGCTGCCGGCTGGAATGTGAATCACCAGGCGCTGATTGGCGAACGGCGTTCCGACACGTTGCTGGTCAGTGACGCCATTTTGATGGCGCGTGCGTCGGGAGTTGACGGAGCAAGTGGCAGTTTAACCTCTGTATACATGAGTACTCTGTGCTAGAACTGACGTCTCACTGTGCAAATGACATCGGCGCGAGCGTAGTATACGAACCACTGTGATTACAGGTCAATGAACCCTGAAGATTACTGAACCTTCATTAGCTGTGTCTGATTTTCGCGAAAAAAGACCTCTTGACAAAGTGAATTCAAAAACACTTACCTTAGATACCCTGCCATGGTTGGATACGCGCCTTAGGCAACTCGCCAATCGCTGACCTTCAAAGTGGGAGTAAGCCCATTATGAATGGCACAGTCATCTTTTCACAAAGTTGGGCTGCTAGTGACCAAAAGAAATTACGTACACGTGAATACTTAGCTTCTATCCGTCATATGCTCATGTGCAAGCTGTAGTGAAAATAAAACCAGATATGCCCCTTCGCCCTCTCTGATGAACAGAACAACATCCTGTACAACAAAACATGCGACTCCAAGGTTGTAACTGATGCTATCTTTGTTATTTATCTTCTCTTGAAAAGTCGCATGCAATGTGAAGCGCAGATTGAAAACTGACTCTTTTGTGGAGTGAAAAAGGAAATGTTGAAGTCCTGGTTTAAAATATTGTGATATATTTAAGAGCTTCCGAATGTCTTTATTTGAACCTTGCATTCTTTGGCGCAATCCCTGAGAAAATCTGCCAGAGTTTTTCCGCCTTTAGTAAATTCCGAACTGGACCTACTCTCGGTATAACGAGACTCCGTTCTTCGTATGTCGAAGGGAGTTTATTTGCCATCGGACGCCTTCTCTTACGCTAACATACGATTTGCGATGATTATTACGCTTTCCTCCAATGCCAGTTAGTACCATTCCTACTTCCGTGCATTTCTCAATAACTGTTCTGCTTGGCCTCTATGTGCCACTCAGAGTAACTTTGAAGGTAGTTTTGCAGACTGGAATGCGGTTATTACTCGAGGTGTATTACAGTGAATTATTGTTCCGCCTCTTACTTCCATGGAAATTGTATCAGTATTTTGGTTCAACGGGAAATAAGCAAGAAGATATAAAGTCTTGTTGACCATTTATGTCTCCACTGCTGTGGAGATGTTTCTTTCCTTCCCTCTTTTGTGATATTTGAAGTACATTTTAAAATGCGGTTTTCTTTACAATGAGATAATAGTTTTCTCTCTTTCATCTGCTTATTCATTTGTATGAAATATAAGCTTTTACCATATGTTTAAATCGCTTTGCTGCATTTTTANTCTCTTTCATCTGCTTATTCATTTGTATGAAATATAAGCTTTTACCATATGTTTAAATCGCTTTGCTGCATTTTTATTTTATTGTGCTGTCTTACATTTTCGTTTTCCCTATATTTTCTCTTCAGTTTTACCTACACTTACAACCTTATAAGTTTCTCTAGGACTTTAAGCTGCTGCTCAACCCGACAAACGTGGTGATTAATCTTATGTGTTATTTTAATTCTATGTAGTCATAAAGGTCTTCAGGGGCCGCGGTGGCTCAGCTGCTCGCCTCCCACCAAGGCGAAACGGGTTCGATCCCCGGCCGGGTCACTCCCGGATTTTCGCAAGTGGGGATCGTGCCGAACGATGACACCGGTCATCGGGTTTTTTCGGGGATCTCCCGTTTGCACCGCCTTCTTATTCCGGCGCCGCTCCATACTCGCCTCATTTCACCCTTATCGGCTCTCAAGACCTCGTTGTTAAGAGCCACTCAAATCTCTCAACTCAACTCAAGCAAAGGTTTTCAGAGTAACTAGACGATCCTGAATCGTCGTAGCTTTTGCATTGCCTATCAGTGTTACTGAGTGTCATTATATAAGCAATTGCTAGTCTTCCATTGGCTAGGCTGGTGGGTGCTTTTCGATCAACACAATTTCCTTCAGATTTCTGATAGTTCTTAAATGAGGTTTCTTCAACTTTGGCAGATGTCACTAGATTATCACAATTTAGTTTATACTGGTTACTGTTCTCAAAAATAGGTTAAACCATAACATCACTCATAAGTTTTGTATAATCAGAAAAGGTGGGTGTCGGTGGATCAGTACTGGCTGACATCTTAAAGTTGAATAAGTTATTATTTTCCTTCAGATCCTCTTTTTATATGCAGCTTCAGGATTAGCTTAGCGGTAAAACATCTTGCAACTTAAAACAAATAATGCGACTTCTACATAGCCTTGGTATATCTAAGTTTACATCACTGATATAAATGTCGTATTAAAAAGGTAACCACTGATTATTTGGCGACGTTATAATATAATAGCGAAAATCGTTTGAGCACATTTTCAGCTAGACAGCTTCTGCTAGCTTCAGAAGTGGTGATAGAGACAAGGTAGTTTTTAGCATATTTGATACTAAAACCTCAAAAATTTACATTAACTTTTGTTAAACATTGCTTGAGAAAAATGTGATAATAAGTATTTGTTAAAATATATAGACGAGATTGAAAAGCAGAAGGAGGAGGTACACTTTTTACAAATTTATTTAATGAATATTTTATTATTGTCAAATTAAAAATTTTATATATTTCATGTCAAACTCTCTTAACAGAGTATATATTACTTTTTTATCATCGATGTGACAAATTTATTTTATATCGAAAATTGACTTAAAATCTTGATTTATAGAAGTTATAATTTAGCAGAAGGATTTCCTATATAAGTAAATGTGTATCATTACTCTATAAACCCTGAAATGTAACTTCAAACAATGTGTAGAACAGTATCCTGCACCAAAAACTTTGCACTACCAAACATATATTTAGGGACTGGAAAATTACCCGAATTTATATTAATACAAGCTAGACGTCAAACACGTGTACATTTTTTTTACGTTTGCAATTGTATCACAGTGGATATGCCCAGGTGAACTCCGAGCCAGCAGTAGACATACAAGAGAACAAGCACTGACTCACATGCCAAATGATCTGAGGTAAAACGTAAAACGGCTACACAACGGGGCACCAGACAATGAAAAAATAGCTGAGACTCGAAAATGCATAGTATAGTGGAGTCTAGCCTACAGGGTTTTAAAATACGAAATTTTCCTGACCCTATTTATATTGTATGCTATTTGTATTATCACTATAAACAAATTTATAAATTTATTATTGTTACATTTATAAAACAGTCAGTTACATAATAGTATTCCAAAAAATACAGCATTTCCGATTACAGCTCTTTTAGCCATGAGGACGTTAATTGCAAGACTTCATTTGCGCTGCTGTAAGAGTACCGCTGCTGTGCAACGGGTACAGTGCGTTTACTGCGCTCAAGTTGTGCATCAAGAGCATCATTACCATGAAATTGCACACAAATAAAACTGACACAGGATGAAATTAAAATGTAAAGTTAAAACACGTACTTTTATATTGAATACAANCACTATAAACAAATTTATAAATTTATTATTGTTACATTTATAAAACAGTCAGTTACATAATAGTATTCCAAAAAAATACAGCATTTCCGATTACAGCTCTTTTTGCCATGAGGACGTTAATTGCAAGACTTCATTTGCGGTGCTGTGTATTGTAAGAGTACCGCTGCTGCACAACGGGTACAGTGCGTTTACTTCGCTCAAGTTGTGCATCAAGAGCATCATTACCATGACATTGCACACAAATAAAACTGACACAGGATGAAATTAAAATGTAAAGTTAAAACACGTACTTTTATATTGAATACAANCACTATAAACAAATTTATAAATTTATTATTGTTACATTTATAAAACAGTCAGTTACATAATAGTATTCCAAAAAATACAGCATTTCCGATTACAGCTCTTTTAGCCATGAGGACGTTAATTGCAAGACTTCATTTGCGCTGCTGTAAGAGTACCGCTGCTGTGCAACGGGTACAGTGCGTTTACTGCGCTCAAGTTGTGCATCAAGAGCATCATTACCATGAAATTGCACACAAATAAAACTGACACAGGATGAAATTAAAATGTAAAGTTAAAACACGTACTTTTATATTGAATACAAACACATGCCCTAATGTCCGACGTTATTACTAATACATTTTATTATTTTCCTCATTCCACTTCGTTAATAACAAGCCAAATTTGTGTCTTACTTTCATTCATCTTCACATTTTGGCAAGTGTTTCGTATATTTTTTTTCCATTTTACTGGGCTACAAACACATCTTTTTTGAGTTTTGGTGTTCTTCTGCTTGTGTAGCGACGAGGTAGAGGTACACACAATAAATGGTCTGAAACAAGACGCGAAAAAAAGGAGGATTCAAATCTGCTTAACGAACCGCAGACCGGCAACAGGCGGGAAGCGAATTTCCCGCGCTGCCAAATCAGTTTTCCCGATTAAATATCCCGAGACTTCCAGAGCGCATTCGATTTGTTGAAATCCATAAAGCAATTCTATCTCTCACCACATTCCACCCCTTAATTATTTTTCTACCTAACCTAACCTAACCTGANCCAGTTTTCCCGATGAAATATCCCGAGACTTCCAGAGCGCATTCGATTTGTTGAAATCCATAAAGCAATTCTATCTCTCACCACCTTCCACCCCTTAATTATTTTTCTACCTAACCTAACCTAACCTGACCTAACCTAACCTAACCTAACCTAAACTAAACCTAACCTAACCTAACCTAAACTACACTAAACCTAACCTAACCTAATCACACCTAATCTAACCAAACCTAACCCAGAATAGTGCATAATCATTATTTTCCCAGTTTAACCTGACACANAGAATAGTGCATAATCATTATTTTCCCAGTTTAACCTGACACAGCCCACAGCAGTATGTGAAAAAAGCTTGTTTTTCAGTGTAAAATGGTTTAAACGTAAGAAGTCTTCCTTTATACTCCAGAAACGCGTGTATAGTATAAACGGTTCACGGCAAACTAAGCACTTTTCAAATCAACATATGAAAAAAAAACACTTTCCTTAATAACATGCATGTTGAAAGGAAACACTGACTGGCATGTTCCCTGTTTCGTTGGTAGCGAAATACAAAAAGTAGTACATAATTTGAACGCCAAATTCAAAGTGTACCTTTTGCATTTGTGTCAACTGAATTTATTAAAAATACTTTTCTGTTTGTTTTACGTAGATCAGAAATGAACTTTGTATATTATTAACGTATTTATATTCATATAGATTTCTCAGATTTCGCAGTTGCACTCGATTGACGCATGAATAAATTTATAGGGTTCATGCAATTCTAATTGTATACAGTATGCTTTGTAACTTATGTTACAGACTTTGGGATGTGATTAAGCATGGAAAAACAGGCATCAAAGTTGAGAAACATGTTGTCCTTCAAACGTACAGTACACATGAATGGCGCGAACGCCTAGCAGATAGGCTGCCTGTGAGGCGTGGCGACCAACACGACTCCGAATAGCACACTACCCATCAGCTATGTAATATGACGTGTTTATATCGCACCATTTGATGGCCACCGCGTTCGCCGCACCTCATTCTTCTAGACTTCTTTTTGCGGGGTCACATCCGTGGAATGCGTAACAGACCTTATGCCGAGCATTGTCGCAGCCTGCAGCAATGTCAGGAACACACAAGGGATGTTGGAAAAGGCGCGACAATCCGTCCTCCTGTGGTGTCGGTGCTATGTAGATGTTGGTGACCTTGAGTCTGAACATTTACTATTAAATAATCACGCAAGGTGCCTGACTGCTGGGTGTTCCTCTCGTCATTTCAACATAACATTCCAAGGGGTATCTCCTTAACGAGTCGAGTAACGACAAAATTTCTCTCAGCTTTTCTGCCGTTTTTTTATTCCTAGTCACCTCCCAATGTCTGTAACATTCTGTATATGATGGAAGGATACCAAATGGGTAAAGAAGTAGATCTCAGGCAGGGATTTCAAAAGTGCTCAGATAACAGTGAACAGCTTATAGTGAGTGAGTGAGTGATGAGATTTGGGCGGCTCTTAACATCGAGGTCTTGAGAGCCGATGAGGGTGACGTGAAGTGAGTACGGTGCAGCGTCGGAATGAAGGGCTGGGGGGAAACGGGATATCCCTGAGAAAACCCGCCGACCAGCGGCATCGTCTGACACGATTGCCACATGAAAAAATTCGGGAGCGACCCCGCCGGGAATCGAACACATGGTTCACCTTGGTGGGAGGCTAGAAGTCTAACCACTACACAACCGCGGCCCCCCTGAATAGCTTATAACCGACAGTTGTCAACACTTGAGACGCACTCGGTAAACCTTGGAATTCGTCTTGAGCAACGGGCATTGTTCGCTTCCCTGGCAGGAAAATAATGTCTACGATGTGGAAACTGCGAACAACACAGAAACTGCGTCCGCGACGTGAAGTTATTCATGTTTGTTGCTGAGTACATTTCAAATTAGTGTCGTCACTGAAGGATGTTTTGTCAAAACTACCCGCGAGATATATTTTGTCTGTAGCAAAATTACTTTAACTGATAGCGTAATAGTTTCATTGAAGTTATAATTTTGAATAAATAAACAATTGTTCAGCTTTCATAAAAGTTTTTACAACTAAATTTTTTGAGTGAAAATTTTTATTATAAGCTTTTATTGTTGTGGACAGAATTTTTTTTATCTTCCTCTGAAAGTTACTGTGATTTCGTCATACCACGAGGAAGTGATACACCAATTACGTTTATGATCGCGATGTCATGTATACCTTCACGACTAGTTATTACGTGTCAACTAAATGGGTGTCGTAGCACCCGGAGTCTTTCCTCCCGTGTGACCTTACTATCTTTCTGAATGAGGCTCAAATAATACACGAGCATTGTGGTAGCTTGCGGCTTCCGCTGTGGTACCAGTTACTTACATTAACTCATATCCTAATAACATTTAATCAGTTACAACAGTGACCGTTAATTACGTTACTTCGTTGTCTACTATCTGTGGGGTCACTAACACGCAATACTAGTGACTGGTTCAGTCGAACCCACATCGAATCACCTTAAATCATGCGTAAACTCCTCAACTTGGTCACTAAAGTAAATATCAGCTCTTTAACTCTCTTTAATGGCTCAGTTATCACCGATATAAACTGATTTTAATTTATTTAATTTTGGATTCTTATCAGTAGAATACAGTTCAGCTAGTAGATTTTATAATTAATATATTTTAAAATTAAACAATTAAATATTCCTTTCTAAATTATTTTACTTAGTTTGGAACGTTTATTTCACAAAGAATATTAAATTGAGCCAGTTATTAAAATGAAACAGACGAAGATTAAACGTCTTTCCTTTTCAAAATATATACATTATACACATTGAAATATTGAAATCTTAGTCTTACATAATACAAATGGTAAAGAAGATAAATAATTAGAAAATCCAATGAATAATGCATAAAGGACTTCTTACACACACACACACACACTAACACGCGTACACAGAAATACTGGGATTATTTAACCACTGAAAGTGACTTGGTTTTGAATAGCAACGCAATGAAAAATGTAATAATGTAATTTTTAGTTTAAAATAATGTAAAAACTGTGCAACCGAACAACTATCGGAATTACGTTAGGGCCTACATATTACTACAAACACTGCTGTTCGAAAGTGTAAGAGAAATTTTTTTTTATTATTAAATTGCTTTAATCTGTGAAAAGAATAACATTCGATTACATATGTATATATGTATAAATTTTTTACTTTTCCTTCATTTTCCGTGTATTTTATATGACAGAGCTGACATTTACAAAATTGTTAGTTTACAAGTTTTTAAACTAAGACACACTTGGGTTTATTTCAATATTTAGTAACAATTAAGGCTGCCTTGGTATATATATTCTACATAGAGGTAAGCATCTCCCTTAGTTTAAACATCTTCTAGGCAAAGTGGGGTGGAGAGGTTTGGGTTCTTAACATCGAGGTCTAGAGAGCCGATGAGGAAGAAAAAACCCGCCGGCCAGCGGCATCGCCTGACAGGACCCTCACATGCGAAAAACCGGGAGCGACCCCGTCGGGAATCGAACCCGGTTCGCCTAGGCACGCCACCACGTCTCACTCTCTAGGCAAAACTTCAGCAAAGGAAGAAGAGGGTTACGCAGTCACTTGTCTTTGGTAAAGGTATCAAACGTTACAACATCAATGATTTCTTCCAGTTTACCGAACTGATGTGCGCGCTTGCGACATGCGTACGAGAATCATTAAGCAGCAAGTGGCAGCGAGTCGCCTTATAGGCGAGCTGCGGAGAGACTGCCGGCGAGCAGCCTGAACACGTAATGTCGTCACCAAGGCCCGGCCAGACGTGTCGGCTGTGAACGCACTCTGTAATCTCGCTCGTTAGCCATGCAAATGAAATGCGCAGCTAACATTCCTTGTGCCAATAACTACGGGTTTCGGCCGGGCCGGAAGGAAAGGACCCCCACAAACTCACCACCTTTTTTTTTCCAGCTTCTGGCCCACAGAAAAAAAAAATAAGGGGATCACGGTCATATAAGCCTAAATATCAATTGGTTTTTCAGGGGATTTTTTTTTTACCAAGTCCGGTCTGCACATTATTCAAGACCTAGACGTCAACTCAAAGAATGAGGTTATTCGGGAATCGACGTGTCAAAAAATATGCTACGTGACTTATAAGTCACAACCTTTTTCCTGTCACCAGTCACGGCGAGGTACAGTTAAACTTATAAGTCACAGCCTTTTTCCTGTCACCAGTCACGGCGAGGTACAGTTAAACTTATAAGTCACAGCCTTTTTCCTGTCACCAGTCACTGCGAGGTACAGTTAAACTTATAAGTCTCAGCCTTTTTCCTGTCACCAGTCACGGCGAGGTACAGTTAAACTTATAAGTCACAGCCTTTTTCCTGTCACCAGTCACGGCGAGGTACAGTTAAACTTATAAGTCACAGCCTTTTTCCTGTCACCAGTCACGGAGAGGTACAGTTAAACTTATAAGTCACAGCCTTTTTCCTGTCACCAGTCACGGCGAGGTACAGTTAAACTTATAAGTCACAGCCTTTTTCCTGTCACCAGTCACGGCGAGGTACAGTTAAACGCGTCCCATTTTCAGCAGACGTGTGGCCCGAAACCCAGTAATCAAAGAGAAAATACTGTAGTCGACTATCAGTATCGTCATACATTTTGAATCAAACATTTGAAACATCACACCATGTATAACGTCTTCCGTTTATTTCTAAGTAAATCATATGTCGTAGGCGTATTATACTTCTGTTGCTACAAAAGTATCTAATATTTGGTTAAATTCAATTTCTAATTATATTTTACTAACATTAAATTTATTTTATGATTCATACGGATGAAAAAAAAAACCACAGGTGTATTGGTAATGCCTACTGAGAAAAAGTTCTCATAAAAATATTATTCACCAGAGTGCGCAAGAATGCGGTGCTGTGTCCCTTTGTTGTAATTGTATTAACTTGGTTAAGCCTTGTTTGCACGAGGCGGAGGAATAGCGTGAAAGTAGAGCTTCAGCAGGACTTCAGGAAAGTTGGAAGTAACCGTGAATGGACCACAGTCCCCACAGCAGCATTCTGGGCGTTGCAGTGCTGCCAACGCGTGGTTGCACGGCATCACAACGATGCTCAAAACTGTACACTCATACCGGACGCCGTATAAAGCTGGACTCACAACCATCCATCGCATACCGTGAGGGGGCAGTGAAGTGATTTTAACTATGTTTTTGGGTTTCTCGAGCTATGATTACTTTATAGAAAGCAGCATAATGTATCCGTACACGACACAAGATTTTTTTTTCCAAAATCTGAATTTATTTTTTAAATAATTACGTTCGTACACGTAAAATATACATACGTTGTGAGCACGACTAGTGTCTCATTATTTTTTTTTTCTTTAAATTAAAACAAAACTGATATACTAAATATTTTATTAAAATTATAACACAACTGATGCCCTAAATATTTTTTCTTTGCCAACTGCGTTTTTTTTTAACTTACGTGAGCAGGACATAACTAGAGATAAAATTAAAAATATATTGTTTTAAACAGATTTATTTATGCACACACATAACAATATTATTATTATTCTGCATGAAGTAAGGAATGCTTTTTTTTTACACGTGTCTCTTCTCTGAGTCTTGGAGGGCAGTATACTCTGTACCATATATGAAGGCCACATTCTTGACAGTTGATGATCGCCGCGCCAATATTTACTTTTCGTTTATGTATCCATTCGCCATAAACTGGCTTTGATGCGACGAGTCAGCGCGTCCAGGAGGTGCTGCTTCGGGCAGCAATTAGTGAACTACTTGGGTGGCGCGGCAGGCGGCGAGAGGTTTGAAGGGCGGGTGTAGAGTCTTTCGTAAACGCTGTACACGAAATATATGTTACTTTAAAAACTATGCAGTGCGCGTGAAAAATAAAACTATTGGTACCTGCTCGTAAATATATTATATAAATCAAACTAAGGCTATTCTCTTCTCGCTTGTAGTGCTTCTAAAATAACCCCACAGATAGCTCGCACAACATTTTTTTTTTCAAGAGGTAGCATCTTCGTAAAGTTTACTGTTGTTCTATTACTGGCTCAAAACGAAAAGGAATTAAAAATATTTTTCAGTCAGATTATTAGAAAAAAATAATCCAACAATATTATGCAATATTTTTGTATGCTTTTGGAATTAATATCAAACACATAAGGAAAGCCGGGTTTGGAGGAAGGNGGGTGGATAAGACGTGAAAAAAGTTTTTGAAATTTCGTTTTATTTGGATATAAATAGTTTTAATGTGACTTTAATTTTGAACACATATGCATTTCTACTTTAGCACGAAGTTTAGTTTTAACACTAAAAACCGCTGTTTTATGACCACGTAAAATAAAATGTATTAATTAACGTTGGAACTCTTTCTTATCGCGTATTTTCGGCTGGTCTAATGTGTGACGGCAGTGCACTCAGAATAGCCAACGTAATACTAACTTTTGTTCGTTCGTGCATCAGCAGATACAGGATTTTGTAAATGGCACTTTGTTTGTTTTGAATACGTAAATTTGCCACTCACTGACTGTCAGACTGTGGCCTTCTTATATTAAATGAACTTTATTTTTATACACACGTAATATATTTTTTTTATGTAGGGTGTGTTCCTCGTAGTATTTCTTTAATATACCACGGGTTATCACAACTCCGCAATCTTTGGGCTTCGGAGTTGCACGAAGCACAGAAATATCTTTCATTGTTGCACTCGTGAAGTCTTGTGGCGTACGTCTCGACCAGCTGTCGAAACGGCGGGCAGCGGCAATGCTTGTGAAGGTTTACAAAGCTCGTTCCGATGGGGCACGCGTTGCGAATCGCCGACTCTTGGCGTCTTCCAAACACATACACAGGTAACAGGGAACTATGGCAGAGTCCAGCATTGTCGGTATTCCCTCCTACGGAATATTCCCCTCGTCTCTCCTTAGTCCGTGCGTATCGTACGTCTGTAGGCGTGGTGCTGTCATGGACACGGCGGTGAAAAATGTGACAAATTGGTTTTCTCGTCTTCATCGCTGTATGAGATGGCAATATGCTGGATGGTGTAAGAGTCCAACGACCAAAATGTTTGTATTTTGCGAAACATTTTTTTTTTCACTATATAATTTTTTTTGTTATAAAAAAATTAGTTTCCCATGCACACATCCAGTTAAAAAAAAATGCGAAGTCATTTAAAATTTAATCGAGGTCCATACACATCGGGCAACTGTGTTCTGGGTTGGTTTCCACTCCAGGTATTGCTTGTCAGTAAATTTCTTGAAGGGGAGCATCTTCTACGCTTACCGTTTGCGAGTAGATAGCTTGCACGGGGAGGTCGTCATTTACGGGGAGGGCGTCTTCAACGGGGAAGTCGTCTTCCACCGGCACAGGTGTCGCGACGGCTGCTCGGCGGGCCTTGCACCAACCTCTGCGATGCGGCGTGTCGGGAACCGAGGTGGTGCAGCCCTCGAAACACTCCTTGCACGGAAGGATACAGTCCCGTATGTCTTCGCCCTGCTGCAGGTAGGCCGGCAAATACTTATATACGGTCGAAATTTCGTAACGTGCGTATACCAGGAGAAATTATCTTGGCAGGTGCGGTAACTCGTCCCGTTTGTCCAAGGCACTAAGCGAGCGCACCCTTCCAAATGCCGAAATGGCAGGAAGGATTTTATGGCTGCTCGCACAGCACGCGTACATTTCGAAGAGCGAAAAAAATGACTGATTTCCCGAGGGGGCTCGGGGTGCGTCTTATAAAGAATTTTTAAAAGGGAAAAAATAGTCTGCCCTCGCGATTAAAGTAGGCCACTGATTGGTCGGAACGAAGGTTTCCGAATACACCCGAGTAATAAGCCAACGAGAAACATTGGCGGAGCAATTAAATATATTTGGAGGGGGTGGACAATTAGCCAATGAGAATCAGGGGTGGGGCAGTTGGTCAATGAAATATATAGGAAGGGGGAGTGGAGGGGGTCAGTCGTCTGCTGGGCGCCATGCTGAGGACAGCACTAGCAATGTAAAACAATTGACAAACGAAAAAAACCAAGATGGCAGACAGTGACTGGGGCGCCCACCAAGACGGTGGACTGGAACTACCAACGTAGTGGAATGAATATGGGTGGAGGAAGGTGTGGGGGACATCAGGAAATTAATCTATTTTAATAAATTTTAAAATAATTTTTAATATTTTTTTTATATAATTTGTTTACAACTTTTGTGGATTTTTTTATATTTTTTTGATTGTTTGGATCTTTGGGGTGAAAGGTTATAGGTCAAGGTCAACTGGATCCAGTATGGCTGCAGGCTGACCGGAATGACAGAGCACTAACACCTCCGACGCTCCGGTGCTAGGTCCCGATGTGCCAAAGTCCCCACATCTCTCTACTTCGGTAATTTGCGTCGACCACCTGAACTGTGGCGGTACCTGAACAATTGCAAGCCGACTTACAACTACGAGATGGAGCAGACGCCGAACACGTGGAACTGCGAACACCTGTGTCTTCGCTTTCTGGTGCGGTGGAATAAAACAAATCGTAGGCGAATCGTTGTTCCTTAACTTTTTACATAAAAGGTGTTCGCAAGTATATTATCGTGTCAGCATGTCGGTGTCCATCATTCCAGATGCCTGCACCAAAGTCGCCATATATACAATACTCACAAGCGTTTTATACTTGCCATAACATACCTTATTTTTGGTTACATTTAACTTTTACTTATGCTCAAACTGATAACTACTTCCGGGAGATCTTCCGGGAGCAGTGCTGCACGTCCCAACTTGCAACTAACGTTCAAGGTCAAACCTGTTTTCGAATGTGTTAAAGGGATCTGGGTTGGGGAAACGAAACTACTTATTACATCATACACTTTATTAAGCACAATAAACATACTGTACATGACCTAATACACGAACATCACCATTCGTACCAACCAACTTCCTAAAAATCCAAATCGCATCTCCCAGCTCAAACTTAAGCCTACGTCGAGAGTACAATACTGGAGACGGGGACATAGCAATTACAGAATTAGAAGAAGCAACAAGTTCATCAATAGCAAAAATCTTCAAACATATAATGTCTCTTGAATCAATCTGACTCAAATAATTAACACCAGAAAACGTTTGCAATTAATGAACTTGATGCTACTTCTAATTCTGTGATTGCTATTTCTCCTAATCCAGTATCAATTATAATTTTTCATTTATAAACAATATGAATAAAAAGAGGGAGAAAATATGAGTTTTGGTAACGCCTAGTAAGAAATAGTTCTTAAGCGAAATATTATTAAGGTGTGTGCACACGAATGCAGTGCGTTGTCGCTTTGTATTTAATTTTCTAGACTCTTCGAAGCTTCGTTTAACTCAGGTGGAGGAATATCCTGGAAGTGGAACTTTAGCAGGGCTTCAGAAAAGTTGGAAGTAACAGCGAACGGACTATAGAAACGCTGCTATTCCCAGTTAGGAATGTCACTACGAGTTTGGCCAAGCGAGGCGGCGCAGTGGTCACACGATGGACTTGTGTTCGGGAGGACGCGGGTTCGATTCCCGGCCCGGCCATCCTGACGTCGATCTTCCAAGGCTTCTCGAAGTCACTGCAGGAGATTGCTGGTACTGTTTCTTACTAAGCCGCTGTTACTTCGCAGTTCCTGCACCTCTGATCACCTCGCTCGCTGTCTGCTGACGTCGCTGTCGACGAGACGTTAAGGAGAATCACCAGTAAACAATGTGACATCTCGAGGTCACGTCTAGCCTTAAGAAAGCATCACTGACGCCGTCTCCCGAGGCTGCTCTGTGCACTCCCGAGAAGTTGAGTTTCTCGCTAAAGACATCCGTAACAGCGCGCGCTGAAAGCAACAGAGGATGGAATTACAGATACCACTTTGTATTTTTTTACTTTTTCCTGCGCAAGAAAGCCCTAAATACTTTTTTTTCCGTATCTGTTTTAACAACTTTTTTTCTTTCAATATATTTAGTACGATAACAAATGAAAATGTTGTCGCTATGTATAGTATGTAGTACTTTATCTTTTCTGAAAAAAAAAAATAATATTCCCACATTATTTATTTTCTGAGATCACGCGGGAAAAAGATTTTGACTCTTTAGTGGACAAGTGCAAAGAAAGAACCATAAATGTATGGGGGGAAAAAACTTTACTATGCGTGATTTATCTTTTACGCCTTTATGGGACTGTGGCAAATATGCGTAAAAATTGTGTTATAGTGTTGTATATGCCAAATGTTTTCTTCTTGGATGTGTACACTTGGTTATAAAGGTTTGACTGTGGCCAGTTGTAAGTGTAAATGAATAGCACCCTCAACGATAGTGGCCGAAATGTTCAGTTAGACAAACGTCAACAATACGCAAGTCAGTCAGCTGATAGTCAGTAAAGTGCAACTTTAATGCACCGGGTACAGAGAAACGAACTGCACGACAACTCCTCTCGCCGTCGATACTGAGCAGACGAGTGCACAGAGACGAACATTGCACGGCATTCTCTGATTGGCCGCGCGAGACTCTGAGAACGGGCGGGCCTTGAATCTGATTGGCTACCGCGTGATAGGAATGTTCCCTACTGGCTGGGCTGCCTGCTGGCAAGCTCCTCTCACTACGTAGCAAAGCAATGCTGCCGGCGAGATCCACTCATGGCCGTGGCGTGGTCAAACATTTACGCCCGGAAGCCAATAATCAGTTTGGGTCGCCGGCTTGGATCTAGTATCACAGAGGCCAGGTCATCAGTCTACTCATAGACATGTTTCCTGGCCAGTGACGTCATGGTGTGGGCGTGTGCGGCTGAGCTCGCAGTGCGAGAGGCTACTTCGCCTCTGTATACTAGGTAAGTGCTGTCTCTGTGCGCTCGATACTGCGGCCGGACAAACTACTCCAGTTGGAGTGGGTTTTTTTTCTTCCATGGAGCAGGCGGTGCTGCTGTCTCGGCCGGAAATTCTGGTGTAGATTGGTGGTTCTGGCGGCGTGCGGCCGGCCCGTCCTGCATCCAGTCCTCATCTATAGGATGTTCACTCTAAAGTCATCACTCTTCCGTCCCTATTCACTTTTTTATTTCAACCATTTTATTATACTTTAACCAACTTTGTAAATATATATTGCCACGTAAGTAATAAATAGGGGCAGTGATATTTCGCGAAAAGATTTCGAGACAAGATACAGTTCAAAGCACTGTAGGGTCGTCCAGCTTCTTTGATTTGCTAAAAAATGTCCTGTCCCGTGTTAACCGTTTGCGCACGAATCACGAAGGTTCAGTGTCGGAGTTACTTAGTCCTGAATGGCTTGGTCAAAGACGGACGCGGCACCAGCAGCCAACGGAGGTATAACAACAGCCGAGGTGTGTATATAGTATTGAAGTCTACTGTGCGCTCCGATTTTTACGCGGAAAGTCACTGGCCCTATGAAAAGCCTATAAAAATAGTTTGTTCAGCCGAATAATTATTTGGTTGTTACATCATCATCTATATATACATTTAGTATTCACAACTATTTAAAAAGTACGTTTAACTAATCGGTTTGATTACCGTTGAAATTATAGATGTTATGTTCATGTCAATCAAATATTAAGTTTGAAGTTAAATAAGCGTTTGGTTACGTGGAACAATATGATATATATTAATACAGAATTTGTTGCGACAACAAAATCAGGTTGGTTACATACTGCCGTTTATTTCATAGCATGTGCACAGCTAATTAAGACATTTGGAATTCAACTTCTGAAAAATGCCACCTACCTGCTTATATTTTAACGGGTCCACTGAGTAGCATGCGCCCAGTAAGTTGGTAACGACGGAGTGAAAGTAGTTCCATATTTCAACGTCGAATTACGAGTGCTAAATATTCACTTTTTGGCAGCTGAAATTATTATTTTACCTTATATTTTTTAATGTATACGAATGTTATTATTAACAAATATCTAATAGGTTTATATTCCTAATAACTTCACAGTCTGACTTGACCGAAGTATGAACAAAGTGGCCAGGCTCATGGCAAAGCTAATGTTACACATGAGTAGTCAGTTTCCAAAGCACACCTTGTCCACAGATATGACACTTTCCTATAACGGTCCTGCTGGTTCCTTCCTAGCCTTTGCTATGGAATGACAAATGTTTTACACGCTTAAAATTCATTCAATTTCCAAAGTAGCCCTTGTCCACAAACATGAAATAATATTTACTTCATTTCAAGGGGAATTCTTGGTTTCAGGAGACTCTACAGACGATGTTCGCGAACAACAGCAACGTCCGCACCAACGTTCGCACATCCACATTAAGAAACACGCTCCATATGCATTGTTCGCTGTTTCCCGACAATCGATGTACACGGACAAGGAACCGTTTGGAAATGGGCCTCTCATATGGTGTAATAATACAGAATGTGCATACATGTACGTCTTAAGCAGGCCTTCCAGAAGGCTCAGTTTACCGTGAACAGCGTACTTCAGTAACAAGGAAGGACCTGGGAGGATTCGCAACTAACCCAACCCACACTGTGACAACGATATATTCATCCAGTAAGGGTCTAATAAATTAAGAAATAAATTATATCTAAACCGGCAACTACTTTCCATAAATGCTAGTGACTTGATCTGAAATAATTATATCACATTAATGCGAATGGCACAAGCTGGTTTGGGAGTTAAAATTAAGGCCGCTGGTTAGAATTCCATAATCATGCATCACTTCACCTACGTGGAAAGTACTTATTTTACTGGCTTCTTTCTTAGTTATGGACGCTACTATAAAGATAATAAATATTCATTATTTGTCCCTTGTTGAGGAAAGTGTGTGTCAGAATAGGTTGTAAGTTTCGTAGTTTTGAAAACGAAAGTAGCTCATCTGTTTTCCACGATTATGAATAGCTGGATAAGCCAAATATCAAAGAAATTTTTGAACAGGGCCGATGCACAGAATGCTTGGTGGAAGATGAAACCGTCAAACTCTTTCAAACAAACTTTGCTGTGATACTCGCGTTTCGACGACGTCACAACGATCCAGCTTTCTTTGACCTACTTGTTTGAAATCAACTCTATAGTAAAAACTGTTGGTATGGCGGCGTCTTAGTAAAAAAATATATATATTGTTTGATCTCTGGCAAGTGGAACTAGTTCAGCGCACGTGGGCCTGTTGCTAAAATCACCTTTATGTTATCTTTTGTAGGGTGTTCTTCTATGGGCCCATACGACGGAAGTGAATGATACGGAGCTTGTTAATTTGTATTAAAGCTGGCGGTGTACGTTCGCTTCTGAAAGTGCTCACTGCACAATACAACTCTGAAAAGATTAGAGCCATTTGCTTTCTCCCATGGGAAATAAACTAGTTAGTAAAATTAAAGTTTTTATTTCTACAAAATTCGAATAAAACACCTGTTTTATACGATGAAACAGTTTATTATCTACTTAAATGTGAAACATATTTTTAGACGAACGTTTTTTCAACAAACCTTGCATTGGCCAGTTATAAGCCGAATCACGCAGTGTTTATCGCTACGAGAGAAAGCGATTTAACACATGTAAATAATCAATATTATTTTAACACTTCTGTGCTGCTGTTTTGGCATTTACATGCCAACGTCGATGTGTAAATAACTAATGGATAATTTTTTTTTCATATCGATAGAGCTGTTGTGACTTTTGTTATATATTTGAAAAGAAAAATACGTTTTACAAACTATGCATGTTCACCGTTGCTTTTCTAAATTGTACTTAATTTGTTCAGCTTGAGTTGTAATTCTACATAAACCGTTTGTACCATGCAGAGGTGAGATCGGGTGCCACATTCTGTTTCCCTCACAGCCTCGCACTGCATTTCTTGGTGACCAGCATACTTAATGCGGCGTTGTCCTCGCCGTGTTGTGTTGATTTATATCTCTATACAACTTATTGTAAAAATTAAATATTAAAATTCGAAGCTTATTATTACACACATAACTTCTTTACGGTATTCCTGAAGCCAACATGAAGAGGTTTCAGTTTGTATTTTCTCACGCGAGACTGAAACAAGTATAATTGATGAGTAGAGAACTGCGAAATTCGCGTTATATTTCGGTGAGAGGATAGATTCCACTTTCTTGTACACACGCGAGTACAGTCAGTGTTCGATTCGCCGCTGACCTTCAAGTGGAGTCACCTGCCTGTTTGACCTCGTTACAGAAGACTGGCGTGTCTGCCGCTGCAGTGACGTCATTGGCTCAGGGATTCCTGCGAGGCTTGGCAGACGTACGGCCGGCCAATCACACAACTGCACAGGAACTTGGAGTTCGCTCTGCGCGTGAATAACAACGCGAGTTTGCACGTCACTGTCAATTAGTGTTGTTCTTCTTTATAACGGCTGCAGATGCAATATAATAAACATGGGCAAAATATTGGAGGCTAAAAAATATCTTTTATGATATGCCCTGTGCCCTGATAGTCCTAGTTTTCAAATATTTGATGTGAGAAGTAACCTACGGTGAAACAAAAATAGATGCAAGATGGAATGTATTATACTATTGTTCTTAGCCTTGCTGCAACTCTGCGTTGTGTGTGCTTCGTATAGCTACCACTCAACACAAAGCCCAGAGCTCACTGTTTAAACAGAACAAGTACTGTGTTAGCTTGAATGCGGCACGGAGGCAATTATTTCTCATTTGCAACACGTGGAAAAACTGATAAACGTAGGCCCGAATATGGTAAAGAAAATTTCAGGTATCGTCCATTCACGGTTACTTCCAACTTTTATGAATCCCTGGTAAAGTTCTACTTCCAGGATATTCGTCCGACTCATACAAATAAAGCATTTCCGAGATTAGAAAATTACACCAAAGGGAAAACGCACCGAATTTGTGCGCACTCAATATTATAACATTTTGCTCAAGAACTGTGTTTTACTAGGCATAACCATTACACCTTTTCTCTGGCCGTTTTATTAATACTAATAATAAGTTAAATATTAAACTTTCAAAATAAATTATAAATAGAATTTTAAATTTAACCATAAATAACGTACTTGTAAACACACATATAAAACGCTTGTGATACATAACATAATTAGGAAACAACCAAAGCACCTCATACATGGTGTGATTTTCCAAAGGTTTGATTTGAAAAAATGTGAAGAAACGGCGAATATACAATACTCTGGCTGTCGTTGGGCTTTCAATTTGAGGAACGCGATCCGTGACGGTAAGCGGTCGTGGTCACAGACGACTCAGATACAGTCACGGTGTTACAGAAGAGAAGCTCCGCGAAGAGAAGGACGTGAAGAGTGGAGAAGAAGGAAGACGTGGGTGGTGCAGACGGCAACGAGCCGTAACCGGGGATCGCCAAGCAACTTGCTGAAGACACGGCTGGTTTGTCAGAACGTGGAAGGTCCCGCGGCGACCCCTAAACTTATCCCGAGGACCCTACCGCCTCACCACCAGCCAATTTTCCAATGGAACCTCTTTCCAGGCGAACACCCTCCCCCCTTCCCCAACTCCGCACGACCATCTCAGCCATTATCTTATCTAATAAAAAGACTCCCAAGTTTTCCGCCTGTTCTTTTAAAACTTTTTTTCTCCGNAGACGGAGATAAGTAACAACCAGGAGAGTAAGGTGGGGGGAGGGGGTGAGGAATGAGCCGCGGCGAAATAAAATGAAATAGGAGTGAGGAGGGTGTAGAGGGGTAATTCCCCCGGCGTGGTCGTGTGCTGGTGATTGCAGCTATTTGTCAGGGGACAGCGAGACGACACGGGCCGTACAAAGCCGCGCCGAACAACCGCGTTGTAATGACGGGTCTGAGGCCGGGGACACTGTCCTGGTGAGGCCGCTAGTCGTCCACGCCCCTCCCTGCAGACGTGCCAACGGCTACACTCGTCCCCCAGCCGCGGCCGCGAGAGTAAGGAGCCTTCCGCATCTCTGGCACACTTCGGCACCCACGTAGGCTTGTAGCAACACGGTGCATGCGGCCGCGGCATATGTACACGTCCAGTACGAGGAGCAGAGTACAGAGTAGAGGTGCGCTGTTGGTACAGAAGTGTATCCCTCATGAGCGTGGCCAAGAGTTCACGTAATGGTTGGTCCTTGCTCCTTAATTTACCACACACACACGCATGTATACAGGATGATTCTAAAATCATGGGACAAACATTGAGGGGTGGTAGAGCTCACTAAAACAAACAATTATTGTATAGGAATATATGGACGGAAGTGACACGTTGAGGCACAAACACAAAAACATAACACATTAACGGAAAAATAAAATGCTCATTAGCAGCATACTTAACGAGTGATTCCGTACAGAAAATGTTAAAACAGTCGCTGGAAATGCATCCACCAACAGTCACGCATTCTTGGCGACCTCTACATATGGCGTGATTGGCTGACAATGGTGGCTGCTTTCTCTGGCTACCCCAGTAGGAAACATGAACCCATCTTCGCTAAGCGTCTTTGAACATCTTTGCCCTTTCTGTCTAAAATATTCACTTTATGATTTATACTATTTTATGATACGATAATCATGTAAACATCANATCTTTGCCCTTTCTGTCTAAAATATTCACTTTATGATTTATACTATTTTATGATACGATAATCATGTAAACATCACCAACGTATAATACAAACCAAGAAAGCTCCAGTGCTGTAGGTGTTAATGAAATCTTCGCGTTAGAGAATGTATTTCTGCTTAAATCTATTCTCCTATTAATAATGTTTTTTTTAACTTGAGCTATAAACTTGATTTAATATCCTGCGTATGATTTTTCACGTAAGACGTAGTGCGTAACAGGTAAGTCGTAGTCGGTACTGTGCAATGTCAGAAGCGAGCACCAATGGTAGACAAGGCCTTTACCTATATAACGCTACTGCCTGCTGCCTATTGGCTCCTGCACTGGAACAATTACTTGGTTGCTGTCACAAAGTATTTCGTTGGTAATCAATCCTGTGAAATTATTTTGTGCTGAGCACGTTTTTTAGTTGTCCCCACTGAACTTTCGTATCCACTGCNGGTAATCAATCCTGTGAAATTATTTTGTGCTGAGCACGTTTTTTAGTTGTCCCCACTGAACTTTCGTATCCACTGAAAATGTATTCTGAGGTGGATACAAAACTAATTTGCTCACCACAAATTTGGTAATGGCGAATACCAACAAAACATTTTGTATCCGTCACAAAGCGTTTTTTTTCCAGAGTGNCTCACCACAAATTTGGTAATGGCGAATACCAACAAAACATTTTGTATCCGTCACAAAGCGTTTTTTTTCCAGAGTGCCTGCGCCATAAACCGACGGAAGCTCTTCATCAGAAGTTCCACCGGGAACGTTTACGTGAGGGATTCTTACGCGCCTCTCAGGCTCCACATTTCCTGTGTTGCAACAACTGTAAGGAAAAATTAATAAGTAATTAAGAGTTTGAATTATTCTGTCTAGCCACGTCCCCGGGTTCTATTGTTCCTAGCTAGCCGATGATTGGCTTACGGACGCGCGCACGCACACATGCAAACCCCAATAATAATGCATAAAAGGACACATTCATCCATGTCCTACCAAGCGTTCTAATCCGCGACCAATTGGGCCGAAAGCAAGGGTGTGCAACCAACTAGGTCGTGGTGGGCTTGCTGACATCTGAGTGCTGGCTCATATTCCAGAGCACAGCCATGATTACACGATGGTCCGGGTACAAAAACAACCCACTACGGAAGTGTTCAATCATACTAATGTGTTCCTCCCTGTAACTTTCAAACATTAAACACGTATATACCGTGGACTGAGCCTTGCGATGTTTTATATATGGCCGCGGTGGCACAGCAGCTAGGTGAACCGGGTTCGATTCCTGGCAGGATCGCTTCCGGATTTTCGAATTTGGGAATCGAGCGGGACGATGCCTCTGGTCGGTGGGTTTTCTCGGGGATCTCCCGTTTCCCCCACGCCCTTGCATTCCGGCGGTGCTTCATATTCACCTCCCTTCACACCGACTGGCTCTCGATACCTCACTGTTAAGGCGCCCGTCTACCTGGCGCTTGAACTGCGTTGCAGAGTGTTCGAAATGCATGTTTTTCAACGAAACTATTAAGCGTGCGTCCAACGTGCTGATCTACGGAAAGAACACACACTTCAGACGAGAGCTGTTAAGTACTTTCAAAATATCACGTACGTTAGAAACATCAATTCAGAGTACTCCAAAACCGCTAAAAAAAACGGCCTTTCCAAGGCGCTGTAGCTCATAATGCACGAATCAGATACATGCAAAACTACTATAGGCGCCTGCACTGAACCTTCCTAAAGACTTCCCACTAATAAAATAATATGATCACAGCTGAAAGTCCCATAGGTACACGCAGCACGACGAGAACACTGCACACCAGTTCAGAGCCTTGCGCTTAGCGGCGATGGCGTACTTGATGCGCGTGGCAGTGTCGCCCTTATCGCTCCCGCGCTTCTCGGCCTAAACGTGGGAAAAAGTTCCAGGTAGACGGGCGCCTTAAGAGCCGCCCAAACCTCTACGCGATAGTTTATGTTTTAGAGGAGGACTTGACTCCTGCGACCTTAATGAAATATGACGCATACAGCTATGCCACCCTTGGCGAGTTAAATTTAGGCGTTGCCTTCCTGGATTCTTGGAATGGGATCACCGGCTGCCAGACTGATAGCAAACTCTAGCCTGGCTAATGTTTTGGATAGTCTATTCGAGGTTTCTTGCACTTTCTGAATTAACCTTTGAAAAATCACCCCATGTATGAGGTGTTTTGCTACTTCCTAAATATGCCATGTATCACAAGCGTTTTATACACGTGTTAACATTAAATTACCTCGTTTTTGGTAAAATGGAACTTAAGTGTCTATAATTTATATTATTTCATTTTTAACTTATAAGAATAAATACGGGGCGAAAATACCTGTGTTGGTAATGCCTAGTAAGAAATAGTTTTTACGCAAAATATGATTACACTGAGCGCGCACGAATGCGGTGCGTTGGCACTCTGGTGTAATTTTTAAAGCTTTGTTTGCATGAGGCGGAGGAATATCCTGGAAGTAGAACTTAAGCAGGGCTTCACAAAAGTTGGAAGTAACCGTGAATGGACTCTAAGTGTGGTTCTTTTGAGCTCATCTACTTTTCAGCTAATTGTTTCTTTTTTTTATTTTATAAAACGTTGGTCAGTTCAGTGGCGTTAGTGAATTACATGATTTTCATATGGTACATATTTTTATTGCTGTTTAAATTTTGTATAATTAATTCTACAATCGCAATTTTGGTAGTATTTTCGTTATATGACGATAAAAAAAATTAACCCGAATACTAACTAAAACAATGGCTACGAAAAATTTCTTCTAAGTGAAGGTAAAATAATGATTGGTTAGTATAATACTTTTAAGTAGTAAGTAATTTTAATTTTACGTATTTTATGCTTAGTTTTGCATGAATATCCACCCAATATGTATACTTTTTCCCTACTGGTTTTTAAAAGCTCTTAAAGTAACTTATAACTTCCCATTTTAACTTACATTTTGTTTATTAAGGTTACTGTTTATATTTACTTATCGCTACATCACACAAACGTAGACATTGTTGCTCTGACAACTATACAAAAGCTATTCAACCGAAAAAAAGTTTAACATAGTCTAGAATTGTAGTGTCCTACTGGAATATAAGATTATTTGCTGATAGGTATCAAACATTTATAATGTCTTGTGGGGGCGGGGGTTGGGAAGGTTTCCAACTGTCGCTCCAGTTGTCCTTGACAGTGCGGACGTTGCTATCCCTGCCGATCCTTCCTGGGAGTGCGACGACTCTCAAGGTGGCGTTCGAGAACGTTACTCCGCAAGTATAGTAAAGTAACACAGAGTAACAGCTGAGGAATGTAAGTGTAAATGTGGTTTTGGAACGAGTATGGTAAAAAATACCATGCTTTATTTACAAATGTGTACTTTTTAAAGGTTTTGTAGCCCAAAAATTAATAATTATATTTTTGTACTAAACATTGTTCAAGTTGTACACATTATATGTTATGATATTTTCCTCGAATAAAATATTTTTCCACTTCATATTTTTCGAATAATTTGATGTCAAATTCAAAATTTTTCTGTTTTGCTGCAGCCATAATAACAAATACTAACTATGTTGTGCAAATTAACAAATTTACAAAGTTAACTAATGTCATGGGCTACACTGTGACATGTATGTAATTATCAAATAAAGGTTCATACATTAAAAGAAAATGTTAAAAATATGCAAAAATGTCTACAATTTCTTTTCATATATATGGCTTGTTGTTTGGTGATGATATATATGCCACGCGGTAGCCCATGGCATTAGTTAACTTTTAAATATTGTCATTTGCACAACTAAGTATTTGATATTATGGCTGCAGCAAAACAGGAAAAAATTTGAATTTTACATCAAACTATTTAAAAAATGTAAAGTTTAAAAATTTTTTATTCGAGGAAAATGTCATATATAATGTGTAAAAGTTGAACAACGTGTGATGCAAAAATAGCATTATTAATTTTTTAGGTTCCAACACCCTTAAGCAACCAATGTAAATTCCAAAAGATATTTATCATTTCTCCCAAATTCTTTCTTTTCCAAAAAATTAGTTGTATACATAAACAACTTCATTCACCAAAACCTAATTATTAATATTACGTCTAAAAATACGAGTTATCTTTTAAATAAAAATTCAAATTTTATCACTCGTCATTTGTAATTCTCCCCAGGTGTGTCTGTAACCAAAATATCCACGTTTCCTTTCAGTTTGTTTAATTTTACTAAACTTCCCGCCGTTTCCAGTTTACCCTTAACTACTCGCTGAAATAGTGGGTGTAAAATTGTTACTCTGGCAAGATGCTCACGGTGATTACTCTGCATTTCTGTTTCGCTGCCTAGAGCGAGTAAAACATTCACTCAGAGTGTTTTTGGACAGCCAAAGAGAAAGTGTACTCGCAGAGTAACGTTCTGGAATACCGCCCGGAGGGGTGGTGAACCCCTTGGACAGCTGCAGTGGCTGCACTCACAGCGTGCGCGGAGACCTCGATGCGCGGGTAGACGACCTACCCACAGGAGCCCGCAGGGCGTGTGTGCTTGGCGGGAGATCTCCGCCACACAACAGTCAAGGGCAAAGTAGCGCAATGGCACGACGATTCCTGTCGTTCGAGTGTGCTTGAGCACTAATGGCTGCACGGGAAAATAACAATTGATCGTAGACTACTGACACTTAAAAGACCAACGCCAGAATGTCGTGGATGAAATGTTGCTCGGGCAAGAGGGGTTGGGATGTTGGTAATCCACGTAATTGCGTCTAACTCCAAGCGGCCAGCACAGAAAAAGGTACAATACAATAAAAATAGTAAATAAACAACTACCCGCTTATAGAGTAAAAATAAATTAAAAATAAAGAAATAAACTTCCAGAGAGCTGGCACAAAATAAACGGAAGAAAATCATGAGCCAAAAGAACCGCCGATGAACAACAAAAAAGACCGATTAAACACACTACTGTCTTAACCGGAAAGTGTGGGTTGCCGGAGTGACGAAAAGAATCAGTAACCGGCTGGTCCCATCATCTTTCTATTTTCTTAAATGTTTGCGAGAGGCTGTGTAAAATGTCGCGAAGACTGATTGGCTAGTGAGCGCTGTGGTTGGGTAACCGTATCGCGAGTTTGTCTTCAGGTGCTGGTTGGCAAATTACGTTCGACCACGTTGCTGGCAAGTTGGGAGATTCTGTGGCTTGTGATGCCGGAGCTCGCGACATACGCTGCAGTTTAGTTTCTGTCTTATTTACTGTTCTATGCTTACTTCGGCTGTCCCCGGTCTTGAACATCGGCATGCCGAATAACAGAAACGCTAGTTTATTCCACCTCCAGCAATATAAAAACGCGAGAGCGTCTCGACACTCGGAGCAACTATACATAGAAAATGAAAATAATGTTGCAGTGGCCAAGATCAGAAGTTTAAACATTGAACTTCGTGCTTAAGGTTCATCCATACACGCCATGTTGAATCATTGCTTTATAGCTTATTTCAGTTAATTAGAGACATTTATTTTGAAACTACAGCTATACACCTCTATCGATATACATTACGGATGCAGAATATACATAAATTCTGAACTTTTGTCAAGTAATGGCGTAATTTGTGCATCATATTAAAATTATTTAAATATTCTTGCCGTTTCACAAATACCAGATAAGTTATGGATAATATTTGGTGACTGCTTTTGAAGGCATTCGTGGTATGTGTTATTATAACACATTTTTTAGTGATTTCATAAAAAAAAGTTGTGGCGCATAAATATAAGTTTCAATATGGTGGATGAAATCGAGACTTTACGTCTTTCACAAGGTTGAAAGATGGCGAAACATTTTGTGGACTGAGGCTTTGAGCACTTCTTATACTATTTTAACCTTTATACTTCCTTAGTTGGGCGAGGTAATGGTTAAAAGAAATAGCGATATTCCACTCCAGTGGAATGAACAGTTGGCAGGAGGAAGAAAATGTGGATGTGCGATGTTAGGTAAACGTCCATAACACTGGCATCTCATCTAACTGAAGGCAAAATCCACGCGACAAGAATATAACGGATAGTGGCTGTGTTGGTATCACACAGTATACTTAATCTGCTCGCAACGCCACAGAGTAATAAAGTATACAGAGGTGAACGGCCGCATATTCCGCCAACTCTAGCAGCACACGCCACCAAAATGGCGTCACTGGCCAGAATATAAAATAGCGAGTTCGAAAATTGTTGTGAATGGGTGGTGCGGCTGCAAGAGTACTTTGAGAATACTCATTTTTGGGTAACGTTGCGGTAATTTCAGAACAATTATATCAAAATGCTTGATTTTCTGCATGGCACTATCTTACAAAAGGACAGACAATATCTACGGACAACGGATTTTAACGGTCATCAAGGAAGGCACTGCCAGCCTAGAGAGCCCAGTACCCGAGTATATACACTGAAGAGCCAAAAAAACTGGTACACCTGCCTAATATCGTGTAGGGCTCTCCGAGCACGCAGACGTGCCGCAAGACGACGTGGCATGGACTCGACTAATGTCTGAAGGTATGCAGGAGGCAATGCACACCATGAATCCTGTAGGGCAGTCCACAAATCCAATCTGCAACAATTTGAGAAAGGGTTGCACGTCTGTCACGTTTAATGATTCTCGTCAGTCGTCGTTTGTCCCGTTCTTTCACGATCTTTTTCCGGCCGCAGCGATGTCGAAGATGTGATGTTTTACCGGATTCCCGATATTCACGGTACACTCGTTAAATAGTCATACGCGAACATCCAAATGTTTTCGCTACCTCGGAGATGCTATGTCCCATCTTTCGTGCACCGAATTTAACACCACGTTCAAACCCACTTAAATCTTGATAAACTGTCATTGTAGCAGCAGTAACCGATTTAGCTGCCGACCGTATTGCGTTACTCTGATTGATTCCATACCTCCGTTATTTGCATACGCACGCCTATACCAGTTTTTTTGGCTCTTCAGTGTATTTGGTTGTATTGGGGTGGCAGGTAGATTGTGCAGGTAAGTCTTGACGTCTCGTCGGCAGCTAGCTCATCAGAGACGCAGCAAGTTTTTCAGACATGCAGGAGTGAGAAGGAATCTGCCGTGGCCTGTAGCACGGAACCATCACAGCATTCACCCGGAGTGACTTCGGGAGACTACGGGAAACCGAAATCAGGTTGGCCGGAGCGTCATTCAAATGCAGGTCCTCCCCAATGCGATTCCATTGGTTTACCACTGCGCCGTCTCGTCCCATGGGCTGTATTTGCTGTAGAATTACGAAGTGAAATGGCTCGTTTAAATGTACAAAAAAAAGTAGTTTGCGAACTCGCCATAATCAGTAGTTTTGAACACTCCGGAGAACTCGTTCAATTCAGGAGATTGTTCGGACGAACTCACCCGCTTCTTCTCTAGGAAAAGATGCCCGTTTATTGTTCAGTTCTGTGCATCTGTGGTAAAGGGCACTATGTCTATATTTTACAAACTGAGTATGGAAGTTGCCTTATTGTATTTTTCACGGTGTTTTCCGGGGTGCAAACCACTATCTTATACACGTAATAAGCGATACAGACAGTAGGAAAGGGCACTATGTGTCATCGTGTTATCGAGGCAAAGAACACTCGTGTGAGGTCCCATACTTGTGAAACAATAACTCGCCTGAATAAGGGCCCGGTGCCCAAAGCCCCACACTACACAGACCCTTCCACCGACCCAATGATTTGAGAAAGTGTCAGGGTGCTTTTGCTTCACAAATACCTAGTGAGTTATGGAAGTTTCGGCTTCCGGCCTCACAACACTAAATGCCATCCGGTGGCGTATGAGGGTTCGGCGACTTGTGAAACAGTTCCCTTTATCTCCGATTCACAGAATTGATACAAAAACAGGAGTGATTAGATTAAATATTTTCAACATCCTCCATTGCTACACTGTGATTCCACAGAAAACCCGGTCTGAGACATGAAACAAACACGAAAAACGAGACAAGAGTGGCTGTAGTCAAAATATATAGGTAAAACATATAATAACTCCCATAAATAATTTTGTCAGATAAATAACCAAATAAAAAACCTCAGAACGAATATAACAAACGAAATACTTAAAGAAAAAAACCAACGGCAACACGAGGATGACGACACAGGCGAAAAGTGGATTTCAGTCAAACTAAAAAAAAGTGAAAAAAAACCAGGCACAACACAACGAAGACAGCACAGACGACCTGAGACTAAGACAAAGTTTCGCAAAAGACTTGAAGACACAACTATGACGACACAGACGACCTGAGACTAAGACAAAGTTTCGCACAAGACTTGAAGACACAACGATGACGACACAGACGACCTGAGACTAAGACAAAGTTTCGCACAAGACTTGAAGACACAACTATGACGACACAGACGACCTGAGACGAAGACAAAGTTTCGCACAAGACTGGAAGACACAACGAAGACAGCACAGACGACCTGAGACTAAGACAAAGTTTCGCACAAGACTTGAAGACACAACTATGACGACACAGACGACCTGAGACTAAGACAAAGTTTCGCACAAGACTTGAAGACACAACGATGACGACACAGACGACCTGAGACTAAGACAAAGTTT